>JAKSZT010054281.1:18099899-18209749 GCA_026826555.1 Tolypeutes matacus
ATATGTGCATTTGCTTACAAAAAATTTGAAGTGGTTTTTAAAAAAAGAACTCCTGGAAATGAGGTGAGGGAAGAAAATAGAAGGAGGGAAAATAAGATTAAGCCTGTGGTCAAGATAATAAAAGAAAGCAGGCCATACCATCTTGTACACTCGCTACAGGATGGCTGTAACTGGTCTGTGAGCTTCTGAGCTTCTGAGACGAACCAGAATGTGTAATCGAATAAGTACTGGATTCACAGAGTCCATTGTATAAATGGACCACTTACTCTGAAAAAAACCATGTTTTTTTTTAGGTACCAAGGCCTGAGAATTTCCACCCATAATATATCACTCTAAAGTATCTAAAATGGGGGGGGAGAGTGGGCAAAACAGGTTGCTACGGCATCCTGAAGGCTTTCAATTGTGACGCAAACCTAAATAACTGACTTTTCTCTTTCTTTTTCATCTGCGGTTCCAGTAGACTAGATTGAACTCAGCAAATGCTACTGAGCGACTGACTGGTCGGTTGCCAGGCCCCAGTGCTCTACTGAGCTCCAACTCAAATATAATTAGTGATTAAGAGGGTCAGACAAGCACATTTGGTTTTCATGCTGGCTGAAAAGCTGTGTTACTAAGCAGCTGTCTCTTAGGTCCCAAACTTTATCAGTACAGCAAAACAGGAAATAGCGGTGACATAGTCGAATGAATTTGTAAGCTTTACTGGTAGATTTTGAAAAACAAATTGCCATACCAATCTCCCTATATGGATTATCATAAGGGGCAGACTAGAGAGCTATTGGACTTGGGTTTGACATTTATGAAATTCTTCAAAATTTCAATTTTCAGGGTACCTCCAAGTGAGGTTAAAAATATAATCATTGCATTGGTATATGTTTGCAAAAAAGCATTAACTAATTAAATATAGACATTTAAAATATGCCACAATTTTTGCAACCCTCTTGGCTCATCTTCACCCTTCTGTATTCCATGAGTTTCAAGGAAACAGGTTGCTCTTTTTTCAACTGCTGAGGGGCCTTAGACAACTGCAAAGATCTCATACTAATCTACACGACTTTTTCCAGCCTTAGACAGGAGTGCAAGTGTTAGAGCCACAAGGAGGAGGTTTGTCCTAAATACCCTGACTTGGTCAGGATTGGGGATGTTCATATGAGTCTAGAAAAGGTTGCCTAATGGACCTGACAGTGATGGGGAGTCAGCCTCAAGATGCCCCCAATTGTCCCCATAGCTCCCTCCTGCATCACCAGAGTGGATCCAGTGAATAATAGGATTCGGCTGAAGTCATGGTATGCGACTAAGTTATCAACGATTGCAACTTCCTGTCCCTCGCTCTCTCTCATCATTCACCAGGGGGAAGCAAGCTGACGAACCATGGGCCCCACGGGGAGTGGCTCAAGATGGGAGCTGAGGCCCCTAATGAGCTGCCAACAGGCGCACGGGTGAGTTTGGAAGCAGCTCTTTCAGCCTCAAGCGAGTCATGGGATGACTTCAGCCTCATGAGAGGCCCTGAGCTAGAATACTCCACTCTAAATAGAATGTGGAACGTTAAGTATGCCTATGGTACTCTCTAGAGCAGAGAGTATAAGGGGTCCGTGAGCTTGAATTGAAATTCAGAAAAACATTATTCTTGTGGGGACGTGTTGGTGTGGGTGTGATGTAGCTATTAAATAATGCACAGTATAGTGTGGACTTAGTAAGGGGTCCATGGTTTTCACCTGACTGGCAAAGGGGTCCGTGGAACAAAAAGAATGACCACTAAAGCATCCATACAAAAATACATGGTCAAAAGCAAAATAGTACAAGCAATTAAAATATTATACTAAAAAATGTTCAAAATAAACAAAAAGAAGGTAGGAAAGGAGAAACAGGAACAAAAAACTGAAATAACAGAAAACAATTGATAAAATGTGGTGCTAAAATCTAAACATATCAATGTTTTGATTAAATGAAAATGATCTAAACACACTAAATACAGAGATTGCTAAAATGAAAAAAAAAAAAAAAGATTACCGAGCATATAGTTGGTATATGCTTACCTACCTTGAAATATAAGTAGGTAAGATAAAAAAGGATGGAAGAATATATACCATGCAAATATTAATCAAAAGAAAGGTGGAGTGGCTACAATATCAGAGGAAGGCTTCAGAGCTAAGAAAATTGCCAGAGACAGAGAGGGACATTACATAATGATAAAAGTATTAACTCACCAGGAAGACATAACAATCCTGAATGTATGTTATGTACTCTAACAACAAAGATTCAGAGTACATGATACAAAACTGTGAATTAAAAGGAGAAGTAGACAAATCTACTTGATGGTTAGACACTTCAACACTTCTCTAACAGTAATCTGTATAGCTAGAATATAAAAAATTAGCAGCGATATAGAATTGAACACCATCAACCAATTGAATCAAATTGACATTTATAGAATATTCCACCCCAAAGCAACAGAATACACATTTGTTCTCAAGTATGCATGGAACATTCACCAATATAGATCATAGCTTAGGAACAAAAACTTAAAAAAAAAATTAAATTTAGCCTCTATGAAATAATTCAAATAATAAAATATGATATCTGATCATAATGAAATTAAACTAGAAATCAATAATAGAAAGATAACAGAAAAACCCCAAACACTTGGAAATTTAAAAAATACATTTCTAAATAGTCAATAGGTCAAGGCAGAAGTCTTAATGGAAATTAGAAAATATCTGAATTAAATGAAAATATAATATATCAAATTTTATATGATGGCGCTAAAGCAGTTGTTAGAGGAAAATATATAGCAATAAATGCTTATATTAGAAAAGAAAAAGTCTTTAATCAGTAATTTAAATTTTCACTATAAGGAACTAGAAAAATAAGTACAAATATACCCAGAGCAAGTATGAAGAAAATAATAATAAAGATGAGAACATAAGTTAGTAATATGGACAAACAAAATCAATAGGGAAAGTCAATGAAAACAAGAGCCATTTCTTTGAAAAGATCAATAAAATTAATAAATCTCTAGCAATTTTGACAAACAATAAAAGAGAGAAGACACCATTATCAAAACCTGGAGTGAAAAGGGGATACCACTATACTCTGCAGCCGTTCAAATGATAAGAGAATACTAACAACTATAGCACATAAATTTGCAAACTCAGGTACAATGGACCAATTTCTTGAATACCACTAGCAAAACTCACCTAAGTTGAAATAGATAACCTGTATATTCTTATAACAATTAAAGACATTTAATTTCTAGCTAAAAATCCTTCCAAAAAAGGAATTTCCATATCAAGATGGTTTTACTGGCAAATCTTATAAAATATTTAACAAAAAAATAAAACCAATTCTGCACAGTGTCTTCAAGAATTCAGAAGAGGAGGAAATACTTAGTAATTCATTTTATGGGAACAGCATTACCCTCATAACAAACAAAGCAAAGACATTACAAGAAAAGAAAATTATAGACCAATATCCTTAATATATGTAGATGCAAAAAATTTATAAGCAAAAAAATTTAGCAAATCTAACTCAGAGATATATTTAAAATTTTTTTACATCATGACTAATTGGGATTTATCACTGAGATGCAAAGGTAGTTCAATATTTGAATATCAATCAGTGTTATCCAACATATTAACAGCCTAAAGTAGCAAAACCTCATGAGTATATTAATTGATACAGAAAAAGCATTGAATAAATTCAACATCCATTCACAATTAGAAAAAAGACCCTCTCAACAAACCAGGAATAGAAAAGAACTTCCTGAACCTGAATAAAGGCCTCTACTAAAAGGCACAGCTAACATAACTTTTGATAATGACAGACTGAATATTTACCCAGTTAGATCATTAACAGGGCAAGGATTTTCACTTTCAACTCCCTATTCAACATTGTATTTGAAGTCCTAGCCAGTGCAATAAGTCATGAACAATAAATAAAAAGCACCCAGAGTGAAGATTAAGAAATAAAACTGTTCCTAGTCTCAGGACAACGTGATTGCCTACATAGACATACCTATGGGATCTACACAAAATTTCCTAGAACTAAATTAATTTAGTAAGGACACAAGCTACAGGGTCAACACACAAAAATCAATGGTATACTAGAAATGAACAATTGGAAACCATTTTTTCATGAATTTACCAAAGATTAAAAAAACGAAATACTTAGGTATAAATGAAACAAGACACACTTGATTTGTTTACTAAAAATATAATATGAATGAAAGCAATTGAAGAAGACCTAAATACATGGAGGGACATATATTTTTCATGGATTGGAAGACTCAACATAGTAAAGATGTGCATTATTCCCAGATTGATCTAAAAATTTCATACTATTCCTATTAACATCCTAGTAGGGTGTTTTTGTAGATGTAGGAATGTTGATTCTAAAGTTTATATGTGAAACAAAGGAACAAGAATAGCTAAAATAATTTTGAAAAAGGAGAATAAAGTTTGAGGAATCAAACTACTTGCTATATGAATTACTCAAAGACAGTGTTATATTGATGAAAGACACACCCATGGATCAATAGAATGGGATGGATAGTCCCTATATAGACCCAAACTGATATGGCCAGTTGATTTTGGCAAAGGTGCAAAGACTATTATTTAAAGGAGAAAGGATAGTCTTTTCAACAAATTGAGTTGAAACAATTGGACAGCATATGCAAAAAAATGATCCTCTACTTAAACTTCACAACTTAGATAAAGATGAACTTAAAATGGATTGTAGATCTAAATATAAAAATTAATGCTATAAAATGCTCAGAAGAAAACATATTAGAAAATCTTTGTGAACTGGGTTTCGGCAAAGAGTTCTTAGACATGAAACAAACAAGCAAAAAGCAGTAAAAATGGATAAATTGAACTTCATCAAAATTTAAATCTTTTGCTGTGTAAAAGTGACTGTTGAGAGAATGAAAAAAATCTACCCACTGCAAGAAAATATTTGCAAATCACATATCCAACAAAGGCATTTTATCCAGAATATATAAAGAACCCTCAAAACTCTATAGGAAATAAACAAACAACCAAATTGAAAAATGAGCAAAATATTTGAACACACTTCACCAAAGAGAACATAAGGATGGCAAATAAATATATGAAAAGATACTCAACGTCAGTAGTTATTAAGGAAACACAGAGTTAAACAATACTATAATACCACTAAACACCTATTGGAATAGCTGAAATAAAAATAATGAAAACATCCGTTGCTGAAAAGGAAGCAGAGCTGCTGGAACTCTCATGCGCTGCTGCGGAGAATGCCAAATGGGGCAGCATTTACCAAAACAGTGTGGTCGTCTCTCACACAGTTAAACATGCATTTACTATATGACTCAGCAATCCCATTCATGGGTATTTATTCTAGAGAAATTAATATATATATATTCACATATAAACCTGCTCGTGAATCTTTACAGCAGCTTTATTCATAATTATCCTAAGCTGAAAAAATAAAAATCCAAAGGTCTTTCCTGGCTGAATGGATAAACGAACTAAGGTACAGCCATACAATGGAATATGACTCAGCAACAAAAAGCAACAAACTCTTGATAAAAGCAGCCACTTGGTTTAATTCCAAAGGAATTTCCTGAGTGAAATAGTCCAGACTCTTTGATTCCTTTCTATGACATTCTTTAAAAGACACAACTAGAGGGCTAGAAAAGAGAATGTGACTAGCAGGGTTTAGGGATAGCATAAAAGAATTTTGGGACTAATGGAGCTGTTCGTCCCATGATTGTGGTGAGGTTTCATGGACCTAGGCATGGGTTAAAATACGTAGAACTCCACATTAACTAATAAAAAGAAAATAAAGAAAGCTCAATTATAATGAGTAAAATAACATCTCTTAAAATGAAATTATAAGTATTAGCCATATGCGTCAAACAATAAAGTGTCATCATCTTGAGAAACTCTTTAAAAATTAATCTTTGTTAGAGGACATACAAATGGCCAAAATGCGCATGAAAAAAAAATGTCAATATCACTAGCGATTAGGGAAATGCAGATCAAAACTGCAATAAAATAGCATTTCACAGCTTATAGAATGGCCATTATTTTTTTTAAAAAAACAGCAGAAAACTATAGTGCTAGAAAGGATGTTGAAAAATAGGAACACTCCCTCACTGTTGGTGGGAATGTAGAATGGTTCTGCCTCTGTGGAATACAGAAGCTGATTACAGAACTGCCATATGATCCAACAATCCCATTACTAGGGAAGTAAGGACACAAACTGACATTTGCACACCGATGTTCATAGCAGCATTATTACAATTGCTAAAATATAGAACCAACCCAACTGCCCATCAACCTCGATGAATGGATAAACAAAATGAATGGATAAACAAAATATACAATGGAATACTATTCAGCTACAAGAAGAAATGAAATCAGGATACATAGGACAACATGGATGAACCTTGAGAATATTATGTTGAGTGAAATAAGCCAGACACAAAAGGACAAAATTGCATGGTCTCACTAATATGAACTAAATATGATGAGTAAACTCACAGAGGTAAACTCTAGAGGATAGGTTACTAGGAGGTAGAATGTTGGTTGAGAATGGAAGCTGATGCTTAATGTATATAGAATTTTTAATAAGGTTTATTGTAAAAGTGTGGAAATGAATAGAGTCTATGGTAACACATTATAGTGAGTATAACTAACACTGCTGATTTATAAATGTGATTGTGGCTGAAAGGGGTAGTCTGTGGGCATAAATATCTATTGAAAAGAAGCTAGAGAATAATCACAGTGATTCTGGTAGTGAGTGAAGATTGTGGTTAATAGTATAAATATAAGAATGCTTTTCTTTTACAAAGTGTTAAGAATATGGTGATACATGGGAAAATTGCAACTAATGTAACTTATGGATGATAGTTAACAGTAATAGTGTAATATTTTTGCAGGAATGGCAAAGAAGATATATCAATTCTAAGGGCCAACAGTGGGAATAGAAGATGGTATGGGATTTTTCCTTTCGGAGTCATGAAAACGTTTTAAAATTGACTGAGGTGATGACAGCACGACTCTGTGATGAAAATGAGAGCCACTGAGGGCACATTTTGAATGGATTGTACAAGGAATGGAACTGTATAACACACGGAGTCCAGTGGTAGAAGAGGGACTGTGGTTAACAGGATAAATATGAGAACGTTCTCTCATGAGCTATAACAAGTATATAATACTAATACAGGGTAACAACAAAAGAGAAAAGAATAGAAAAAAAAAAAAAAACAGAAACAAAAATACTAATACAGGGTGTTAATAATGGGGTGGGTTGGGGGAAAATACCCCAAATGTAAGATATGCGTTATAGTTAGTAGTAATATATTGACGATGCTGTTTTCGTAGTTTGTAACAAATGTGTCACAGCAATGCGAGGTGTTTTGGTGGGGATATGTATGGGAGCCCTGTATGATGATATGTATGTTTGTTTCATAAGTTCACAACTTTTACTATAAACTTATTGTTTAAGTGTGCTCAGGTATGAATGACAGACTTCAAAAAAATTTTATGATAATATAAAAATTAATCTTTGTTGATAAGTTGGAGAATTTGAAACATTTAAGACTCGGTTGAAGCCTAATCCTTATTTCTGGGACTTACCTCTCGCTTAGGACATTCCAGCATGTTTTTTGCTGGCTGGAGGTTGAGCCTTACCTCTGACAGAATGGGAGTCAAATCTTGAGCAGAGCTGTACAGCAAGTCAGACAAGACAACTGATGAGAGGGAGCAACACCTCTGCAGGAGAGCAGGGAATACAGAGAAAAATGAACTTCCAGCTTCGCAGGAGCAGGTCTGATAAAAACCAACAGGGGTTTTAGGTTTAAATTTAAAAATTAGGGAGGGGGGATTCATGGGAATTAGTTCATGTGAATATACATGAAGATATACAAAATCGTTCTAAAGATCAAAAGATGGGGCATGGTCACGATGGGTGGACAATCACACAATAAATGAGGGAATCTGAATTCCTAGCCTGGAGAGCTCTGTCACAGTCTCCAAGGGAGCAGCAATAGTCCTCTGAGTGCAGGGACAGTGTCTGTCAAAAGAGGATGACCCACTGATGTGTTCTTTTTATTGATGACTACCCCTGTGAGTCTTTGCTCTTGTAACTGAGACTTAGCCTGCAGTTGTGGGGTGCCTAAGGGTTGCCACCTGAGAGCCTCCTTGTTGCTCAAATGTGGCCTCTCTCTAAGCCAAACTCAGCATATGATTGCATTACCTTCCCCCCAATGTGGGACATGACTCCCGGGGATGAGCCTCCCTGGCAACGAGGGATTAATACCAAATGCCAACTGGCAACACAAGTGGTAAAAGACCTTGAATAAAAGGGGAAAAAGGTCAAGACAAATGAGTTCAAGTGGCTAAGAGACTTCAAAGAGAGTCGGGAGGTCATCCCAGAGGTAACTCTTACACACATCTCAGTAGGAGCTCATAGAACATCTAAGTGCCTATCACCCCACACAGAGGGGCTCCTGAGAGCTCTGGAGACACCCAGGTCCTATATAAGGGGGGATAGCCCCAGAGACTGATGCCTTATCAGTGGGCTCTATTTTGGAATCTGTGCTCCTGAGAGTGACAGAATTGGACTCAAATAAGTCCTCCCTGCACATGGTTCATCAGTCCCTTCTATTCAAACCTATATGTGATGCAGAAGTTTTTAGGTATACTTCCAGAGACTGGAGCCTCTGGCCTACCTATGTGCCAGGTGTGCATGGAATCTCGGTGGAGCTGCAACTCCTACCCTACAGCTCAATGGACTCATCCAAGTCACCTGGCGAGGAGACAACGATGGGCAATGGCCACCCCAGGGAATGGAGAGGGCCTGCATCTGCAGGCAGGATCGTCCCACCCACCATATCCATGGGATATAAGCCCTCTCTCACTTGGAGGTGGAGTGGACATCACCATCCCAGTCCCCTCAGGATTGGGGGAAGAACTATGGGCTAGAGTGGAGTTGATGGTATTCTCTTGTTCACATATGGTGATTCTAGCAATGGAAGAAATTATAACAATGAGGTGGAGCCAGTGGCCACTGGACACTTTTGGGGCAGGGAGGGGACGAGTAGTTGAAATACAGGGGCTTCTTTGGGATTTGGAGGTTGTCCTGAGTACCGTTGTGGCAACAGATGTAGGCCATTTTAAATCAGCACACACCACTCAGAACTGGATGGGAGAGAGTGTGGTCTACGGTGTGAACTGTGGTCTATGGTTGGTAGCAAGGCCCCAGGATATGTAAGTCCATCGAGGGTGGTGGGCCACACTTGTGGGAGATGTTTGTGTGGGACGTGGTGAGAGGTGTGGGAGGTGGGCAACATGGGAATCCCAGGGGGTTCTGTGTAATATTTTGGGTAATCTAAGCACCTCTTAAAATATATTTATATATATATAAATAACATTTTTGTAAGCAAATGCACATATATGCATATATATTTATATATCATTTTACAAATACTGGTATGTATTGTGAAAATTTTGATTTTTATCCACAATAAAAAAATAAATAAATTTTTTTTAAAAATTAAAAATTAGGAAGCATCTGCGGAAAAAACTCCACTTACTGAATCTATGATGGGAAAGGGTGGATGGAAAGAGCTCCAAGGACAGCCTAAGGCTTTTTATGAACGACATAGGCATCTCCAAAATAGTTAATGCAATGTCAGGAAGTATAGACTATATTATTAAATTAAAAAAATATTCCAAATTGCACGGACAATATGATCCCATTTAGAAAAAGAAAGAGCAAGGAAGGAAGGAAGAAAGAAAGAAAATGTTTTGCCTAACAACTTTATATTGCCTGAAGAGCACAAAAGAGCTTCTGTTACAAAATAATTTTGGGTGAATTTGTATGTTATATATATATACATATAGAATAGAGAGAGAGGATATAGATATGTGTGTGTGTGTGTGTGCGTGTGTGTAAGCATAGAAAAAACAAAAACTGCTCACAGGGTTGTCACAAAGGCTATCTGAATTGTAAGGGACAAATACAAGGGAAAAGGCAGTTCTTTCCTTTTTTTTAACTTAAGAAAATGCTGCTCAAGCCAAAATCTGAACATGCACACATAATTTCTTTTAACATGGAAAAAAGACAAAAGGATGTATATCAAACATTAATATTCATTCTTTTACTCTGGCAAAATGAGAAGCAAACTTTATCTTCTTCTTTGTGCTTCTCTGTGCTACAAAAATTCCTATAGTAAAAAATTTACTTTAAAAACAGTAAAACATTATTAAAATTACTATCGATAGAAAAGAAACAACAGTTATGCCATGTTATAAAGCATCTCCACTATAAATAAAAATTCAATGTAATTTGCAAGTTCCTCCCTACTTGTATTCTCATTCCAAACTTCTTTTCAAAAATTTTATTTACCTACTCGGTCTGCCAGGATGCCAAAAGTGCTTACAGAAATGTTAGAGATTTGTTCCAGACTCATGAACAGGGTATAAATGTCTCTCTAACATTTTTAAAAACCGTTTTTAACTTTCTGATACATGTAAACCCTACACTCCTCACCAACATTGCAGTTTCTCGTGGTTCGTGGTCACATAGGTGTGGTTGTGTAGTCCGAGTATGCCAAGCTCTGGTGCTATAACAAGCAACCCCCATCTTCAGCAGCTTAAGACACACTGTGCTCATTCTGTATCCATGCTCCATGGTGATATCACATGCCCATCAACAACTCCCTGGGACTCTGCTCTCATTTGTCTTTTCTCAGGAACCCCAGGCTGAGGGATGCTCAATTATGTGCTTCCGTATTTGCTGAGGCAAGAAGGGAAAATGGTGCATCGGGTTATTGGGTTTTAAATACTCCTTTCAGAAGTGATGCGAGTCCTTTCCACCCATATTTCGAAGAGCCAAAGCAAGTCAAGTGACCACACCTAACCAGATAAGTGTGGGCAAATGAAACCCTACTGTGTGCTCGGAAAGAGAAGAACCGCAAATATTTGATGAATGGAACTAATGACACCGATATTCAGAATCATAAGATGAGCAATAACCGATGCCAGTGATATTGGGTTTAGCCAATGAATTTCGCCCGTTTAGATTTTTCACATAGAAGATTTACTTTAAATTACATGGTAAAATTTTCACACTTTTTCTAGTGCCCCCAAAGGGTTGTTCTTAGACAGGGATTTAACAGGTGTTATTTCATTTTCCTTTAAATTAAAAAAAAAAAAAAAAAAAAAAAAAAGCCTTAAGCCAGTTGACCATTTTTAGATAACAGCCACTAGCCAAGTTAGAAAAATATTAGAAAAAAATGTTTTCATTAGGCCAACCATAGAATTAGCATTACCATGGTTTTTATGGGTCTTATTTATTTATGTATCTATTCTATTTATCTAGTTATATTTGTTCATTTTACCAGTACTTGGGAATGCCTACTAAAAGCTGTGGATTTTACCAGGCACAGAGTACTCAATATCAACCCTCTGAAGTCTTGTGACCAATGAGAATATTTAAGCATCATCAATAAATAAGGTGCAATCTAAACCTATCTGAAAATGCGTGTAGGTAATTTAGGGGTTAGTTTAGCACAGGTTCTATACCTGGGGAAGTCTGGAACGTGGCTTACTACGGTTAACACTGGCACTTGCATTAGAAACTTAAACTTCAGAACCAATATTTGTGAAAATGCATGTGCTCACGGAAGTTCATGCTGACCTTGGGAGCAGATTCTATCTATTCATAAAATTTTGGTGATACATCATCATGCATTCTCTTCCTTCCTACCCACCCCCTTGCTCACCAACCACCTTAGAAGCCCCATTTCTATACTTCGTCCTCACGGGCACCCTTGAAGGAATCTGGAGAAAAGACCTCTGGCTTCCGATGTGAGGACACTGTGCTTTGTGTCCTCAGAGCTCTTCAGGCACGTCTAAGAAATAGCTGCTCTGCATATTCCCAAACATCAGAGCAACCAATGCAAAGAAAAAAAGACGTGTCCTATTGCACAAGAGACTCAAGTTCCCAGGGCTGACACTGCTCTCGGTACGGCTGGGGTATTTAGGTTTAACTAGCATATCCTGAAAATGTTCCAAGGTCCAGTTTTGAAATCGATCATTAATACAATGGCTAAATTCTGGCATTTGGGAATAATATTTCTTTAAAAAAAAAGGCCCATCCACTGAATTAAACAAAGATATAATGGGGAATAATGTGTATCTAATTATTAATGTACTATAGAAATTAGCTTTTATATTGCAATTTATATCGCAATTACCTTCTTTGTGTTATAAAGCAGAACAATACAGAAGAAGAACTCTTTATTAACGCCTAATAGCATGGTAATTTAAAATATTCAAGTTTCTTTAATAAGGTAGTCTATGAAATGTTACTTAATTTGACAAGATTAATTATACAATTAATTTAAGACTGCTCTCAATTAAATTAGTAAAAATTATTAAGCTAGCTGATTTTGAAAAGAGTGCTGGAACCTAGCATGGAGTGAGATACCTATTAAACAGGATATTAATTAGACTGAGATGAAATAATGCATGTTTTGTTAATATAAAGGGCATTGTCAGAGAGTTGGTAAAGAGGTATTGTTTCATTATTTTGATAACAATAAAAATACCCCAACTCTATCAACAATTTAGAAAGGCCTTGAACAATACTGGAAGGTAAGTGACTTGGGAATGGAGCTCACAAGTACCCAGGTAATGCAACACCACCACCTGCCTGGTGGTCCTGCCTCAGAGTATTTTGGAGGTGTGTTCAGATGCAGGTACTGCCAAGGGGAGCTTACCCGTCGGCTGTCAAAAAATCTCCGAGGTAGACTATCTTGGTGAATTGACCATGGTCAGGGCCAAAGCCTCAAAGACTTAAGCTTGTCAGAGTCCCAGAGTCTCCTAAATATAAGTCAACTGAAAAAATGCTAATGAAATTCATAATTCATAGAAGCATAATCACAAAACCCCCATTTACATATTTGCAATGAAGGAATATGCCTCTATGGGACCAGAAGACCCAATTCATATATCTCCAGTGTGGCCTTTTGCAATATCAGGTCCCTGAAAACTCATCTGAGTGAGCAAAAGGTCGTGTGGAGTCCAAAGAAGTGTTGAGTGTAAGTCAACCAGGCCCTGGCAGAGCCAGCAATGCCACTCCTGTCCCTCCAGAGAGGCGCCTGTCTGGTAGTGCTCAGATCTTCTCTCTCTTTGTGTCCACACACAGCCTTCCCTCCCCACAGCACTATCCCATGTGCTAGTTCTGTGGCTGAAGGACAAAGGTGGGGGGTACGATGCAAGTTATAATGTCCACTTGTCCACACTGTGGAGGTGGAGTGGGAAAGGGAATCCTGGAACTGGGAGAAAACCCACTGATCTGGGTACAATTAAGTCTTTTCTGGGCTGGGAATCATTCTGAATATTTCATGTAACTCTGCATGCTCTGCATGGTAAGTGGTGAATTTATTAATTCAAGCCTCATTCTTCAGGGAGAGAGCTAGAAGCATCTGAACTCAATGGTACCCTGAGATGGGACTAGAGCTGAGGGAGAAACAGAGCCTCCACTAGCAAGGAGGAGCCTCGTTTCCTTTGAGGCTGTGAAGGTTAAGTTCATGTGTCCCCTTGGCTAGGTTATGGAGTCCGGTTGTTTGGGCGAGCGAGCCCTGGCCTGATTGTTACCGTGAGGCTATTTAGTGGATTTAAGTCACCAGTCAATTGATTGCATCTAGGGCTGATTACATCTACTATCAGCAGAGGGGACTGGCTTCACCAGGACAGGAGTCTCCTCGTCCAATCAGTTGAAAGCCTTAAAGGGTAAACTGATGATTTAAGTAGTCAGCAAGAACTTCTACCTCTACTTCAGCCAGCCAGCTTCTCCTGGGGAACCATCAGCAGAGTTCCTAGCTTGTGCCTGCCCTATAGAATTCAGACATGCCAACCCCCATGGTCCTGTGAGCCAATTCCTAAAATAAAATACACGCACACTCTTGATTCTGTTTTCCTGGAGAGCCCTGAGCCCTGAAAATACAGGGGTGATGCAGACCCGCCCTGGGGCTCATGGCTTGGGGAGCAAGGGGTGGATTGGTTTGCATCCTGCCCTTCTCCATTCCTACCTTGGTCCCAGGTAGGGGAGACTTTGGCCAGGACACAAAATGCAGCACAGAACATGGCGACTCTAGGAAGAGGGGGCATGCGGTAGCCAGCAGATTGCATCTAACAGCATGACAAAGGAGTCTCTCAAGACACGAGAACAAGAGTCATGTCTGTGGTTAAAACAAGAAGAAAGTAAAGGAGGAACAGACAAATGTTCCTGTGCAAGTTTGAATGGATCATGTGGGAGCCAGTTTCCAAATTCAGATTGGCCCTATTTTTTAAATCCTAATAAGAATTTCAGGCTAAAACAACCATAGAGATGACTTTTTGTAAGCTCATCATTGTTTTAGATGAGCAAATAAGGTGACCTGTAAGACAATCTCATGCAATTAGTGGTAGAATCGAAGCTCAAACCTAGATTTTTTAGGCAGTGTTTTACACTTCACCATTAGGTAAATCCCAATTGCGTACAAGATAAAATCCGTTCTAACAGATCTCTTTCCTGTTGACTTCCACTGTAAATTGGAGACTACATTTTCCTCCAAACATCTGATGGCTCCAAACACTTTAAATAAAATTAAGATTCTTAACATATAGTAGAAAGAGCATTGTGTTAGTGTTTGCAGTCTGCACACATTTAGCTCTTCTATCCAGCAACTTCACAGGCATTTAAAAGTGAACTGATTCAAATGCACCACACGTTTTAAAATTCCCATCTTACAGGGAGTTCTTGCTGGCTCCACCCGCATGGAATGCTTAAGTAATCGCAAGGCTTTGCCATTACCCCAGGTATTTAATGTAATCCCCCTGGTTGGAAGAGGCACATGGGAATGTATTCTTCTCCTTCCCAAATACCTCAAACAATATAACCACCCTTAATTAAAATTTATAGGAAATCTTTAAAGGTTTCTTTAAGTGGAGTTGCTCCCTTTACATCAATAAATGCATCTTGACCCTGATCAGAATTTTAGACATGCAAAAATACACACTCCTGATCAAAACCTCATAATCTTCCCAAATCTGCACTGGGTAGTCCTTTCTGAGAATAATAGGTTACCTACGGAGACATTAAGTATTTGACAGCACCCCACCAAGCTACAGCTGCCTGCAGATGTTTAATGGTGTTACTTGGGAAGTGTCATGGTGGTACACAAGTGCAGAATTTGTTTCCAGGAGGGACTCTACGCAGGAAGTTAATCTTTTCTACCAAAAGCCATGTAAAATGTCTCACATTGACCCAAGGTAGAGAAGGGCCAGTTACACAAGACAAATGCAGCCCCCGAGGGAACACAGGGCAGCTTTGAGAGTTCCGATCAGAAAACATGGGGCAGCCACACACAGCCAGGGTTTTCAGAGCCAAATGGAGGGGAGCAATCTTTCTGGAGAAAGGGACCAGCAGAGACTCAATACTTAAAAATGTGCTTCAGAAACAAAGGCTTAGAGCCAGGAAAGGTGGCCCAGAAGCAAGAAGCAAGTATTTCAAGTTCCAGGGTCCCTCTGGATGAGAACTAGATATTTATTCCTTTCACCATACTCAGCTACTACTCCAAGGCATAGTAGTATCCAGTTTCCTAGGAGGAAGGACTTGTTTCCTATCACTTATTTTCTTCTTAATTAAATGTGTGTATTTATTTTGTGTGTAATAGGACTCTTACATTTATAAAGGAAGTCTCACATGATTAGAAAATCCCCCAAGTTGCAAACCTCTGGAAAACATTCTTTTCATTTATATATCCTCAATGAGTAGTTGTCCCAAAGTGATGGTCATTATGGAACTAAGAGCTTATATTTATTGAGTACTTACTGTGTGCTTGGCATGATTCTAAGCACTTTGCATATATTCCATTTAATTCTCACAACAAGCTGTGTGGTAGGTACTATTATTACTGCCATTTTATAGAAGAGGAAATTAAAGAACTGAAGTTTAGTAATTTGCAAATACCCTACAACTAGAAAGCGGTGGAGCTGGTGCCAAATCCAGATAGCCTAACTCCATATCCTACATTCTTGACTACTAGGTAGTGCTAGCAGGAAGTAACCCACAAACCCGAGTAAAGATATACCTTCCTTTAATAGAGTTTAAACAAAAGATGGTAAATCATCTGGACACAAAAACTTCAGAGAGAAGGAAGCCAGAGGCATGTTCCTAGGTTAGAGCGAAGTTCCGGCAAGGATCCCACAGGGCAAATGTCCTTCTGGTTTTTGCAATGCTCCAATCCCACTATCTCTGGGACCTTCATATCCTGCTGAAATCTGGCACCGTTTTTGGAGACTCTAGCTACCTGCCCATGGGCTCACTAGGTATAATTACCCTGGCCACGACTCCTGCACATTCCTGAGCCTAATCAAGGCTTGATTTCCCAAGTGAAGTTCTTCCTAATGGGCCCAGGATTCAGGGCCCTGAGGTCTTGATCTTATATCAAGTAGCAAACTATGAAGCTGTGTTGATATGTGCCTGCAGGACTAATTTATTTTCCAAGTAACTTACTCCTTCTGCACATAAACCAAAAAGGTTGCATTATTCAAATGGTCCTCAGCAAAATAACAAATGATTACATCCCCCACCTTCAAGGTTGTCCTAAAAGAGTTAAAATCAAGAATGTTAAGTTTGGGAATATCTACATATGGAAAATTAAATATACATTTATCTCTTGACTTATCGATTCCACTTCTAGGAATTTGTCTCAAAGATAAACTGTGAAAAATACAAAATGATTTATGGACAAGTTATTCATTGTGGTATTATTTGTAACAGTGAAATATGGCAAGCAACTCAAATGCCCATCAATAGGGGATTGGTTCAATAAGCTTTAGTAGAACTTTACAAAGGAATTCTAAGCAGATGTAAAAATGAATGATGAAAATCTCTATACACCAATATGGCATAATGTCCAGAAATATATTTTTATGGCAAGAAAGCAAGATGCAGAAAAACATATACAGGATGATATTTTCAGGGAAAGATACACTCCCTCTCCACACTCCTTTACTTATATTTGTGCAAAGGAGTACAGGAATGGCAGGCAAAAAAATGAATTCAAATGATTGCCTATATGAGGAGGTGGGGAACAAGGTAAAGGGACATAAATGGAAGTGAAATGTCTCTGAATATAACTTATTGAACATTTTAATAGTTTTATTGAGGTATACTTAACATATAATAAACAAAAAAATATTTAAAGGAATGATTTGTTAAATTTTGACTGAGTTATATACCCTTGAAACCACCACCATAATTAAAATATTAACATATTCATAAATCCAAAATAGATTTTCCTGTCACTTTGCAGCCCCTCCCTCCAACTTTACCCTCCACCCCTGAACTTTCCTTCTCCATACATGGTCCTCCTCCCTCCATGGTCTACCGGCAACCACTGGTCTGCTTTCTCTCTCTAAAGTTCGGTTTGCATTTTCTAGAATTGCATACAAATGGAATCATACAATATGCACCCTTTTGTGTTGGGCTTGCTCAACTCACTATTACTATTTTGAGAGTCATTCGTGTTTGCATGCTTTATTAGTTCATTCTTTTTGTTGCAGAATAGTATTCCACTGTATATACCACAATGTGTTTATCCATTCACTGACTGATGTCCATTTTTCCCTATAAACTCCATTTTTGTGGACATACGCCTTAATTTCACTTGGGTAAATACTGAGGAGTAAAATCACTAGGTTATGTGGTGTATGTATGTTTAATTTTTAAAGACACTGATTTACAAAGTGATTGTACCATATTAAATTGACATGAGAGTTCCAGTTCCTCCATATCTCACCAACACTTAGATGATCAGTTCTTTTAATTTCAGATATTCGAATAGGTGTTTAGAGATAACTCATTTTAGTTTTCATTTTCCTAATAACTAATGATGTCAATATTTTTTCACGTAATTATTTTGTGTCCATATCAATGAGGTGTCTAGTCTAATCTTTTGCCCATTTTTTTAATTGGGTTGTTTGGTTTCTTATAATTGAGTTCTAAGAATTCTTTACATATTCTGGATACAACTTCTTGTCAGATGTATGATCTGTAAGTATTGTTTCCCTGCCTTTATGTTATTGTTATCATACATTTTACTTTTACATATGTTATAAATCCTATATTGTTATTTTTATTTATTTAAAGTCAATTATCTTTTAAAGTAATATAAATAATAAGAAAAATATTATAAAATTAGTCACATAGATACCTTTTCTAGTGCTATTTTTTCCTTTGTGTCGATCCATATTTCCTTCTGGTATCATTTTCCTTCTGCCTGAAGGACTTAATTTGGGATTTTTTAAATCATGTGTCAGCTGGAGATGAATTCTTTCAGTTTTCCTATAACTGAGAATTTTTATTTCACTTCAGCCTTTGAAAAATATTTTATCTGGATATTACATTCTCATTGATAGGTTTTGCTTTCAGTACTTTAAAGATGTTTTTCCAATGTCTTCTGCTTGCACTGTTTTGTTTTTTTTTAAAGATTTATTTTTATTTATTTATTCCCTCCCCCCCCCCCCAATGTTTGTGCTCACTATCTGCTCTCTGTGTCCACTGGTCTTTTTAGGAGGCACCAGGAACCGAACCTGGTACCTTGCATGTGGGAGACAAGTGCTCAATCGTTTGAACCACCTCAGCTCCCTAGTTTGTTGTGTCTCTCATTGTCTTTCCTCTTTGTGTCTCTTCGCTGCATCATCTTGTTGTGTCAGCTTGCCATGCCTGCCTGTTGTGCCAGCTCATGGTCTTGCTTGTCTTCTCCAAGAGGCACCAGGAGCCGAACCCAGGACCTCCCATGTGGTAGGCAGAAGCTCATTGCTTGAGCCACATCTGCTTTCCTGCACTCTTTTTGATGAGGAATTTGTTCTCATCCTTTTCTTTGTTTCTCTACAGAGAATGTGTGCAATTTCCCCCTTTGCATTCTTTTAAGATGTTCCTTTATAGTTGGTTTTGTGCAAGTGATTATAATGTTTCTTGGTGTCATTTTATTTGTGTTTCTTTTGTTTGGGGATCATTGAACTTCTAAGATATGGGGAGTTATAATTTTCATCAAATTTGAAAAATTCTGTTCATTACTTCTTCAAATATTGATTCTGAATCCCTCTCTCTTTCTTCTTTCATGTCTACTTGAAGTTTTCTTACAACTCACTGATGTCATTTATTTAATTTTTTTCTCTGCTTTTTTTAAATTTGTAAAACTTCTATTACAATATTTTCACATTCATTAATCTTTTCTTCTGCAATGTCTAGTCTGCCATTAATTCCATGCAGTGTATTTTAAATATCAAACATCGCAACTTTCATTTTTAGATGTTAAGTCTGGATCTTTTAATATTTTCCATGTCTCTACTTAACATTTTAAACATATGGTAGAACAGAGTTAAAATATTTCTTTTAAAGTCCTTGATGGGTAATTTTAACATCTTTGTCATTTCTAGGTCAATTTTGATTGCATTATTTTCATTTTCTTTGCATGGCTGGTAACTTTTTATTGGATGCCAACGGTTGAGAATTTTACCTTTTTTGGGGCCTTTGATATCTTTGCTTTCCTATAAATATTCTTAAGTTTTGTTCCAAAATGCAGTTAAGTTACTTGGAAACAGTTTGACCCTTTTAGGTCTTGCTTTTCAGATGATTATGCAGGGCCAGATCAGTGGTTAGTCTAGGGTTAATCATTCCCAACTGTTGAGGTAGGACACAGGTAACGCCCCAGGAACGACCAGATTCCGCAGGCTGGTTGGGGGGAACAGGCCCTGTGTGTGCCCTGAGAGCACAGCCACCTCTAATCCTTTTGGCTGGTTCTTTCCCAGGCATCGTGCAGTGGTTTCACACTCATGCAATGATCAGCATTCTGCTGACACTTGAAGGAGGACCCTCTGCAGATATCCAGGCTTTCTGTGCAGATCTCTCCTCTCACATATGCCATCCTGTGATTTCAAGCCACCTGGGTCTTCCAAGACACACAACTCCATTTCATCAACTCAGGGAGCCTGGCAGACCTTCCTAGGTCCCCCTACCCAAGGCAATAAACTTGGGCAATCACAGAACTCATCTGATTTGCTTTTCAGCTCTCAGGTATCAATACCCTTCAGTTTCTGATATCCATTGTTTTGAAAACCATGTTGTTATTTCAGTAGGGCCTCATTCTACGCAAACTCAACAATGTGAATTCAGGTGTACACAATTGGCAATCAAAAAAAATAAAGGCAGAGTAAGAGAATTAAGATTTTTAAAAATAATTTTTATGATGAATTTTGTTTACTTATTATTACTAGAGCGTTTATTTACCTTATTTATTAAAAATGTGTAATAGGTATGTTCCTATGAAGTACTTATTAAATAAAAATGTCCACTATTATGCATGATTTTTGACTTACGCAAAGGGTTTTGGAATGTATTGGTCATGTAAAACGAAGTCCTACTGTAGTTTGTCCAGTTTTTAATTTGTTACAGGGTAGGAGGAAATCCAGTCCCTGTTTCTCTAACTGGGCCAGAAGCAGTATTCTTCTATTATATAGCTTGGCCTATTAAAAATTAAACCAAAAATAAAAAAATAATCACTGAAAATTGATATTAAACAAATAAGCATAATTGTGTGCCAAGTTAATATCATAGCTACACAGAGAAAATAGTTATTCCAAGTGACTTTAGATCACACAATCTTGCCTGTGTAGCCTTATTGATATATATTTCAAGGGCTCATATAGACGCACGAGAACCTTAGACTTTATTTTGAAGTCTAATTATTAGTGCAATAGTGGTAATATTATTTTAATCTTTATGTATATATACACACACATATAAGTAGGATAATGCAAGTAAGAAATTATATAAATGTGGTCAAGAATCAAAATTTTCAGTATAAGAGAAAATAGTTTTAACTATAAAATTAAAGAATTAAATTCTTATAATACTAACTAGACATGGAAATACTAAGATACACATAATTTTTTTTCACAAAAACACTTATTTCCCAGTGTTGACTATTGAAGAGGCCTAAAAACAGTGGCAATCTAGTAGTAATTAGCATGCCCAAAACCAGATTTTGGACTCTAAATACCATTTCCCCCAAAAGAACCAGGGATCCTTGGAAAAATGCCTGACTCTGCCAGGTTTGGGCAGGTGTTATGCATTGAATTGTGTCCTCCAAAAAGATATGTTCAAGCCCTAATCCCTGGTCCTGTGAACGTGAGTACAGTTGGAAATAGGATCCTTGAAGATGTTCTTAGGTGAGATGAAGCCAAACTAGATTAGGATGGAGTATGTAACCCAGTATGACAGTTGTCTTCATAAGTAGAGGGCATTTGGACACGGGGATAAGAAAGAGACATAGAGAGAAGCTGTAATGTGATGGAGGCAGCAACTGAGTTATGCTGCCATAAACCAAGGAATGCCACGCATGGCCGGCCGTCCACCAGAAGCCAGGGGAGAGAAATGGACAGCTTCTCCACTTTAAGAGAAAGCAGGGCCTCCAGGACTGTTGTTAAGTAATTCAATGAACTTGAATCCCCAGAGAACTTTAAAATAAAAAGGTCAGACTCTCCCCACCTGAGTCTGATGATGTCATCATTACTGAAAGTGGGACAACCAGGCATTGTGTGCCTCCTGCTGTGATGTACCAGGAAGGATACAGCATCACCTATGGAGAATTCTTGAAAGAGCATTAAACCATAAAGTAGTCAAGCCTCTGGAGGTAAATTCTATTTATAGGAAATATGGGATCTAGAAGAATGAATTCAGTGACACTACAAGGAAGAACACAGTCAAATTTAGACCAGGACAACTGACCTGATTTCTGCAACAACATGTTTTTAAGTGACTTGGAGAAACTGTTCTTGATTAAAAGAGACTTGAACCATAAAAATAAAATGTGATGGGTAGATTTCTTATGGGTCTCGATTTGAGAACACTAACAGTAAAAACTGCTTGAGAAACAATCAGATAAACTTTATTATAAATGGTATATTAGATGTTTCTAGGAAGTATTGTGGATTTTGTAGGATATAATGGAAATATTGAGTTTGTATAAGAAAATCCATGCTTTTGGAGATACCTACTGAATGAGATTGAGGTGAAATGACATGACAACTTTCTGGGATTTGATTTAAAATAATTTAGCAAAGAAAATAGTAAAAGAAAATACAAGTGTTTCTGGTACCAGTTGTGCCTGAACCAGCAACTCCAGTAGAGAATATTTTATAGCAGGGACCACTTTTGCTTGTCCAATATAATAGAAGGTGATGACCATACCTCACCCTGCACCTGCTGAAACCAGATAGCAAACATGCACTAATGGAGTATGCTACCTTTTTCAAAGGCATAAATGTAAATGTGGGCTGAATAAAATGATATTTTTACCGATTATTCTTATAAAAATGCTGTATGTTAGGATTCCATTTGTCAAGTAGAAAATAAGACTATGACAAATAGGCAAGGCATTTTAAACTTGGGAATCTGATTCTGTTTTTATGCTGTAGAAACCATTTATGGATAACAATGTTAGGTTATCTCTATTTTACCTGCACATCATTGAGGAAAGAAAGTACTTCATCACATTGAAAACAAAGTGTATTCAAAGTCCTGGGCAGATCAATAGTTTTCCCCATGGGTTTAGAAACAGTAGTGCCCCCAGTCAGGCCTGGTAACCAAAAGAGATGATGATGATGATAATGATGAGTGTGTACATGTGGCACAAGTAAGATAAAAATAAGGATAAAGAGTAGGCATTTTCCTTGAACATAGCTCAACCATATTTTGAAAATTTTTAATATCAAAGTTCTGTGTGAAATAAAAATCAGTCCGAAAAAAATTTATGGGAAAATGTTTAGGGGCTAGGAGGAGTAAAGCAGTAAACACAAAATTTTTCCAGAAACTTCTTTGAGGCAAGCCACTATATTATAGGGTTTAGAGTACAGGGATTTGGGGAGACCGACCATTTACTAGCTGTGTGACTAGTTTGGTCAAATACTCAATATTTTCATCTATAAGACAGGACCATCAATTGCCTTACCACATAAGATTATTGAGAGGATTAAATGAATTGAAGTAGTTAGGTACTTAAAATGAGAATGGCACATATTAAGCTCTGGAAATTGTTAGGACTATTCCTGCTACAGGACTATTCCTGTATAAGACTACAACTTGCAGATATATCTGGGAGAAGTAGTACATTACCCATTCATACCTTACATTCTCATTTACACATTCACATATTAAGGGTAGGAAAGTTAAAGAAACAAAACCAACTGGGTCCCTAAAGTTGAGGAGAAGGGTCACTTGAGGAGGAAAAGAATGGCGAAAGGTGTTGAAATTGGAAGTGCTGCAAAGATGGGTGACCTAGTGTTAAAAAAATGTATTGGGACGTATGAAAAAAGTTGGAATATAGTGTAGGAGCTTTATATCAGGGTTAAATTTCTTGAACTTGATAACTGGGCTTACGGCACATATATAAGCGGGTAGCCTTGTTCTTAGACAATGTCCATGCCTTCTTATGTGTTCAAAGGGCATGATGTATGCAATCTACACACAAGTGTTTAGAAAGTGGACAGGTAGAGGCTGAAGCACCAGGTATAATTGACAGCACATAGATTGAGGGAATAGGAAACTATGTTGGTCTAGATAAGGGCGGATGGTAGGCTACATAGGTAAGCTGTTCGCCTACTGTCTCTGATGACTTGCCATCAAGAACTCTAAGGATTGGTGGGAGTCATCATCAGCCTAATAGCTGTCATTTTTCAGGATTCCTATTTAGGTATCTTATGCCAAGAAGATGCTATAATCCTTTTTTTCCCTAATGCAAGGGAAAGGAGGACCTAAAGAATTATTGGATAACCATTTCTGGAATGAAAAGACTATATAATAAGTCATCCCCAAATCAATTTGAAGACATCTACAAAAGAAGAGGTCACGGATTCTGTTATGAACAGGTCCAGACTGATCAAATGTCCTTCTATGGCAGAATGGCAGGGCTGCTGGATTGAGGAGAAATAATAGAAATAGTCTAGCTTGACTTCAGCAGGTTTCAATCCTGGCTAATATGACATCCTCATTAATAATTTGGGCCAGTGTAGGGATTTGAACCATTATGTACCCCAGAAAAGGATGTTCCTAAATTTAATTCATTCCTGTGGGTGTAGACCCATTGGAAGAGGATCTTTTGATGAGGCTACTTCATTTAAGGTGTAACCCACCTTATTCAGGAAAGGTCTTGATCCTATTGCTGGAGTCCTTTATAAATGGAATCAAAAAAAGAAAAAGAGTGAAAGCCAAGGAAACAAGAAGCTGGAATCAGCGATACCCAGAAGACAAGGGAGAGACCAGCAGATGCCATCATATGCCTTGCCACGTGACAGAAGAACTAAGGATTGCTGGCAGCTGGTCTTTGGGAAGAGTCTTGATGTGGTCATTTTCCCAGACTCTAACTGTAAGTGAATGAATTCCCATTGTTCAAGCAAACCATCCTAGGAAACTGAAACAGCCAGATATTGTCCATCAACGTTCTCCTAACCATGCTCTGACACAGGTTTCTAGAAGTCCCCGTAGCCCCTCTGGGTGTTTGCTCCACATGTTCATGAGTCTGGATGTTGGGTCCTGAGATTGTCCTACATTTGCAGGGACAGCAAACCTTCTCAAACCAGGAGATTTTATTCATCCTTCCAAGCTCCAATGCAAATGTCACTGGGTTTCTTTGTTTTGAGTCATCCACTGCCTCCTAGGTCCTCTTACAGCTTTGTTTAGACTTCTTTCAAGGCATTTACCACTTTTCCCCTTAAATCAGAGTTATGGATGTTTTCCCCCCTAACTATAATGCCTGCCCCTTGAAATCAAGTACTTTTTCATATACATTATACTAGGCATAATATGTGTTCAATAAATGATTACTATTGAGGAAATGAAATCTAAGGTCTAGGCAAACTTTTTGAGGATTTAAACACAACTTCCAACTCTGGAGATTTAGGTAGGGGTCTCTCTCCCTTAGTTAATTACCTTAACCTTTAGTTGGGGTTCGGTTAAGGTAGAGAGCAGGACCAGGGTTGAATGAGGTTTTGGGTATCACCAAGGGCTTTAGTGTCGGGCTTTATCTCATGTTCCATAAGAGATGGGCCTTTTCTTCCATCCAGAAGAAGAGTTCTCCAACAGGCCAGCCACTCACTACCCGAAAACTGTGCAGACAGGGAGGGGACTGCATATGCAAGTCCTTTAATAGTCAGGTACTCAATGCATGTGTTCCCAGGAACTCAAAGCCAAGTCTAGAAGAACCAGCTGACTGCAGTCTCAAAGATGGTGCCATTGCTACAATATGTGCTGTGCACACTTTGCTAAACCATGAATAAATTGGAAAGTGCCCTTTTCAGGACCTCTCTATGCAATTAGAGACCTGCATGCTCTTGAATCTATCAACTGTTTAAAAATCATACCATTTTTAGAGAGATAATCCGTAAGAATTAATTTTAATTACTGGCTCTTTATTGGTGAATGAATTTTGCAGATAGGATTAAGAAGACTCCAAAATGTTTTAGGTGGTCTGGATGCAGATTAACAACAAGAGATAAAAAATGTGTAATGGTTCATTGAATTTTATCAAGTAGAAGCAGCATAGCATAATGGTTAGGGACATGTTGTCCGAACCTTCTTGCTTCATTTGAATTCTTATTGTACCTTACCATCAGGTTAGGTGTTACCCACCCTCTCTGTGCTGTTTCCTCACCCTCAGCCTGTTTTCACTGGTATGCTTTTACCATGTCTACTCCACATGCCCATTGAATAGGGACTGTGTTTCACTCAGTGAACACTGGATGGATGGATGGATGGATGGATGGATGGATGGATGGATGGATGGATGGAGGGATGGAGGGATGGAGGGATGGGTGGAGGGATAGATGAATGGAGGGAGGGAGGGAGGGAGGGATACATAAACAAATGAAAATCATCCATCTCAGCTGGACTACCCCAGTACAAAATGTTTTAATTGGCAGAGCTTGACAGACCTTCTATCACATTAGGAAATAATCAGGATTTATGCATTGTCAGAATGCAACATCATTTATAATGTCATTTCAATAACTTTTTTTTTTTTCAAAGAAACTTTCAGAACTCGATTTGTTCCTAAGATTGAGACTGCCATTGTGGCATGCAGCCAATTCCCCGTAAAATTATAGGTACCAGATAGAGCAGAGGCAGGCAGGTCCCCAGGGAAATCTTGTTTGGATTTCTCCTTCCATTTACAAAGAAAAACAGTTTCACTGAGCAACCTGCCCTAGCTATGCCTATTTTTAAGCCACTTTCCCCCCACCCCTTTCTAGTAGACAAGGAGTACTGCTTTAATAAACGTGAGCCGAGGGGCACCCCTGGAGGTTTGAAATGAAGAACCCGGTGGTGAATTAGAGAATCGCGGTGGTCTTTCTGGCCCCTGAGGGTTACAGACATAGTAAGAGATTAAATCATCCCAGGACCTAGTCCAGACGGGAAGGCCAACTCCGTGTAAGAGCCACTCCCTCTTAGTGTAACAGAAGATGGCTCCGTTTAGTTGTCACTGGGGAGCTTCTGTACTCTTAGAGTAAACCTGATGTTCAGAGGCTCTAAAGAGCTATAGGAGAGGCTGGTTGCTTTGCTTGCTTTGGTTTCCCCCTTTCGTCTGCCACACTGTTATGTGGAGAGGCGTCTTTTCCATGGTTTTGCTTGGGGCCATAAACATAAATGAGAAAACACATTTTTAGGAAGGTTAGGTCTCCAGTACTTCTAATCAACTGTGGAAAGGACTGGAAACTTGGGAGAGTGAGTCCTCGGAATTTCTCAAGCAAATGTTTCAAGGATCAGAAAACGGGCAGCTTGAAGCAGCAGCTTGAAATATAATCTGTTGTCTCTGTTATTATTTTTTTAATCTGACGTAAACCTCCCTCCTTATCCAGCCATGACTCAGGCGCCGAGGAGGGAGTCCATTTCTCGCTCAGGGAGTCACTGTGGCTGGGCTCAGGTCCCGGAAGACCAAGAATCAGAGGGGCAGGTGGGCTGTGGGTAACCTGGACTCTGCTTGGAAAGTGTGCGGTGAGGGAGCAGCTGGAAGCAAGAGGAAGACATGGTGGACTTGGGTTAGAGCTAAACCAGCATCTTGAAGGCCAGAGAGCAGAGGGGCTGTGAGGATTCTGGGACCTGGTTCTAGGGTGGGAGGGTAAGGTGCCATCTTCAGCAGTTAAGCTTTGCCAAGATCTGAAAAATTAACTGTGTGCCCAGCCCACCCTCCTCTGTGGTGACCACAGGGCCTTGTAACATCACTGAACATATTTCTTTATTTTTAAAGAACCTTTAGATTACATAAATGTTACACTGAAAATATAGGGAACTAAAACATATTTCTTTTTAATGTTGAGAAATACACACAAAAAGTTTGAGAAAAATTAACATTTTCCAAATTTGTTAGCAGGAAGTAGTGCGTATTAAATGTTAATGAGTCTAGTCTTTCAGATACACCTTGAGTGTACACATGTACCCTGTGGTATGCGTGAATGGGTTGGTTTAGAGCTCAGTGAAAATCTCCCCAGAACAGACCTGCCCAAGTTTAATATGGATGGTCCTACCGGGACGTCTGAGGTCAGAAGACGGTGTGGAATGTAAGCCTGCCTCCTTCAAAGACTTGGGGTGGGTTGGCTCCTGGGAAGCCATGGGACTTGAGAAGAAATTAGGTCAAAATAAGATAATGGCTTTTAAAGCAAGCACCCCAGAGTAGGAAGCAGCATGCACTGGTCATTTGGGAAAGGGTCCATAACCTACTGGGATGGGCCATTGAGAAGTTACTTGATCTTCTTAAACAAAGGTTGAACAAGGGGGGAAAGGGCAGTATCTACCTCAGATAGTGGTGGTGAGGATTAACTGAAATAAGACTCATCAAGGGCTTAGCAGAGTGCCAGGCACATAGTAGGTTCTCACAGACACTACTATTATTAAGATTCTCATTGGAAGGTTGATATGTAAAACAATTATAATATATATCAAATTGTGTGTGTGTGTGTGTGTATATATATATATACACACATATGATATAAAGCAATTTAACAACTTGTGATGTTTTCAATCAAAATGAAAAACTCCCGAAATCTATGGAAATAAATATGTATATATGTATTTTTAAATAAGTGAACTAGCATTCCTTTACATTTTAAAGGACTTTTGTGAGACATGTGAAAGTGGAGAGAAAATTATTAAAACTTTCTATCTAGATCTAGAACTATTTTTTCCCAGAAAACAAGAATCAGCAAACCATTTTTATATTAGAGGTAATGATCTTTGTTTCCAGGTATTACAGTAAGTTAAAATGGGGTAATGGTTGAGCTGTCTAGCCTGTCTCCGTGAAGTATTTTCTTTTGGCAGCAGAGAATTAGAATGTTGGAATGAGTTTCCTCTCTCTGTGCTGGAAGAATCTGACCACGGAAGGTTATCCTGAACCAGGCTTGTCCTGTTTTGCCAGCACTTACTTTTCTTCCACTGATGCACATAATGGTCTGCTATTTGGTTGTGGATTAAATAAAAGATTTAAATGAATGGAGTAAGTTGAATGTGAGTATCTTAAGTGGGTTTTATTTCTTTATCTAGCTATTAATTTTGAAATAATTATGGAGTCAAATGAAGTTGCAGAGATGGTAGAGACAAGGTGGCTACATCGTATAATGTTATATTACAACATCAAAACAATGGTTTTCTTTTTAATGACACTTTCTTACAGAAATCTCAGAATACCTCCCACCTACACACACACACACACGCATGTGCACGTCCACACACACAGAGCACACGTGCTCAGGCACTCCCTCCAGTCCATAGCAGCCCCCAGCAGGACGGAGGCTGTGAAGCACCTGGCAGTGACAGCAGTCCAGCTTGAATGCGTCTGGAGCAAATGGAAGCATAATCTGGGGGTCACATCCAAACGCCCTGCATCAATATCCACGACAGAACAAAACAACTACAGAGCGGAAGAACATTTACAAGATACGCAGATTTTTTTTTTTACCCATTATCCCTTTTCATTCTTACAGAGAAAGAAGCATAATATTAAGCACCGTAGCTCCTAAGAGGTTTGGGTCCTTAAAATCCACTAGGAAATAAAGTAAAAGCTGTACTGGCCAGTCAGCTTGTATTATAGCTGCCTTTTCTCTAATAAAGGCGCGGGATGAGTAGGAGATGCTTTTAAAATAGTAAAGCATTAATAAAAGCGGGCTGGGGGCAATGAGATGACATGGCACAGGAATAGCAATTTCCCTGACATTTCTGATTAGCCAGGCACGGCGAATCAGTTCCCATTGAGCCTAGATACCAGTCCACACGGGGGTTCAGGCAGCCATTCCAGTGATAATACTTGGCATTAGAGGTGGAACCCAAGGTGGGCTTATTGGCGAGGGGGGGCTTCCCCCACGAAGTTGGTTTTTAAAGCAGAACTGAAGGACAGAAATTGGACGAAGAAAAAGAGTGAAGCTCTCCATGGATAGATTGCCATTTTATTGGCAATCCTGGAGTGTCTTGCTTACAGCTTTAACCTTAGTACTTTGAACAGTGCTTGGGTGCACAAAACGTTTTTGCTGAATTCATGAATAAATGGTTTATTATTATTATTATTATTTTCCTTTTAGCCACCAAGAGTGATATCAGAGAAGGAGGACACCTGGCTCTTTGAAGTAGGTTTTCCCAGGGGGATTGCCCCTCAGGGGTCAGGTGTAACCTGGTCGCTGGTTCTTAGCTCTACAGGTCTAGAAATATAATTTTTATCATTGTATTCAAAAGTCAAAAGTCTCTGGTGTTTGGCTCAAAGCAACTCATTCAGAGTTGATTCAGAAATCAAAATGCCCCTTACAGCTCTCCCTTATCCAGAGCCTCTTTTTCCAGTATCAAGATACCTAGGAAGCCAATCAATAATTATTAAGCTATTTGGGTCTACTGGGCTCTAGGGAACCTAATGGAATCCTTACAGGTTATTTTATTCAGGGGGTATGAAAGTCAGATAAATGGTCTCTGCTCTTCAATCAAGCATGCTGCTATACTAACTGCAAAATTTGATTAACTACATACTCCTTTAGCCCTTGGCCAATATCAGTTTAATGCTCATAAAATATGATTATTCTGAGATACTTTTAATTTTTTGCCAGACACTAAAGTAGCAAGGTTTGTTATCAAAAGTTAAAAATTGCAAAATTGGTTGCAGCTTTTTGTTATACCCTTACATTTCAGTTGTGACTTCTGAATAATTTCTCCTGATGGATTTGATTAGGTGAACTCTACCATGTGATAATGTTCTTCAGAACTTTTAAGGGGATAATTGGTGAATTGAGAAAGTTTATCAATCTTGGACACATGGTAATGTGGCGATGTGGTGGCTGGCTTCTTTTTGTTATACTGCCCCAGGAGTGTCTCACAGAACTCAAAAACAGGCATGGAGGCTGTGCCCCAGAGGGAGCTGGGATCAAAACTACATCTGCAAGGACATCAGGACTGCCTGGAGCAGTGAGCTCATTGCGTGTCTACTCATTCTTCCCAGCGCAGGCTGCGTGTTCCTCAGCTCTCAAGGTTGATGGAGATGCCAGCCCTCAGATCCTTTCCCAACAGTGGACCATACAGATCGACCTTGACTCCCCTAGTTCTCATTCTAAATTCCAGGAAAAGGAACTGGTTAGTGCAGGCTTGGTCAGATATGTCCTCCTGTCCATCAGCTTTCAGCGGGGTGAGATCATATGCTACAACGTGGCCACTGGGGGCCCCCACAGTCTTCACCAGAAGACTCCCAAAGGCACGTCTACAAATAACATTCCATGGGAATTCATTTTCCCAGTAGTTGTTAGGAATCTGTATTAGACTCTAATATCATTCACTGACCTAAAATGCTGCTTTATGAGGAGGTGGGAATTTGGTTGGTTTCTGAAGAATTTGAAAAGCTAGAGATATTTGAGGAGGAAATCCCAGGCAGAGGGGCCATGGTAGACAAAGGCATGGATTTAAAAGTGAATGTGGACAAAAGGATCGCGTAGGACACTAGGCAGCCGAGGGCTGGGGTATAGTTGCAGGGACATCTGGTATTGGCTCTACCTTTTCCTGAGGTGAGGTTATGCTCCCCTGTCATAGTCTACTTTAAGAATCAGAGCAGAATGGCTTTTGTAAACATTCCCTAAAATTAATCACAATGATTATAGGTGCAAGTTCTTTCAGATTTTTCATGTAAGACACAAGTATAAAAGAAATGTGTTTTGACATGGCCTTGAGTTACTCGGATTCCACAAGCCCCTATTTTTTCAGTATCTCACTTTTTTCAGGATCTGCCCACATGGTCTGCTTCTGTGGCTATTTGACCTTTGATAAGATTCTCTCTCTTTGGCCAAATATGCAAGAAACTTCATCTTACCTCATGGGGCATCCATGGTGGTGGTGGTGGTAGGGGTGAGGGTGGGAGCTCCCTTGAAGGGACTCGATGAGCCTGGAAAATGTGATGGCAAAAGCGACCAACCTGACTCCAGCAGGCGAGTTCCACTGGAAACTAGTACCAAGGTGTCTGGAGATGGCGGACCAGGACAGGCTGACAGGCATTCTGAGCACCAAGCTAAGGGCTTTATACCCTTTTTCTGGCTAATCTTCCTCCTTCTACCCCCTGAACAGGTTTCATACCCAGCTTTATGTTCTTCCCTCTCTGAATTCCTTTCCTTGTCCATTTCATTTACATCGATGGCTTCAATCATCAATCTGATGAGAAAGACTTCTAAATCTCTGCATCCAGTCCTCAAACTCTTTTCAAAGCTCCAGTTCCAGTTTTCAAACTGCTCTGTCAACTTCCATTTGCCTTCTATCCATTTCCAAAGCACACCTCAGTCTAGTCCAAGTAACTCAATAACAGTCCACTTCTGAGTTCTTGGCTCTCCAACAACCATCTTCTAACCTGCCAACCCACTAAATGTAGAGGCCCCAATTTTTGGATTTCCAATCCACTGATCTTACTGGTTTTCACTCTCAGACTCCTCTTTCCTTCACTATTCTTGAAACCAAGCTTAGGTTCATTTACACCATTATATAAATCTTGCAAATATCTGTTACTTCTTTGTTTACATCTTCTCTTATTTGCCTGCCAAACCTCGGCCATAAAGTTGACCATCCACCTTATTGATACCTTCTTCATGGCTACACCTGGATGTTTGAGCATTCTTGGGAAAAACATGTAACCATGTTAACTTCATTATTATCGCTATGATTAATTCATGGTCACAAACCTCAAAGAGGCGTATCACACCACACTACAATTTTACTGCATTCTCCAAGAGGATAATTTTCATACCATGGTCTCGCTTCTCAAGCCTCCCACATTATATTTGCATCCACACTTGAGTTGTTTATTTCATCTCAAAATTCATTGGGGAAATAAAAACCCTCTCCTCTTCTCACCATGAAATCTTTAATATATATGCAGTACTAAATTACTCTAATATCATTTATATGCTGATGATTCTCAAGTTTATATCCTGATTGGACTCGTTCTTTAAACCTAGACCATATATCCAACAAGGCTATATAATACATATCTCAAACTTAACAAGTCCAAATGGGCTCCTTACCTCTCCCTAAACTTGTTTCTCTCTCTCACTCCCACCTCAGGAAAGAACACTACTGTCCATCTTAATTGCTGAAGCTGAAACCTAGAAATCATTCTAGATTCCTCCATTCTTTAGTTTCCCACAATCTATCCATTAATAAATCCTATTGATTATACCTTCAAAATCTGTCTCATCTCCCTCTACTTCTCCCTCTTTCCAGGATCACCTCCTTGGTATAAATGACTTTAATTTCTAGCCTAAATTCACCACTTTGCCCCCTTACAATTGATTTTATTCATGTCAATTTGGTCTCTTAAAAATATAAATTAGATGTTCATTTCCCTTATTCAGAAAATTTCATTTGGTTTCTGTTCTACCTGTAACCAAATATTATCTCCCTATCATTGCTTTCAATACCCTACCTTATCTGGCCCAAGCCCCTTTGTCTCCTACCATTGTCCCCAAGTATTCCTTCCTGGAATGGACCAAGACTGATACAGCCCCGTGATCTTTGCTCCGTGGTTTCTCCTGCATAGGACATTCTTCTCTTGCTTTTCTTATACCTGGATTCTCCTTCTCCTTAGACCTCAGTTCAAATGTCACTGGCCTGAAAGACTTTTCTTGACCCACCCATTCATTCTCTACCTATCACATCACTCTTCATTTACTCTCTTCCTCCTCCCCTAGCCAGTTACTAGGTTTGCCTTCACAATGTATCTTATTTTCATCATTTCAGATCGATGACCTCTTCCAACATTGAAGTTGTACCACATAAGGTCTTAATTACTTATAAGTTTCTTAAACTTTCAATGGCGTTGATTTTCCCTTTCCTTAAAACTATCACATGTCCTATGAAAATATGAATATTACCAAGATATTTTTTATTATTACAAAAGGATTTTAGGTATTGTATAAAAATTGGAATAAAAAATGATGTAAAGAGAGACTATATAAAATCATACTTAATCCTATCAACCAGAGATGATCAGTGATAGCGTGCTGATGTGTAGCCTAATAGTAATTTTTCTTTGCTGGTATATTTTGTTTTTCTTTCGCAAAACTTCATTCATTTTTTTCTTTTGTAACATGCTTTTTTCTCCTTGAAGCATGTTGAACATCTTTCTGTAATATTTTGTTGTATAATATGATGGACAACATGGTATTTCACCTCAGGAATAGAGAATAATTTATTAACCATTCCTTTAACACTTCCTTTTGGTACAATTATAAATGCTGAGATAAATATTGTTGTCACAAATTTATAGTAAGTAGTATTTCCAATGAGTTCCTTAGAATACTTTCTAAAAGATTACTTGTGAAAATGAATGAGAGGCAAACATTGACTGTTCTCACTGTGTATTGCCACATAGACTAGCAGGGAAGTAACTCCAACTTAAACACTCACCAACAAAGTGTAAAAAAATGATAATTTGGTAGATAAATTATGCAACAAATTTGATACAGCTGGAAAATAATCAGTAAATTGGAAGACAAATCTGAAGTAATTACCTAGAATTTAGAACGCAAGGAATGATACAGAAAATATTGAAGAGAGGTTAAGGAATTTAGAAGATAGGATTAAAAAGTCCAAAACTATCCAACAAGTTAAAGGCAACAGTAAATAAAATGTGGGAGGAGCAACATTCTAAAATATAGTGCAGAGAATATTCCATAGTCAATGAAAGACATGGAATCTAATTACAGACTCACGAGTCCTAACAGGACAAGTAAAAATAAATCCCAAACAGAGAAAAAAGAAATGTTAAAATAACCGGAAAGATAAAGCTGACCTTCAAAGGAATAAGAATTAGAATTATAATAGACTTGTCAAGAGAAACCGTACAGATCAAAAGATAATGGAATCACTATAATGTGTTACCTTCAACTCTATCCATTTCCACACATTTATAGTCAAGCTAATTAAAAATTCTATGTTCATTAAGCATCAATACCCCTTCTCAGTCTTCATCCTATCTCCTAGTAACCTATACTCTAGCTTTTAACTCCATGTGTTTATTCTTTGTATTTAGTTCATATTAGTGAGACCATACAATATTTGTTTTTAATAGGATAACTTTTTAATTTATTGCAGTGAGTATAACTAACATGGCTGGTTTACAAATGTGATTGTGGCTGAAAAGGACAGTATAGGGACATAAATGTCAATTGAAAGACAGCTAGAGAATAGTCTAGGGACTGAATAACAGTAAACCTGGTGGTGGATTAGGATTGTGGTATTACAAACACAAGAATGTTCTATGAACTAGACAAAATGTACTTCACTATTACAAGATGGTAAGAGTATGATGATGACTTGGAAAATACAACTGATGGAACTTATGGACTATAGTTAACAGCAATGCTGGAATATTCCTGCATCAATGGCAAAGAAGGTATTATATTAAAGCTAAGGTCAATAATGGGGGGGGGATTTTTTCCACTGGAGTAAAAAATATTCTAAAGTTAACTGAGGCGATGACAGCATAGTTCTGTGATGAAACGGAGAGCCACTGAGTGTACACTTTGGATGCAAGGTACAAGGCATGGGATTGTATAACAGAGTGAACCACGTGGTAGATGATGGACTGAGGTTAGCAATACAAATGTGAGAGTGTTCTCTATGAACTATAACAAATGTACAATACTAATACGTGTTGTTAATAATAGGGCGGTTTATGGAAAAACACACCAAATGTAAGCTATGGACCATAGGTAACGGTAATATTTTGATGATGCTCTTTCATAATTTGTAACAAATGTTCCACAACAATGCAAGGTGTTGGTGGTGGGGTGACGTGTAGGAATTCTGCATGTTATTCCTGGTTGTTTTCTAAGTTCACAACTTCTCTACTAAAAAGAAAAAAGTGAAAAAAAGATAATGGAATCATACAGTCAATGATTTGAGGAAACAGGATTCTCTAGTGTATTAGTTTCACATAGCTGATGTAACAAATTGCCACAAATTTAACAGTTTAAAAAGACACACATTTATTATCTTACTATTCTAGAGGTAAAAAAAAAAAAAATGTGAAATGGCTCTCATAGGGCTAAAATCTAGGTGGTAGCAGGGTGCTACTTCTGGTGACTCTACAGCTTGTTTCCAGCTTCTGGATGAATCCCTTCCCTGCATTCCTTGGCCCCTTCCTCCATCTTCAAATCCAGCACGATAGCATCTTCAAAACGTTCTCTCTGACTCTCTTTTCCCCCTTTTAAAAGGACTCTTGTAATTACATTGGATCCCCCACAAATAATCCAGAATAATCCCATCATCTCAAAGCCTTTAGTTTAATCAAGTCTGCAAAGTCACTTTTCTGTGTAAGATAACATATCCACAGAATACAGAGATAGGCATCTTTGGGGAGCATTATTTTTCCTATCACGTATAACTATCTAAACTATTATTTAAGTAAGAGATTAAAAATTTCATACAAAAATGAGAGATTTAATTGTTAAAAGATCTTCACTGAAATTAAAGAAAAGAATAAAGGAGTAGAATTCCAGAAACAATACTGAGATAAGAAAACTGGTATGCATGTAGGTAAATATAAAGAAATATTGAGTGAATAGGAGAATAATAATGGTGATTATTTTAGGGAAATTGAGAAGCAGGAAAGAACTGAAATACCAGATTATAACATTTAAAAAGGGAGAAAGGCACTGGAGATTAAAACTTTCAAAAGTATTTTTTAAAGTTTGGAGAGATAGTAGAGATATTGATTGAATTAAATCATTTTAATTCAAGTAGACAGATTAAAAATTTCAGCATAATTGCTAGAATAAAATGAAATAGAAGGTAACTTCTTTAAAAATACATGGAAAAAGGGTGTAAAGAAAACAAGACAAATCGAGTAAGGTTGAATATATGCATATTTTAGAACCCAGCAACTCTTATATAAAACTTGTATGCAAAAAAGTAAGATATATATGATTTATTTATAACTTTATTTGTAGGAGTAAAAATGTTTAAATGTAAGTGAGTAGATAAATGTTGCTTTATTCATAAAATAGAATACTCTACAGCAATTAAAATGAAGTACATTCCCCTTCTTCCCCGAACCCACCTCTATGAATTTGCTTATTTTAGATATTTCATCTAGTGGGAGCATACAATAATTGTCCTATTGTACCTGGCTTATGTCACTTAGCATGTTGTCAAGGGTCATCCGGATTGTGGCATGAATCAGAATTTTACTCCTTCTTACGACTGATAGTCCACGTGTGGATCCACCCCGCTTTGCTCCTCCATTCATCCACTGATGGACAAATCACATACTTTTTAAAGTAGTTTGGCTAAAGATCAAACACTTCTTCTGCAGATATTCTGATCATTAATAAACAGGTTTAGAATCCCTCCTGCCTAATCTACCTAAACACTTTGCCATGATGAGTTATCATGAAAACTATTATTTCGTATTCACTTCTTGCTTATTATTTCCCAAGAACTTACTCATCCAACCACTATTCTGAGGTGTGAGCTGTGATTAGACCTGGGCAGGCATCAAGACTCAAGGCTGAGCCCTACTCGGTCCCTGTCCTCATGGAGCTCATAGACCATAAGGCTCTAAATCACTCTAGACTGTTCTGAACATGAAATTCCCCTTGGGAAGAGACCCTGGGTGAAAGGAAGACAGTGGAGGTTCATGCATTGGGAAAGAATAAAGAGTATAAAACACAGCATAGTCCAAAAGTCAAAGGAATAATGGGAAACAAGATTACAACAGTAGAACAAAACAAAACATAAAAAATAAAATAAAATAAACAAAAACTATGATGTGGTGAATTAGGACAGGGCTTGGGCATGGGAAACAGACTGGGAGACATACAGAGATTCTGCCACGCAGAGAAACTGCCAGTAACTAGGTTGCCACGCAGACTGAAGCTAAGCATAAGGTGCTTGTAAAGACCATCTCTAAGAAACAAAGCAGTACGAAGAGAAGACACCAAAAAGAAAGATGATCTGCCATGAGAGCTTTCAATTCCACCTCACTGCAATGGCAGATATATAACCCAGCGATTGCAAATGCCACTTACTTTGTCTGATGTCCAGCATTCTAATTCCAATTAAGTATGCTGAGTCCCTTGACATATGCAGTGCTCAAAAGGACAAATTTCCAACACTCTCTTAAGAGCTCTCGTTAGAACTTTATCTTCCAGATCTGGTTACAGGAAGCCTGGAATGCCTGGTGCTTGATGGAGGTTGTTCGTGAGGAACACAACCATTTTTAATCCGCATCTGGGAGACTGCTCCAAGACGCGATCGGAAATGCCTCCTGAGGGCTTCAGTAAACCAGTGTAACGGATGCTTTGAAAGAGCGACAGCATTGTAATTTGTCACATGTTTAGCCCCCAAAGAAAACTGCAAAGAAATCCCAGGGTGTGCAAGTTACATGCACTGGAAGGCACAAGGCAGTGATTGCAAGCATGCGCCTCCGACTCAGACAAACCTGAGCTTAAATCCTACCTCAGCCACCTCCGAGCTGCGCAGCCCTGAGCTCGCTTTCTGCTCTGAGCCTCAGTTTCCCCAGCTGTTAAATATGGACGACAAAACTTACTTTTACAGGTCATTTGGGGGACGTAAATTTGATTGCATAGTGTATTAGTCTGCCAGGCTGCCATGACAAACGCCACACGCTGGTTGGCTTAACAACAGGAATGTATTGCCTCAGGGTTTCAGAGGCCAGACGTCTCAAATCAAGGTGTGGCAAGATGCTGCTTTCTCTCCAAAGGCTGTAGCTTTCTGTTGCTGGCTCACTGCTGCCCTTGGGGTCCCTTGGCCTCCTGTTACACGTCTCTCCTACGTCTGCCCTTCCAGTTTTCTCTGACTTCTGCTTCCTTGCTCCTCTGGCTACACTTGAACTTCCTGTCTCAGTAAGTCCCCCTGTTATATGGATTAAGCCGAGCCAGATTCAGTTTGGCCGCACCTAAATAGGCTCTTCCAAGATCCTATTCTCAAATGCATGCCACATGTGGCAGTTTGAGATTATTTGTGAATCCCCAAAAGAGAAAGATTATGTTTGTAAACTAATCTGTTCTTCTGGGTGTGATACTCTTTGATTGTTTTAGATTCAGCTGAGATCTCTTTGATTAAATTACCTGTCAAGGTTAGGGTTTTGATTGGACCACATCAGTAAGGCATGACTCAGATGAGTTCCCACCCCGTTGGTGAGCTATATGAACGGACACTCATTCAGAAGAACCTGGTCATTTAGGTCCTGCCATGTGACAGAAAGGAGAAGGCTCAAACAGCCAAAGCCCCAGAAGAGAGATGAGCCATTTGCCTGAGAGTTTGCAGCTGAAGAGAAGAGAGCAGCTGAAAAGGCCCGAGAGACCAGGCAGAGATTTGCCACCATCTTGCTTCAACACGTGGCAACTGACTTTGGCGAGAAGGTAGCCTTGCATTGGACTCTTTAGGGCCTTGTGACTGTAAACTTCTACCCCAAATAAATACCCTTTATAAAAGCCAACAGATTTCTGGTACTTTGCATCAACACCCCTTTGGCTGGCTAATACACCACACCTTACCTGATAATACATGTAGGAAGCATCCTATGTACAAATTAGTTCATGCCCACAGGAACACGGATGGAGATTAAGAACATGATTTGTTGGGGGAACACGCAGTATCTGGCTCTGTCCAGGAAGAGTAAGTGCTCCCTCCCTAGTTGCCAATAGCAGCGACCAGGTGCAGTGACATGCAGGTGACAACTGCAGCCAGCACTGTGCTTCAGCTCTTCTGCTGCCTACATCCAGCCAGCCCAGCAGCATCCCTCCCATCGGGCAGGTGCCCTGACCTTCACGGTAACCTTGGTCCCTCTGCCGTGAGTTCTCCTCACTATTGCTAAGTTCTCATGACCTCAGCACCTAGAGCTGAGGTTGACAAAATTATCAACCAGCAGGAGCAGCTTTCCGGAAAATACTGAATCATAAATAGGTTCTCAATGAATATTCACTGGAGGAATAAATGGACAATTATTATTAACCATGATTAAATGTACAACCGACTCCAGAAAACCTTGTGTTTCTGTTTCTGCAAGAGGAGACACCCCGCAGTGGAAACAAGGGCTCTCTCCCCTTAGCCAGTGTTTGAAATAAGCTATAGCTACATTCATTGTTCCGCTCTTTAGCACGGATGTCTCTGATTTCCTCCAGCATGGGCTGACCTCCCAGAGAAGAGTCTTATTTCCCCAATATAAAGAAAATTGTGGGGGGAAAATTGGAGCATGTAGCAAATACAGAGTTTGATGGAAGATTGTCCCCTAAGAAGTGATCAATAAAATCATTTCATCAGAGTTAAGTTCTTAATTTTTCAAAAATGAGAATCCTACCTTAATGATACCTCCTTTTTTCAAAGAAGGCTCTTTTCTGATTACTTTTGAAACTGCAGTTTCTCTAGAATGCCCCAGAGAAAGCAAACAGCTGTTGAATCCTACGTAGCACTATGGGTTCAAAAATCAGTACTTAAGAGTTTCCATTTCAGCCCAGCAGGGCCACCCAAGTGACATTTCCCGGGAACAGAATCAACTTCCAGTAAATTAGCAAACATACACCACAAATGGAAATATTCAATGGAATATTTATAAGAAATAAAAAATTGAAGGTGTATTGAAAAGGGAGCCGCTCTTTATTGTTGAAATGCCTAATGTGTCAAGCTCATAGTTTAAACTAAAAATCAGGATGTTGTTGGGAGGGGACAGTAATTAACATTTTATGAGTAACTGTGCAATTGTGTTTGTTATTGTTGAAGGGGAAAAGGAAAGGAAACGCTTCCCAAGTGTACTTTGTTTACTTCGGTTTCGGATGACAGAGATTTTTAGGGTTTTTCCGTGGTGTCAGGGGAAAAGCGCTGAACTGGGAGACAGGAAACCTGAGTTAGGCCAGTGACCCCTTGGCCTCGATTTCCTCCTCTGCAAAATGAACAAGAGATATATATGCTAGAAGTTTCTCACCCTGGTCTGGTCACACACCCAACCACTTCCTCAAAGATTCTGATTAATGCAGCTGGGCGAGCCAACCTTAGCAGTCTGGGATTAGGAACTGGAAAGGGCCATCAGGCCAAGAAATTATCAGTATGGAGGGAAAGTCTGGAAATCAGGAGAACTGAGATGGCATGTTCAAAGGGAGTAGAGACTATTTAGCCCAAGCTAAATACAGGTGTCTCCCTCGTGCTCTTTTCAAAGGGAAATGGGCCAACATTTCAAAGTTTCTCACATGGTTCAGAGATGCCTACCATAAGATCCCCAGACACCTATGAGGAAGCAAGTGAAATGCCCAGAACATTGCGCTCTGGCTTCCGGTTTCACCCAGGGCATCTCTGCTTAGTCACTTTTAAAACAGTGGCTACAATATATTTGAAAACAAATTTGAATGAGGTATTCTAACCATGTGCATCAGAAACTGGCATGTCTGTACCTGTTTCCAATTTCTCTCTCTAAGACCACCGCCCTTATTCCCGTCACCCAGTTTGGAAAGCTCCTGTCCAGTCATGACCTGGGCTTGTCAATTCCTGTATATTTTATCTCAGATTTTCCTCCTTCGTTCACTTCCATACCCACTTCCAGACCACCGTCATCTAAATTATTGCAAAGGCCTCTGTCTGCTCTCTTAGCCTCCAGTTTATTTCTCCTTCAACCTGGTCAAATTAATCTTTGTGGTTCACAGTTCTCATCCTCTTATTCGCTTTCACAAAATCTTACTTTTGTTTTATTCTTTCTGTGTAATGACATCAAAATTCCTTTACCAGGGATGAAGGCACTCAACAATTTGACCTCAATATAGCATTATAGATTATATGATTCTATTTGTCAGTTCATAGGCTATGATTCAACCAGACTAAGGTAGCCCCTCTTTACATGTGTCTTTCAACTGCTGTGTCCTACTCTTCCACATGTGCAATTGAATCTCTATCCATTTTCATTTAATGAAAAAAATAATGAGCTAAAACTACCAAATCCTATTTTCCTAACACAATTATTTTAATTTTTATATAGTCCTTCCTCTTTTAATTTTACATATGGATATCTATGTTCCCAAATGCAGTATTTGAAATATTTTAGTATTTTCATTAAAATCCCTTTCCATTTGGCTACCTAATCTTCATAGTTATCATTTTAATAGCTGCATAATTTTCCATCCAACAGATGCGTCGTAATTCTGTTTAACCATTCTTCTGTTGTTGGACATTTAGGTTGTTTCTGGTTTTTACCTGTTATAAATAATGCTGTAGATTTAGCTACTGTAAATAATACTGTCAGTAATAGTGCCATGTATAACATTCTCCCTTGGGTTTATTACCTTTGGGTAACATCCCAGGAGGGGAATTACTGAGCCAAAGATATAAAATGTTTATGGCTTTTTGATGTACATTGACAAATTATTTTCTAAAAAGGTTACACCAATTTATACCATCAGCATTTTTAATGTATATGAGTGTTTACTGGCTCAAAGCAAGACAAAATAAGGCTAAACCTCACTAATATATTATTTTTCATATTTTTAGTACTAGGAAATGTAAGTGTGATATTTCAGATTTTGTAAGCATTGCCTTTTCTTTTTGTAAATTGTGTGTTTATGTTATTTACTGGCTAGGTGGTAAAATTCCAAAGGTCAATTCAACGCCAGTCTTATTTTCCACTCTATTTGAGAACTATTTCTGATCTTGGTGCATAAATGTTATTTACTATATGTTTGTGCTATAAATAAACATCTACTTATCTTTTGCGGTCTTAACGTTTTTTTTTTTTTTTTTTTTCCACCAATTCTTATGAACTCTTTGTATTCTATGGATATTGTAGTCAGGGCTCTCCAGAGAAACAGAAAAAGGAGAGGGTTTATTATAAGGAATTGGCTGATGTGACTGTGAGGATGGCAAGTCTGAATCTGTAGGGCAGTCCTCTGGCAGGAAATTCCCGTGAAGGTGAAGCTGAAGCTCTCAGTCCAAATTCCCCAGGAGAGGCTGGCTGGCTTGAATTCCAGTGAAAGCCAGTGAAGTTGAGACCAAAATTCTTCTTCCACCTTCTGAAATCTTCGGTTCTGGCTTTTAAGACTTCAGCTGACTGGATGAAGAGAGTCCCTACATTTCTGAGAGCAATCTCTTTTGTGGATTGTAGATGCTGTCAACTATAGATGCAATCAGCTGATTGTAGATACAAATCCCATCTATGAAATACCTTCACAGTAACAAGCAGCCAGTGCCTGACTAAACACCTGGCACCATAGCCTAGCCAAGGTGACCCATGAAATCAACCATCACAAGGATTAAACTTTTGTCATCGCCAAGAGGAAATAATTCTCAAACTTTTATTTTCCCTTTTATCTTAGTTTAACATTGTTTTAGAAAATTTTTAAAAATTATAGTAGAAACTGTTGCTATGTTCTTTGTACATTCTTATATTATGTTAAAACACAAATTACACTCTAAGAAATGATAATATGTGATTTCTAATTTTTGCTTATTTTTCTATTATTAAAGTTTCCTTCTTCAAGGTCTATACAAAATGCTCCTTCTGCCAGGTTCTACCAGGATGCTAAGCTATTTCCCCACAACTGTAGCATGGGGGGCTTAGAACGGAAGCCTTTGGTTTGTAAACTAACTGTAGCCTCATGGACGAGGGATTTAAATTAATCCAGCTGGGCACAATGGAATCCAAGATGAAGGCAGCATTGCTACCATTTTTGCCATAAACCATTAGCTCAGCTAGAATGACAGATTTTTGCCACGGGCCCAGGCTGGGGTACCTGCCATCTTAATATGATGATTTTGATATAGGGACATTTTGATAAGGATATTTTGGTGTGGCCTAGAAAAACAAATCATTAGAGTTTAGGCATTTTTCAACTGCCAAGAAGGCGTGTTCCACAGATTCCCTCAGCCCATCCTTGATCCCCTCTGTGGCTGCTGCCAACTGGCCCCTGGTCCACAGCCAATCAAAAGGATGATTAGACCAGACAGTCCAGCTCTGCAGTTGTCTGTCCCAGTCTTGGTAACTGAAGAGCTCTTTTGCGTTCCCATCTCTGAAATTGTTTTAGTATTGCTATCCGCCTGAGTCTGGAAAGCCCCGGGTATCTGTCTCCCGTCTTGTCACGTGTCCCCCTTGCAGCTGGCCGGCTCTGAGTCCCTGTCACAGTGACCTGACTGGCATGGAGCACTGTCACCGTGTCTTGGGTGTCTCCACTTGACATTTCAGCCTCACTGCTGGAGCCTTCCCTGCTTCTCATTTCATTGTGCAACTCCAGGGTCACGCCAGTCCACCAGGATAGCTTCGTTTTGGCCACGTCCATCCTGAGGTTTGCCTGCCCCTTCCATGAATGCGCCCCTGTAACCGTCCCTGACCTCACCCCACCCTCCCCTCCACGGAGCTCCAAAGCCCTCGGGTCCTTCTCATTCTTCTCAACCTCCCTGACACTTACCCAGCTTCCCTTTGTATTAAAATTCTTGCTATCCTACCTTAGCTCCCCTCTACTGTACTGCAGGGTCCTAGGGAGCCAGAGCCATGCTATTTCACATTTGTTTTCCAAAGTCACCTTGCCTTATGCTTTCACAGAGAACCATGTTTTTAAAAATAAGAAATTAATTTTGCTCTACCATCTCTCTCTGATCTTTTTTGTGTGTTTGCCTCAAACCCCCTCTGCTTCAGGCAAACATAGCTAATAAGTGCTTCTGATCCCTTATCTCAGTGCTTCTCTGACCGGGAAAATATAAGCAAAACAATCAACAGACACGCAGCCTCTTCTCTCTTTCTCCAGGTCTTACGGCTCCTTCTGGGCCTTTCACACCTCCCTGGTCTGCGAGGTTCCCCCAACAAACCCCACAGAACCGGGCAGCTTCCTCGCTTGACGTTTCCTCTGCCCCTTGAAGTTCTGCTTCTTGTGCCCGTGCAGCCCTTCTTTTTTAACCCTCTTGCTCCCTGAGGAGAGTCAGTGTAGGCAGATGCAAGAAAAAAATTCCACGGAGGCGCTGCTGGTGAGCGAGGGTTGGGGTTATTTTTGTTTGCTAGTCTTTTGAAATTTTGTTTTGTCTTGCTGTGCTTTTAGCGCTGGTGATAAAGTCGCATTGATCCATTAACATTTTCTCATCCTGTTGTCCTAGTTGGTGAAATTGCAAAATAGCTGGGTAGAAGCAGGGCTGCATTCTTTGCTCATGTGTCAGGGAAAGTCAACTGACCTTTGGAGAAACAACAACAAAATAATGTTGCTTCATTTATCCCAAAGTTGACAAAGCCATGGTCTCTATGAAGAAAGATTCTCACCCTTTCACAAGACATCTGTTTTACTTGTTTCACAGAAATTCCAATGGCAAACAATGGGCAACACATTTAATTTTGTTTATGTGCAGCTATTTAGCAGGGATTCGGAAATATAATAATATTTTTTTATTTATTGTGCTAACATCATGTGCATATGACCATTAGACATTATTATTTCTTTTTCATAAATGTTAATGCTGCTGAGTGGTATTTGCAAGGCTGAAAAGATGGAAACGAGCATCCCAATGGAAATGGAGAGATTTACATAGTGTAGACAGTGTTATACAAACACTGATTAAAATCCTTTAAAAGCAACAGGATCACACTCCCATTTTTTTAGGCTGAAAGTGTTAATGAAAAGAGATAATGCCCTTACAGTGAAAAACACATTCAGATAAGCAGAAAACAAACAAACAAACAAAAACTGACAGCAGAGTTGAAATGGAGATCTTATGTTGACCACACTCTTCATCTTTGGTCTCACTTGAGGCATTGGGAGGAGGGGGAAACAGCAATTCAGTAGCCTGCTCCCACTCCCAAAACAGCTGTGTGGCTCCCCAGTGTTTTTTATCAGTGGCCAAAAAGATAGGTTTGGTGTCACGCATGAGGCATTCATCAGCCCACAGGCACTGAGCACCAACTACCAAGGTCACCTTGAAAAGAGAACTTGATCCCAACGTTTCTCTACAGATCAACTTCTTCCGTAGAAATCAAACCTTTATCGTGATATTTCATGGTTATAAATTCTCTTAAGGTTAGCTGGCATTTATTAAGGCCTATTATATGTCTTAAGCACCTCATCATGTATTAAGGCTTTTAAAACACATGATCTCATTTGATTTCCCAAACATGCCATAAAACCAGCTAGGAGCATCACCGGCCTCCTTTAAAGAGACGAAACTGAGGAGTGGAGTGTTTGAACTTCACGTGCTGCCTGGAAATTGGCAGAGGCAGGTCTCTGGATCCGTGGCCCCTGGCTCATTCCATTTCAACTGTGCTGCTTTTGACCCCATCAATTCATAAACAGTTTGACCCAATCTGCCTCAGGAAACTGAAACTCAGCATGGCGACTTAGAGCAACTGTGTTTCCCTTTCCTGAGTGAGTTTCCTTAGGAAAGAGCATTGCTATCCTCCTGAGAAGACACCCCAGGTGCATGTTACAATCTGCAATGGCATGACTTGTCAGCTCACAGCACTCTGTCAAAACTACCAGGGCAGAGCATCATTAGGTCATAATGCACACCCTGGAGTGCGTTACAACTTAACTGTTCCCTCTTCCATTCCAGAAACCAGCAGAAGACATATTTTACTAATGTTTCTGCTTTGTTAATGAGTTCGGAATGGATGAACACATGTGCTTGGCCTGTTCTGCCTATCAAACAGGCATCTAGAAATAAACACAAGTCCCATAATCCCCCATTCCAGTGTGCACATTTTGCTACAAAAAGCTTGGCTTGGCTCTGAAACTTCTGAAAGTGAAGGTTTAGGATTTCAGCATCTGTCTAAATATTCAGACACTGAAAACTCCTGAGGAGCCCCCTTCTCTGCCAACGTCCTTGGCATTTACCTTACAATCATCATCTGTTTTTCTGCTGAAAATTTCCATCGAGAGAGTTCTATTTTAATCTGGACTAGAATTCACGATAGACCATTCCCAATCTTTTGATTACATAGTTGTGGCCTTAATGACTATTGAAAAATAGGTTTTTTTCTTCTTACCCGTTATTATGGATTGAATTGTATCTCCCCAAAAGATGCATTTGAGTCCTAATCGCTGGTTCTTTGAATGAGACCTCATTTGGAAATAGGGTCTTTGAAGACATTACTCGTTAAGATGAGGACAAATTGGATAAGAGTGGCTCTCATCCAATATGACTGGTCATAATAAGAAGGGGGAGGTTGAGCATACCTAGAAAGACAGAGAGGAAAACACCATGTGATGACTGAGGCAGAGCTGAAGCCCAAGGATCACCATCAAACGACCAGAAGCTAGGAAGAGGCAAGGAAGGATTCCACTCTACAGATTTTGGATCTCTGGCCTCGAGCACTGTGACACAATCCATTTCTGCTGTTAAAGCCATCCAGTGTGAGATACTTTATGACAGCTGCCCTAAGAAGCCAAGACACCAACATTCACCAAAATTCCCGAACAAAAATAGAAAACTCATTGTTTATCTTCAGGTTTGCTTTCTTCTACCATCAAGTCATACTCTCCTCACAACAACACTTTAAATAACAGCCAGATGGCCGAGAGGTTACTGGAAGAATAGCTGCCTAACTGTGTTGGTTCTAAAGTACAGCTGCCCAGCAAGAGAGGGCACTGGCTCTTCACACTTGGCATGAAATGAGACCCCGTTTTGAAGCCTTGCTCTTTAAGTTCCCTCATGCTTGCATGTTGGGGCGCCCATGGGGCTGACTCCTTCCCCTGTCCAGGAAGTGTTCGGTGAAGCTGGTAGGATTTTCAGGTTCCAATGCAAGAAACATAGCTGAGGCCCCGTCTAAGGGAAAAATCTCAATGCAAAGATTCTGATGGGGAGAAATAGATTTTGGATGGAGTTGCATAGTCTTGATTCTTTTCTGCAGAATAAGTAACATATAGCTAGTAGATCGAATTAGTAACTAAAAATATTCCAGCAAAGCCCAGGCCCAGTGGCTTCACTCGTGAACTCTACCAAGCAATTCAAAGAGAACTGATATGAATCCTTTACAAACTCTTCCAAAAAATGAAAAAAGGAGAGAACATTTCCCAACCCATTCTATGAAGCTAGGTTTACTCGGATACCAAACTAGATAAAGATATTACAAGAAAAGAAAACAACAGACCAATATCCCTCATGAATACAGATGCAAAATTCCTATCAAAATACTAGCAGGTGAATCCAGCAACATAGAAAAAGGATTATACATCATGACCAAGTGGTATTTATCCAAAGCAAGATGGTTTAACATGTGAGAAACAATTATATAATATACCATACTATTAGAATAAAGAACAAAAACCACATGATCATATCCACAGACATAGGAAAGGCATTTGACAAAATATAATACCCTTCATGATAAAAAAAAAAAATCTCTCAAGAAATTAGTGATAGACTGGAACTTCCTCAACCTAAAAGATATCAATGAAAAACCCACAGCTAACATCAGACTCAATGGTGAAAGAATGGATGCTTTCCCCTAAGATCAGGAACAAGTTAATGATGTCTTCTCTTACCATTCCTATTCAATGTTGTTCTGGAAGCTCTAGCAGGGAAATTAGGCAATAAAAAGGAATAAAATGGGCTCAGATTGGAAAGAAAATAATAAATCTATCTCTATTCACTGATGACATGATCGCAAATATAGAAAATCCTAAGGAATCCACTGAAAAACGATTAGAACTAATAAACAAGTTCGGCAAGGTTTCAAGATATAAGATCAATATACAAAAATCAATTGTAATTGTGTGCCCTAGCAATGAACAAGCCAAAAATGAAATTAAGAAAACAATTTCATTTGCAGTAGCATAGAAAGAATAAAATTTTTAAGAATAAATGTAATAAAAGGTGCAATACATGGATACCACAAGCTACAAAACTTTGTTGAATGGAATTAAAGAAGAACTAACTAAATAAATAGACATCTCACAGTCATTCATCAGAAGATTTTGTGCTGTTTAAATGGCATTGCTCGTCAAATTAATCTGCAGATTTTACACAATGCCTATTAAAATTTCAGCTGGCTCTTTTGTAGAAATTGACAAGCTGATTCTAATATGGAAATGTGGGGAGCAGAATAGCTACAACACTCTTGAAAAAGAACAAAGTTGGAAGAAAACTTTTCCATTTTCAAAACTTACCGCAAAACTTCAATAATCAAGAGACTGTGGTTCTGGGATAAAGATAGACATATAAATCAATAAAATAGAATTGAGTTCCAGAAATGACATTTACAGTGACGTTCAACTGGTTTTCAGCAAGGATGCCAAGACAATTCAATAGGGAAAAACAGGCTTTTCAACAAATTATGCTGGCACAACAGGATATCCACATGCAAAAGAATGAAGTTGCACCTCTACCTCACCCCATAAGCAAAAATGATCTCAAAATGGATTTTAGACATAAATATAAGACCTAAAACCATTAACTTTCTTAGATGCAAGCAGATGAATCAATATCAATGACTTGGGTTAGGCAATGGCTTCTTAAACACACCACCAAAAGCACAAGTGACAAAAGAAAAAATACATGAATTAGAGTTTCTGAAAATTTAAACAATTTTTGTTTCAAAGGACACCATCAGTACAGTGCAAAGACAACCCCCGCCATGGGAGAAAATATTTGTGAATCATATATCTGATAAGGGAATATATCCAGAATATGTAAAGAGCTCTCACAATTCAATAATAAAAAGACAAATAACCCATTTAAAATGGGCAAAGGATATGCATTTCTCTAAGGGAACTATACAAATGGCCAATAAGCACATGAAAAGATGCCCAACATCCTTAGTCATTAGGGAAATGCAAATCAAAACCACAGTGAGATACCCCATCACACTAAGATTGCTAAAACCAAAAAGACAGACAGAAACAAGTATTGGTGAGGATGTGAAGAAACTGCAACCATGCATTGCTGATGGGAATGTAAAATAGTGCAGACACTTTGGAAAGCAGTTTGATTCCTCCATATGTTAAATACAGAGTTACCATTTGACCTAGCAATTCTATTCCTAGGTATATACCCAAGGGAAACTTAAAAATATGTCCCCCCAAAACCGGTATAGGATTATTCAAAGCAACATTATTCATAATGTGAATAATGGAATACATCCAAATGTCCACCAACTGACGAATGGACAAACAATAAGTGGATGGCCATACAATGGAATGTTCTTTGGCAAAATAAAGAAATGAAGCAGTGATACATGTTGCAACATGAACCTTGAAAACATTGTGCAAAGTGAAAGAAGCCAGTCACAAAACATCAGACATTGTGTGATTCCATGTATATGAAATGTCCATAATGGGCAAACCTATAGGGACAGAAAATAGATTAGAAGCTGCTGAGGGCTGGAGGTGATGGGGTATGGGTAGCGACTGCTAATGAGCCTGGGGTTTCTTTTTGGGGTGATGAGAATGTCCTAAAATTAAATTATAGTGAAGGTTGCACAATTATGTACATATATTAAAGCACTGAATGTACAGCTCAAATGGGTAGATTTTAGGATATATGAATTATATCTCTATAAAGTTGTTAAAAAATGAACCACGGAATTGAGGGATTAATGGAATGAAATGCCAGCACATCAGCAGCATAGGGGCCTAGAAATTAATCAGTTCAAATGAGAACCAGTAGTAAAAATTCACATGGGAAGAAGAATGGCAAGAATTGCTTTCAACAGATTCACATCCGTAAAATATTTGTAGTTTGGCCAAAAGGCTTATCTTTCTTTTCTAAACCCTAAGGAAACCAATAGCTGTAGATTAAAGATAATGGTCAAAATATGTAGAACACTAAAATATGCCATAATTCGGAGCAATTTTAATACGTAAGGAAAGCGAATACATTTAACTTCGATAGTGTTACCGGAGCCCTGTGATCCTGGAAGCCAGCAAAGGTTAGGACACCTCCAGCCCCCAGGTAAGTGGTCCAGCCTCAGGTGCCCTTGGCTTGACTAAACCTCAGACGGGGTCCTCCGTGAACTCAGGAGAGAACGCCAGGTAACAGACCCACCTGCTGCTTGGCCTCTCCCCAGGACTTTCCCAGCTCACCAGGCCTGCACGCGCCCCTGCCCTGTGCTTTGGGGGGGCCCATTCTCTCTCCCCATCGTGAAAGCTCTCCGGCACACAGCCTTCTGGTCCCTCTCTCTCCCCTATTGTGATAGTCACTGCCTCCTCCTCCTCCTCCTCCTCCTCCTCCTCTCTCTCTGCCCTTCCCCCTCCTTCACAATAAACTCTGGGCTCTCTGTCTTCCCCATTGCACAGAACTTTGAATAAAGTCATCCTTGCCAGTTTCCCGTTGTCTGGTGCATTTTCTGTGACACCGTAACACTTGGCATATTTTTCTTCAAAGGGCTAAGGCTGCTGACAGAGGATTGTAGTATTTTTCTAGATGGTTCTATGATAACTTATATCAGCAAACTTGTGTTTTTTTTTTTTTTTTGTAAATTTTATTGATTTCCGGTTTCTAAAATTAATCCATAGACAAAGAACAGAAGACTTAATTATAGTTACAGACTAAAAGGTAAGCAGTATAAAATTTGACACTATGCACATTAATTTCCTCTGTCGCACATAGTAGAGAATCAATAAACTATCTGAAGTTGACAGATGAGGGGATAAAAGACGTTATTTAAAAATTTAAAGGTAAGCAAAAGAAGAACTGAAAATTATTTTTAAAAATACACAAAATTCAAGAAGAGGTTTGGCAAGAGGAGAGTAGAACATTCACTTGCTGCCTAAAGTTCTAAAACAAGAAATGGAGGGAAAAACGTATTATTTAGAATTATAATGGTTACTGCTAAAAGAATGAAAAACAAACTTTAAAGTGTTTGCCTCTGAAAAGTGTGACTGGGATGCGGAGGAAGTGATTATATTTTTCATTTACTGCCTTTATGTACCATTGGAGCTTTTAAGGTGCAGGGAGATGTGTTACTTTTAGGAAAATAAAATATTAGTGACAATAATAAATTGAAGTCTTCCAAAAGAGTTATTGGTTAATGGCTGCAGAGTTTCTGTTGGAAGCGATGGAAAAGGAGTAATGGAGATGACGGCGGCACAATTGCCGGGACTGGAATTAAAGCCTCTGAATTGTACACCCGAAAGTGAGTAAAATGGGAAATTTTGAGTTGTAGATATATTACTACCAAAAAAAAAAAAAAAACTGTTAAAAGAAACCAAAAAATCCTAGAAAATTAGGGGGGATTATTTAAAAACAAACAAAACAGACTTCCATCTGGCTGTTGAGGTGGCCAGTCAACCTTCTTCTGCACTTGGCTTCTGTATTTGGAGTGGTGAAGATCTCGGGACTCAGGAGGAACTCGAGGGAAAAGGTGCCCTCTCCGATGGCTGAGTGTCTCCTCGGGAGCCGCTTCCTAGGACAGTCGTTCAGAAATGAGGCTCTGACAGCAGGCTCTGGGGATGCCTGGGCACACGTCCTACGGAGCAAAGTGAGGGAGCCTGGCCTCCCAAGGTCCCAGGCTCACTCTGTATTCAGCCCACACAGAGAATTTACCTTTCATTGCGATTCTTCTCCCATCAAGGTTATCAGTCCAGGAGTCAATAGCGCTGAACCCTTTTATCAGCCCCCCTCGGTAATTATAAAATATTTGCAATTATACAATATGCTAATTCCTAGACATCTACAAACAGCTTAATCAATTGAGTGCCTTTTATTATTTCTAGCCTAAACATTATGGACTCACAGGAAGTCTCTGAGATCAGTAAATTATTCTAGATTGTTAAACTGCTGCCAAACCAATCAGAAGTTTTATTTGAATTTATTAGGTTTGCTACATTATTTAGCCAGCAAGATTGAGGAAAACAACAGAAATAAAGAGTCTGCCTGGAGTCACACTGTGAAGCTTGATCAGTTCCTGTGAATTACAAGGGGAAAAGCCATCTAAATTCAGGAGGAAACGACTTCACCTGCAACCTTCACTGTCAAATTGAGATGAATATCAAGCCAGGCTGTGGAAGCATCTGGACTTCTCAAAACCATTATTTCCCTCCTCATAGTGTGGTTGTGTGTGGGGGGGTGTAGTCGTAGCACGGTGACTAGACGTCTGTGTTATATAATGTGGTTTGGGTGTGTATATCCATAGGCCTATGTGTCTGCAGTTGCTCTGATGAGAAATCAAATCAGTCGATGTTTCATGCCAGCAGGCCCTTCAAGGATATGCCACATTTGAACTTCCTGAAACAGAGCAAGAGATGAAATGCTCTGAGGGCATTTCTCTCTAAACTGGTTCAGCAAGAGCCTTCTATTCCCAAACATAATGCAAGGTTCTTGTCCACCCCCAAATTAATCCTTTGTATTCATATTCTTCCGAAGGTATTCCCTCAGTAAGCTGATTTTTGTTAACAGCCAGGTAGTTTGGGTGTTACCTGGATACATCTTCAATCAATACTAGTTTTGGATGCTTATGGAGATCCCTTGATTAAATAGGCTTTAAAAAATTTAAGCAGAAAATTTAACAAAGATTTTAGCCACTATTCCTGGAGGCGTAACCTCCAAGTTTCTAGGGCCAATTATTGTTTTAATAAGCTAAGTAAAAGCTGTTTAAAACTAACACGCTCAGTGGTTACGTCACAGACATCATGAAAATGCTGTGATGGCACAAAGTGGAAAGAGTTTCCTAAGGTTCAGGTGCACGTATCTGTAGCCTGAGATGCCATTTCTGGTATCAGCACCATACCCAGACTAAGGGGATGCTTTATCTTCACAGGTGTCCTTGCACATAGCTTCTCAAACTTTAGCACGCAGGCTGCAGGTCTGGTGCAAAGGGCAGATTCTGAGCCAGGGCCTCAGATTTTCCATGCTGTTGGTCCCAGGATAACAAGACACTAGAACGTCTGTTAGGTGACCCCAGGAGAAACTACTGAAGATGAAGACCTGCCCACGGATATCATGCAGGTGAAGTACAAGTGGAAAACACACGGATGTACACACGCTTATGTGCATGCACAGACACACACACGCGTAACCTGGCAGGATTTTTAAACACTTAAATGTGATTAACCGGATAAATAAATAATTTAAGAAAATATTTGACACTTTGGCCCACATTTCTAAGTGTTCATACATATTTAAATGGAAAAGACTTTGTATAGGGATTCAGGGAGACAGCCCAATATCTATGATCATATCTATGGCATTGCTCCTGAAAATTTCCTGCCCTGCTTAGCACACCTAAGAGAAATAACAAAACTGGAAACGTTTGGAAGCTCATTCATCAGTTATTTGAGCTAGAATAAAAACAGGAAGGTGTAGATTACTTCTGGTCAATGATTAAATAGAATAGTATGCTGAATTGACTTATTTCTGTTACTTAATGAAAAAAAAAAGGTAGTATACACTATTTTTTTAAATGCCAAGGTGATATATGGTATGGCCAGATTTAAATATAATTATACACAGAAGGAGAAGAGGAAAAAGAAACAACTCTAAGTTGTTTCCTACTGCTAAGTCTTGTAACCTTAGGAATAGAACTCAAATAGGAGATGGGTGTGTCTCAAAAGAGAAAGCTAGGGAAGCGGCTGTGGCTCAATCAGTAGGGCTCCCGTTTACCATATGGGAGGCCCCGGGTTCGGTTCCCGGGGCCTCCTGGTGAAGGCAAGCCCGCCCGCACGGCGTGGTTAGCTGACCCAGTGAGCACAAGCAGCAAGGGGGGGATAAATGAATAAATAAATAAAATCTTTATTTTAAAAAAAAAAAAAAAGCCTTCAAAAGAGAAAGCTACCAGGACAAAGTGAGGCAAATAAATATGAAAATAACAGACCAATTAAAGTTAAATAAAGATAAGCCCTTCCAATCATATTTTCAGTTAATCTTAAAGTATTTAGGAAAAACTCAGCTCCATAAGTGGAAAGTTGGGCTACTCTCTGAAATTACTTTCCACATTTGGTCTCTATTTATTTTGTTGAAGGAAGGTGTTTCCAACAGCTAATTCTTTTCATATTCTCTTAAAAAAATTTCACATGTTGGTATAGAATATACTATTTCTATAGTATCTACCTTAGAACTTAACTCTGCATGTACATGCAGAAGTAAGAAAGATATGTGTATATAATTTAATCTGGTTAAAATTAATTTTTGCTCAATTGCAAAGCAGATTACTGGACCCAGTCCTATAAATGAAAATATTAAGACTGCTTAAAAAGACTGAATTTTGATTTCATGAATAAAACTATTCCTCTCTTGTAAAAAGGATCAAAATCCCCATACTTTTGATTGGGGGATTCTTTTTCACACTCAAAAAGTATTTCTTTAAAAAAATTTTAAGTGTATAAGGATGCTTGAACTAGAATAGAGGAAAGGAGCTACCTAAAAAGGAATGCAGTTGTACTGCTTGAAAAATAAAGTGGTATGACAGCAAAGCAATTAGATGTGATGGTTGGGGAGGGATGGGGATGAAGTTAATAAACTAATAGATTGTCTTTAAAAACTAATGATACCTCACGTGGCATTGTTATAGATCCTGCTTTGGTCTGCTAGGCTACAGAAAGCAATATGCCAAAAATGGGGTGGCTTTTACAACGGGATTTATTAGCTTGTGGTTCAGGCGCTGTGAGAAAGTGCAAATCAAGGCACCATCGGGCGATGCTTTCTCCCCTAAGCCTGGCTGCTGGCGATCCTGGACTCCTCTGTCACATGGCAAGGCACATGGCCGTGTCTGCTGGGCACTCGCTTCTCTTCTGGGTTTCGTTGTTTTCAGTTTCTGGCTTCCATGGCCTTCTCTCTCTGTCTGAATTACATTCTCTTATAAAGGACTCCTTTATAAGTAAAAGGATTAAGACCCACCCTGGGTCATGTCTTAACTGCAGGAACCTAATCAAAAGGTCCCACCTACAACAGGGCCACACCCACAGGAATGGATTAGCTCTAAGGACATACTTTTCAGGGGTTCGTGAAGCCTCAAATCATCACAGATCCTTAGTTATAATCACTCCTTTTTTTGTTCTTAATATGAGTCCACAAAACGTGTTAATTCTAGAGATGTATTCAATTGGCATTAAATATGTGGCTCAAGAATACGTGGGGGTGAAATGGTTAAACAACATAGCACTGGCCCACAGGATAGGAACATTCAGATTTTAAGGTGAATTTGCCACACTCTATGGTATTATTTATTATTAATTATTTACCTATTAATATTTACGTGTACAGTTTTCATTCTATAGTATAGGATGAGATCTAGATCTTTTGTAAAGCCCTAAGTTAAATGATGCTCATAGACTTAATTGACTCCAAGAGACGATTATTAAGATTCACGTGTCCAAAGGAGTATAGACATAATTACTAGAAAACACAGAAGGTTAATAAATGTGGAAACATTCATCACAACTAATAAAAAAAAAAATAACATATTAAAGGCTAAATAAAATGAAATCGTTTTCAAAGTTAGACACCTTTATATGTAACTGGTAGAGTATAAATTGGTTTGACCTTTCTAGAAAAAAATTAAAATCTGTATTAAGAGTCTTAAAAATGGATTTGCCCTTTGGCCCAGTTATCATGCTTCTAGGAATCTATTTAAATAAAATAATTAGAGATGTAAACACAGATTTATGAACAAACGTATTTAACATAGGATTCTTTTCAATAGTGAAAAACTATAAATAACTTAAATGTCCGACAACAAGGTATAGGTTAAATGAGTTATGGCATATCTATAAAGTAGGTGACTTTGTAGTCACTACATTTTGTAAATGTTTAAAGACTTAAGAAAGTGAAAAAATTAACTTATATGTAAAAATGCATATGTTAAATATGAGATATTTATATTTATATAGCTTGTATGGAAGAAAAAGCCGGGATGGAAGCATATCATTTTTTTTTTCTTCTTTCTATTTTGTAATTTGCCAGTTCCCCATCCAATCCCACTTAGGGGATCTATTTCTTTTAGAGTGAGGTGCAAATCCAACAATAAAGTTTATTTTAAATATAGACAATGTTTTCCAGAGATGGTAAAAGAATTAATATCTACCCATTACAGGATGGGAGCTAAATTATACCAGTCTGGCTGTCCCACACAATAAGCTAGTACAGCAACATTTTTTTTTTTTAATAATAAGGCTTTTTAGTGGGGCTCCATTTTCAGTAACTTTCCTTCCACTGTTCAGTAGCAGTTCCTGAATCCAGAAATGGAACATTTATATTTTTTTTCATCTACAGCCTTGAAATCCCTGGTCAATTCTATGGGGGCGCCCTGTAAGAAGAAACTTGGTTTGCATATTTCTCCTGTATTTTTGCCTCCTGATTTCATTAGCTCTGGTAAGACTGGCTATGAGCCACCATCACGTTCAGGCCTAGGTCTCTTGCTGATTGCTTTCAAAAGGCCCCAGAGAAGCATTCTGGCCATGTAGGCTCCATAACTTACAACCGCTTTTAAGGACTTGGCTTCAAATCTTACTTTCGGTGTTGGCTCCTAACAAGGTGCTTGCAATGTATCGCCATTGCCTTCGTGAGAGACGGCGGAAGAACTGTTAGTGACACTAATTAAGACGTGTGAATACGATTTAGATACTCCTCCTTGTTGCTTTCCAAGTACGAGCTATGTTACCTAACACATTAATTGGTAATGATACAAGTGCATTCTTTCAACTACAAGGTCAGATTTTAAAGCCTGGCTTTTATTATGAATGTGCTTTAAGTTCCTACACAGCCCACGTAGACAGTCCATTAACAAACCTTACTGTGCTTCTCTTTAACCCCATTATGGCCATATCCCTATACCACCACCCATATTATGGTATTGTGGGTTGGAGCACTTCACAACTTTATCCAGCCTTACTTATAATTACTAAAGCACTGTAGATGCACCCAGAATCTGTTTCTTTATTTGCATTTAAAAATATGCCCAGCCACACAAAGTCGAAGTGCTATTTATTTGCAACTCACTACTCATCTAACCAGCATGTCTGCCTAAAGTAAGGGTGTGTGTCCAAAGTAAAACCTAGCACGGGACATAAATGAATCTTAAGTATAACCACCTACTAATACAATGCCCTGCCTATGGATGTAAAGCACTCTAAATGGCATGGAAAGGTAGAGCCACGTGACATTGTAACCCTGGTGACTCATTTTACAGAAGACAAAGTGGAGGCTCAGAAAGCCCAGAGAAACAAATGGCACACTGTAGTAGCCACGCGTCCTCCCCTGAGATCCAAGAACCACGAGCGAGAGAGCCTGTGATGTGGCAGACCTCGGCAAACATCCATGACAGTTGCTCTGGTCTTAGGGACTTGAATGCAGTGCTTGGTAGCAAGTAAGTCATCTCGCATCTATGACTTTCTACGATTCTCACAATGGTTGTGTGAGGCAAGTATTATTATCCTCATTCCATAACTGCACATCTAAGAAGTTCCTTTAGCTGTGGTCACACATGAAAGACTCCTTGCTTAGGTGTAAAACTCTGGGATATTCTTTCTCCCCTTCCAGAGCTGGACAGCAACTCTTCCATCGGCCTCCGGCATTGGAATGGCTGAAGAGCTGTCTGAGGCCGGACTGACTTGTGCTCCTTTAGAGGTAACCTTTCTTTTCCCCATGTGGGATACTTTTAGGACATTTGTTTGTCTTCACCTTTAAATATTTTCTCCATTTGTCTATGTGCAGATCCATTTTTATTCATTTTTTTTCTGAGATACCTGGATCCGAAGGACTAGGTCTTCAATCCAGGAAGGTTATCATTACTAAAAAGTTTATTATTGCTTTGGTTAAGTTTCTTCTCTCTTCTTCAAGAACATGAGTTATATACCCAGGTTAGCTTTTTTTTCTCTATGTTCTCTCTCTCTGTCATCTTCTCTCTCCACTTTTAAAAAAATCTTTGTCCTTTTCTTCTGCATTCTGGGAAATGTGCTCAAAATGATGGTCCCGATTAGTGTTTCCATTTCCCACTGCTTCATTTCTGTTCTTTACTGCTCCCAACAATGATTCCAGTTTTATGATCGATACTCTCCTTACCTCACCCAGCTCCATTGCTCTCGGCACAGGCTCTTCGTAGGTTTGCCATTCCTAATTCATGGCAAATTCATGAGCATACATTTTTCTATCACATTTAAGAAACAAATAAATTCACTACATTCTTTCATTCTTATAAAATCATTTGCAGAGGTATTTTCTTCCTTTTGATTTTTTTCAGGGTGATGCCCCAATTATTCCATGCTGTATCTTTCTCTCCACCATTTCTAAAATTAGGTGATGTATGCAGTCTTCGTGTTGGTCGTTGGACAGGGCATGTAGTTTGCTCTTGCTCCTCTTACTCATTGTCCAGTTGGAGGCTACTAGAACTCCCTGGTCCCAGACCTAAATCTAGACGACAGATTGTTAAGAGCAGGTTTCAGTGACCAGCCCTGTGTCTCCTGTGTGTGAGGTAAGGAAGGGGGTCGAGGACAGATATTGTTCGGAAGGGGACGTGTTGCTTAAAAAAAAAAACACTTATTTTGCTTGTTTCTTTATACTCAAAGCTAACCCCTGTGAAGGTTGAAAAATCTTGCCTGGGTGGAGATGATCAGAAATTGAGTCAGGTGCTCAAATTTGTTGAAAAATAGGAAATGATAGTCATTGAGCTAAGAACATGAGCTTTTTGGTTCCTTTTCGGTTTCTTTCCACCTGCTCTGCGCTATTAATTGGATCTAAACTTCTCTGAATCCAGATACCACTGGCAGTCTTCTGACTTCCTCTCCAATTTTCCCCCTGGAGTCTAATATTTGGCTTAAATGTGGATTGGAAATGGAGGGAGGACGCAGATGGCTCTCAGGTCACCTTGGAAAGCAGTCACTGTGCAGCACAGAGGGGACAGCAAATTCCCAGAGGGATGCAAATCCAAGAAGCCCACATTGGGGAAGGAACAAAACCTCAGCCCGTCTTCTCAGGTGGACAGGTTTGTGCCTGAAAGCAGCAAAACCTGTGAGTGCTTCTGATCATACTTTTCTATTCCTCTCCATAGGGTTTGTGGTTGGTGGAATTTCTACCAAAATTCAGGCAGTCATTTGAATGTCGGTCTTGGTCTTCCTTTTTCTTGGGGAATTTTCATCCTTTTTGCATGTTCATAAAGATTTCGGAAGGAGTGAGAAGAAGCTGCCTCAGGAGCTGTGAGCCAGATGCCACGTTGGGTCTAATTATAGTCCCACATCACTTAATTCAACTGCACGGATAAATGAATTGTCACAAACTATTTACACAACCAAATGGAGAACAATTGTCTCTTAGCCTCACCTTACTATCCTGAATCAAGCCTTCTCGGGGACAAATCTGGTGTTAGTTGTTTCTTCTTTAGTATGAAATTATGTCAATATGTTCACTTTCCACATGTATTAATCTAAATCTTACTTCTAATGAAGTGATAGCTACAAATTAGGGGACTTATAGGCATTACTGCACAGGCAGAGGAGATTTCCTTCTAAAGAGGCAACCAGGTAGGAATCATGGCCCACGCTATGCAGTGGGCAACCTCTCTTTCCTGCTGGGAAACCTGGCTCTGTCCTTTTAACTGTCTACGGTGGACTGCGTCGTTTCATTCACATCTGCACTTTCAACTCTTTTTTCTATCACAGGTAACAAAACGAATATAAGACAAATTTATAAATCATATCAGTAAAAATTATCTGTGTTTCTGGATTTCACCTAAGCACTTCAGTAGGAATCTCCAGTCATTCCAGGGATCTCCAGTTTTCCAGGGTGCTCCGGGCTGACCACTGGGTGCATAGCTAAGGTGCTCAGCCATAAGTAAATCAAAGGCAAAATCCCAGGACGATCCCTGGGATGATAGCACAGGAGGCAACAGAGTCGTAATCTTCACATCTTCACAGATGACATCCAAAGCAATAAATATGAAGTAGCTGCACAGTTATGGTACAGACGGAACAAGACAAGAGCATCACGTGGTGAAGCAGTTGGGGGGGAGGTGGCTGATTGCAACGTCACTGTATGTTGATATTGTGATGTGACTGCAAACACAAATGGGATAACAGACTTCCATAGTCGTGCCCAGAATAAGGGATGCGAAAGTCTTGTTCAAGTCTTCTCAGCTCAGGTCTCAGCAGGAACATGGGGCTTTGCTCTGGCACCCTTGAGAGACACAGAAAGGAAGTACAGGCTGCCTAGGTGAGGGTCATCAGAAAGGGCGGCTAGAAGCTTTCATGGTGAGGAGTAGGTGAAGGCCCACCCAGACTTGGACAGCCATCTGCAGAGGCCAACACAGAGGATCCAGGAGGGTTGAGCTTCCTTCAAACTCTAAAATTCTAGGACTTGAGAATTATCTCCTTGATTTCATAGTTTTTCCTCACTCTGCTTTCCATCGAATAGCTTTCTCTGAAGAGAAAACAATGCATTGAAAATGTCCAAACAGTATGTTTTAAAGTGTAGTAATTCCTGAAACGTTATCAAATTAGAGAGCAGGATAAGAAAAACATAACAATCGCTCCTGAATCTTCTGGTCACGAAATTGCTAACTGTGGAGTACTATATCTGTTTGTTTTCTAGGAAGGAAACTTTTATGTTTCAGGCTACATTATAAATAGAAAGAACAAGATATCACTCAACTTCTATCCTTCTTTCTTCCTGTCACAACCATAAAGAACTAACCCCAAATCCAAAGACTATTCTTTTGGATGATGCTCAATTGCAATATCCCAGAACCCAATAAGCTGCTGTTCTGAACATTTTAAATGCAAAAAGCTGAGAACTGCCACAAAGAAACCATTCTTCTATGGCATCCCTCTCTAAACTTGGAAAATAGCATATATACATTAATCAAGAATTGCTCCTGATGATCTCGTAACTGGTTGTGTTCAAATTTTTTTTTCCCACAGGGGTAACAATCATATAAGATCTCTAGGTCTATAACAATGTTGAAGGATCTTCTGTTATTTCTGTCTTTAATCTTCTACATCTTAGACCGCTGATTCTCTCCTGTTGTTATATGTCTTCCCTACTCAAACGTTGGGAACATTCTAATAAGAATGTATGAGCCAAATCCTTCATGCTCCCATTTAGTCCATTTTCTGCTTTATAATTCTCGTTGAAGATGGAGATCTACAAATAATGAGCAAATCTTCCTGTATGCATGGGAGTGAGGAAGAAGGATGCTCCACTGGGCCATGGGGAAGCAGAAAGTTATCTACCACAGACCTTCAGGTCTGAAGTTATCTTCAAGATCACCTATAACAACTTCACTTTACCCATTTTGGCAGGCAGAGCACGCTGCCCTGAAGATGTCCACTTCCCAATGCATGGAACCTATGAGTACATTATGGTACCTGGTGAATGAGACTTTGCACATGTGATTAAGATACGACTTTGAGATGAAGAAATGATCCTGGATTACCCAGCTAGCCCACATCTAGTCCTAGAAATAATCATCGTGGAGATACTTTCTTAGCTGTGGACAGAGAAAAGGACGTGGCGAGGGAGACGGGGGTAGAAAGCTACTGCATTGCTGGCTTTGAAGATGGAAAGGGGCCAAGAGCCAATGTATGTGATCAGCCTCTAGGAGCTGGAAGGTCAAGGAAGTGGGTTCTCCTGCTGACACCTTGACTTTTGTCCAGTGAGACCTGTGTCAGACTTCTGAGCTACAGTATGGTAAGATAAGTGTGTGCTGTTTTAGAATCACTAAGTTTTGTTGTATAATGTGTTATGGTAATTAAAGAACAAAATTTTAATAGAGCCCATCCTTTAAAAAGATGGAGCCTCCCAGCCGCTCCAACTTGAGCCCACACCGTTCAACTACCATTCCAGCTGTACTTTCTATTTAATGATTCTGTTCCTGATTTTTATTATTATTGATAAGAAGAACACAATCATCCTCTACTTCTCCTTATTTAATTATTCTAACTGAAATTGATTTTTCAATTAATTCAAATAATTGAATGTATAATTTGGAGAATAAAGTATTACTTTAAAAAGTTAGCCATTGCTTTCTTGACTTTGAGAAAACAGAACCTAGTATAGTTACTCTTCACTTTGCCTTACTCTTTTCCCCTCAGCACTTTTTAGCCTGTTCTATTCCAAATACTTGTACTTAGGCCTCTCATCTCCACATGCCAGGAAATATTACAGGAGAGATACCAACACTCTTTGTCTTCCTGGTCTTTAGAACAGTTTCTGACATATGGATGTACTTACTAAATGTTTGTTAAACAAATCATCAAAGATAGTGCTTATTTATTTAACCACCACCTACTTTAGGGCTGTGCCACCACTGCGTGCAGGGCGTAGAGAAGAGAAAAGTAACTAAAAAATAGCTGCTGTTCATCAAGCCCTCGTAGCCCAGTGGGTGAGAAAAGTCCTTTAGCAAGTGGTTTAGCAGTTGCGGGGGGCAGCAAATTGCTGCAATACACAGAGGTGTGAAGGGTAGGTATGTTCTCCTGGAAATTAAGGGTCTCTTTATGATCAGGAATCATCCTGGAATGAGCAGCTAACTTTTTAAATGCCATTCCACCAGCACTGCCCAAGAATGTTTTGTTCCTTAAATCATTTATTTGATTGCTGTTAGTTTGGTCATTCAGAGTTCTAATTAGTACTGTTCATGAAAGCTGTTCAAGTTCTCTCCTGGGGGTTTCCTAGAACCCCGGAAGGGAACCTGCAAGCGGCCATAGAAACGCTGCTCATTAGTACCAGGCTTCCCCTCCCGGTTTTTCCAGACAACTTTGCAGAGTCTTGGACAAGATGTGTACCATCATTTTGCAAACCGGAGGTTTACCTTTGCTCTGCATTTTACCGTCTTGCAATGAACTTGTCTTCTAGGCAGTGGTTCTCAACTGAGTGGGCTGGAAAGGGACATTTGGCCACGTGTAGAGTCACTTTTGATTGTCACAGCAGGGGGGTTCTACTGTTATCTGGTGGGTGGAGGTCAAGGAGCTGCTGAGCAGACTACGGGGCACAGGAGAGCTGACAACAAAGGATTATCTGGCCCAAAGTGACACCAGAACCAAGGTTAAAATCCCTTTTTCTAATGTTCACACACTCCTATAGAAATGGAATGATACTAGCATGTTTCCCTTTATTGAATGGTAATTATTTACAAAACTAATATTGTGATTTAAAGGAAATTGACTTTGGGTTTTCAACTAATCACCAAGGCATTTAAACAGCATGTGTTTTTGATGTATTCTAATATCAGCTAGTGTGGGAAACTCTCCAAGGAGCCTCAGCTCTCCAGATGCAACGATGAAGCCACACTCAAGTACAAGACAGTTTAGTGAATGTACTGAACAAAGTGGTTAGAGATGCCCCTTAGGCAAGTGGCTTATTGACTTTAAGCCTTAACTCCTCTTCACAATATTCAACTTGTGACATTTTGCCAACTTCCGGAGCTTCTGGGAAAATATTCTGCTAAAGCATAATTTGTATTCCTAGTTCTGAATTAAGTACTCAGTTAATGAAAGGGGAGGGCAAGGTATTAAAGGTCTCTTTCTTTCTTTCTTTTTTTTTCTTTTATGACACACACTTAGTAACAAGTGAGCTTCATTCAAGAATAAAATGTCAAACCCAAGTGAAATACTATCTATAATAAATGAGGCTCCTCGTGATTATTATGTAGCACATTCTCCCAGGTAATAAAGTCATTGTGTTTTGCATGGCTTTATTCTTTAAAGCAGAGGAAAGGGAGGGGGATGTTGTTGGTATTTTGTGCTTTTTTTTTTTATAGGCTTCTTTCCATTCTTCTTGTGCCAATTGTAATGTTTTATGATTATTCATGACTTAGACAATGGTGCTTTAGGCAGTCAATAGCAATTATGCTTGTTGAGAAGAACATATAATTCAAATTAGACCAATATAGATTTTTCTCCTTTACTTTAATGTTTAGTTACCCAGTTAGATTTAAAGTGAGTATATAGCATTTAATAAATGGTTTTCACTAAAACCTAACTTACATTTAAAAATACTTTTTTTTTTATTAATCCAGAGGAGTAAGACAAAATAGTATTTCATTTAAAAGATATGCCATACCAGTTAAAATGAAATAATTCAAGTTTACTCATTATGTGATGTGTTTATACCTGTGCTCTGGAATTTATGACTTTGTATACTAGCCAGCAGTGTGCAAAAATCAGCAAGTTGTAGACATCTAAATAATTTGTTTTAATGAACAATTAATTCATGCATGGTTTAAGTTTATAGCTCTTCATTTTGGCAAGATTCAGAGTGCAATTTTGAATACCTATTATCTGTTACTCAGAAATTAAAAGCTGGAGTAAGCAATACCACAAAAGACAAATGAAAGGCTATGCTAGGGTTTTTAAATACTGGACTATGTCCTACTTGTTGGGCATCATCAGGATTAACGATTCCTCTTTTCACCAAATTTCAGACTTTCTGAAGTCTGGATGAGTGACCAGTGAGTGACCTTTCATATAATCATCAGGTCTCTTTCGCCAGTAACAAGTCTTACATAGGCCTATTAAAGTCCAAGGTTTTGCCTGACGGTGCTCATTATAAATTTCCTCTATTTTCACCAAATGCACACAAAGTACTTAACCGAGCAGCATGAGGGACAGTCTAGATTTTATAACTTTAAAATGAGCAGGGATCTTCAAATTATCCACTTCCCCTCCTTCCACAATGCATGGGAGCAGCATAACCCAGTAGAAAGGGTACGGGATTCCCTGCCATATAGACTTGAGTGTAAACCCATCTCCTATCACTTATGAGCTGGCTGGCCTGGGGCTCGTGGCTTAAACTTCTTGAATCTCAGTTTCTTCATCTATAAAATGGAATAATAAAAACAATAGTGTTGACTTCATTGGGCTCTTGCTGGAATTAGAGATAATAATTATGACTGGAACATAATAATCATTCAAAGAAGATAGAGACTGTTGTTATTGTGATGATGTTGATGAAGCCTGACTATCTCTAAACCTTAGAAAGCCAGAGGCTAGAAAATTGCAGGGTCTATTCAAGGGTGACCCCCAAAAGGAATTCATACTAAATTTGGGGAAGGAGGATTAATTATAAAAACATTTGATCATTTAGAAAACTCTGGAGAGTTGTAAGGCTTGGAGATACCACAATAGGGCACTTCAGTATCGTCCCCTGATCTGATGCACCTGGGACAACTGTGTGCTTTTGAGATTTTGGGAGTGTTTGTTTTTAGCCTCACGCTATATTTTTCTTTCGGACGTGTGACTCAGAACAGGATGGTCAAGGCGATGGCAAATGTCTGGATTATGTATTTATATGAAAAATAAACTCAACAAGATTTGCTGGCAGATTGGATACGGGAAGAAGAAAGAAAAGGGTGGTCAAGAATGGCATGGCACTCCTACGCCTGAGCAGCTGGAAGGATGGAGCCACCATAAACTGAGATGCGGAAGGCTTGGGAGGAAGAGCTGGGTGTCCGTTTTGGATGTGGTTAACTTAAAATCATGTTGTGATCTAAAATTATGACTGCAGCAAAGCGTAAACAAGGTGTGGAAGGACCTGCCTGGACACAGCAGGTAGATGGTGGAGGGTCTACAGGCCATGCCAAGGAACTTGGATTTGACCCTCTCAGCCCTGGTGAGGATAGAAGGCTTGTAAGTAGGCAGAGCAATGTGCTCAGGTGATTCATTTGCACTTGTATTTTCTCTACCAAGACCATGATGGAGTGCGTGTTTTTTACTGTTGCTGTTTTGTTTTCCATAACGGCAGGACAAAGTTTTGCAAACTGTCCCAAGGTAACAATTTCTATGAGAAAAATAGATTTATTGGCATCCATTTTTTTGGCATGGTCAAACTACATGGCTCTTTATATTTTCTTATTCTCAGGGTATCATGACTTATCTCAGAGGGATATGGCAAGAATTAAATTTCTCAATTTTATAACTTCATCTAATTTTGTAAGTGAATTCTTAAATACTAAATGATGATCATGCCATCAAGATATCTGACCTCATCATAGATTTGGATCATGTAAAACTACGAGAGGAACTCTGAAGATTTATTGAAGTAGGCAATGGGGTGGGATAGATAGGATTAAACTGACGGACAGGCTCTGGGTGCAGACACAACCTCTCTCAATCCTACATTCTAGATACATTATATGGGCTCTCACCCTTCTCAGGATCATGTGGGAGTCACTTGGAAATTCTGATATTTTTCTCACTCATTTGGAGCAACCCAAATGCAATGGAAAGAAACCAAATATTAATTGATCAGTCCAATGAAAGCCATGCCCTTCAAGGATGTCATGCTTCGATCTTGCTTCTAGAGGACATCTCTGTTTCCCACTATTGAGAAAGCACATTTTAGAGCAATTAGTGGAAAATTGAGAAGTAGTATGTTTATGAAGAGAAATAACCTACATTTACAGCATATGATGTAGTTTCACATGTATACATCATAATGCATAATAAGTAAATTGGGGCCGTTAGTGATGTATCACATCATAAAAATAAGGACAAAGCTTTGTCAAAGTTTGAAGAAACCATGAAATTCCTAGAATTATTTCGCTTACAAAATAAATAACACCTGGCATTCATCTTTACCTCTTCCTTCTCAAGCAGTCCCCTGAGCAATTAGCAAGTTCTTTCCATTGTAATTTGCAATATCTCTTCTGTTGATAAAATACCGAATGATACTATTCTCTACTTCAGGCCCTTCGTGGCTTCCATTGATTCCAAAATTAATCCCATCTTAACAGCATGATATTCAAGGCCTTTCTTCATCTGACCACATATGTTCTTTCCAGTTTCATCTTCCTTTACATTCTTTCATCTCACTAGCTTATTCTCCATTATTTTCTGACCATAGGAGATACTTCTACAAGTCTTCACTTTCATTCATACTTAAGTATAAGTTCCTTGAAGGTAGTGATTCTGTCTCACAAGCTCACTGCTTGACATATAGGAGTGAGCTAGGTTATGTTATTTATCCATGTCAGCTGCCCATCTCTTCTAAGCCCATCCCTGGACATCAGATTTAGTCATATAACTTGCTTTGGCCAATGGGATGAAGCAGAAATGATGTAGTCTACTTCTGAACAGAAGCTATGTGAGTCATCATGTGGTTTCTGGTTCCACCTTTGATCTGGGAAGACCAAAGAACTGGGAAGAGAAAAGAGGAGACACCACCATGTACATTTCCAAAGAGCCCCAGAGATTGCTGGCCACCCAGAAGATACTGACCCTGGGAAGGAGCAAACCTGCTATCTCTGAAACCAGGGGCCAAGAAATTCCCATTGTTAAGCCAATCCAGTGCATGGTATTTGTTTTAGCAGCCAGAAAACTAAAACAAACTGCTCCATCAGCTTGGGACCTGAACAAAGAATGGAGCTACAGTAAATTAAGTGGAAAAAAGAAAGGCATGTGATACGATTAAGAAATAAATCTTTTTTTCTTATAAACCACAAGCTCCTAAGGTGTTGGTATTGTTTGTTACCACAGAATAATCTAGGGAAACCGATTGATACAAGGATGCACTCACATTTTTGTTGAATGGAAGCATAAATGTATGGATGAATTTCACGTTTTCTGAAATTCACTCCCCCCCCCCTTTTTTTTTTTTTTTTGCCATTTTCTACCTATTGAAATCCCATTAATCCCTCAAGAAGTAGTGCAATAGCCATTGCCTGTTATTTCCAGCTGTAATTGATGTTTTACTAAATCTCTCTGTCTCTGTTCAAAAACCTTTTCTGCATTTAAGATTCTTTTCTTCTAATCAGTGTTCAGAAGCAAAATTGCTGGTCAAATAGAAACATTAATGTTTGTCTTTAAATTCTTACTTAATTCACCTTTCATTTCCAGTGTCTTCTTTGTTTCCAAGTGACATGTTAGATCCTCAACATGCGTCCATTGCATCTTCCACACTGCAATCACAGACCCTCAGTAAATGTCATCTATTTTCAGGACATAATGTCACTTTTTATAGATGACGGCACCCAGCTATCCTTTGTGAACCACCCAAGAAACTTGGGTTAAGAGCAAAGGAAAAATATGATAATGAAGCTGCAGTGGATTGTAGAAAAGCTTTGAAGTAAAACACAAGGGTCAAATATTAGGGTACAGTTTCCTAGAACTGAGGAAGGTCAGGTGTGGCCATGAGTAGTTTCCACTGAATATGTACTCAGTGTCACACACTTTTCCAGCATTACCTCATGCCTTATCCCAACAATCCTATTTTTACAGATGAGCAAACTAATTTTTAGAGGGATTAAATTATTTTTCTGCAGACAGTAGTAGCACCAGGAATTAAACCCAGGTGTACTTCAGTCAACAGCTCAGACTTGAACCAGAGTGCTTCCCTGAAGAGAAGATTTGCAAAGATCTCTTTGAGCGCTAAGATTTCACAGTTAATTTGCTAATTCTGATTGGTCTGAAAGCATGCAGACTGCCTACAATCACCAGCATTGCAGTGGAATGCATAGAACTCTCCGCCACACAAGTGTGCTAAGGCCATTGCAAAAATTCCTGAACTGGGAAAAATTCTGAGTGTTATTAAAATGGTTGGTTATGTTAATCAAAGTAAACTATTTTAACCATTCTTAACTCAAATTCTTACCTTAGAAATGCAGAAATCATAACATTTCATCCAAAGTGGAACTGGCATCCTGTCTCTTTAATAAAGGGGTAAAGTAGTTGAGTTTTAAACAAAAAAGCTATCTACAGAAAAGTGGGAGGAAGGAAAACATTAAAATCCACAACTGAACTGGGCAAAGACAGTTCATTACTCCCAGCACACATGACTGTAGTTCACATTTTGTTTATCACTTCCTTGTGCATTTTATCTGTTAGTATATTTAGATCATTGGATCCATACTTTTTGTACAATGTGGCAAACTTATTTTCCCTAAAGTTTATATTTAAGTATGATGCACTGATGTTATCAATATTTAATGGCTATGTAGTATTCCATTGAGTGTCTATAGTAATTGGTTTCTTTATTATCTGGTATTTGAGTTATTTCCGGTTATAATTTTTTTTGTGATTGACATCATAGTACATAAAAAATTTCCCTACTGAGGATCTTTCTTTAGGCTACATTTTCTGTAGCAGAGTAATTAGAACATAAGGACATTTTTTTTTGGTAAAAATATATATTTTTTCATTTTTTGAAAGATACTTAGATTACGTAAATGTTACATAAAAAATATAGGGATTCCCATATGCCCCACTCCCTGCACCTCCCACACCCTCCCACACAAACAACATCCTTCATTAGTGTGGCACATTCACTGCAATTGATAAATGCATCCTGGGGCATTGTCATTAAGCATGGACCATAGTTCACACTGTAGACCACACAGTTCTGCATGGTATGTGATGATATAAAATGGCCTATATCTGTCATTGCAGTGTCATTCAGGACGATTCCCAAGTGGTAAGGACACTCTTGAGATCTTTAAAATTTTGTCAAGTAGATTATTAAAAGAATAAGTAGATTACCAAAATACTATCAACAATATATGAGGGCAAGGGATATATCCATCCTTCCTTCCCTCCTTCCTTCCTCCCTTCCTCCCTTCCTCCCTTCCTCCCTCCCTCCATCCCTTCTTTCCATCTTTCCTTCCTTCCTCTCTTTCTTTCATCTCTTTGCCTTTTCTTAACTTTCTTTCATCCTATTTCTTATGCTTTTGTCATGAACTTTTATTATGGAAAAATACAAATATATTTTAAGGTAAAGAGAATAGTATGATCAACCTCCATTTACCCAACACTCAGCTTCAACGATTTTCAAGCCATGACACATCTTATTATTTTGTTTTATTTGAAAACAAAAGAACACATCCTCCATCCCCAACAACTGGTTTCTATACCCACACATTGTATCATTTTATCAGCAAACTATAGTTTCATCAAATATACAGTCAACTTTCAAATTACTGATTATTGATGGCCTCAAAAATATTTTTATGGTCTGTTTGTTAGAAACAAATTTGAAATAAATTCCATGTATATTATCTTGTTGCTTTAGACTATAGGTTACCTGTCCATCATTTGGTCCTTTTGCAACTTACTTAAGGAGGAACTGGGATCTTTTGCAGAATTTCTTATGTTCTAAATTTTGCTGGTTACATCCCCTTGGTGATGTTTAACGTGTTCCTTTGTCCTATAAATTTATCTCTCCCCTGAATTTCATGTAAACCAGCAGGTGGATCTAGAGATTTGATCAGATTCTGATTTAATTTGGAAACAAGACTATTGCATAGGTTGTGTTACATATTTCTGTTGTATCATGTTATTATGTCCATTGTCTCTCTTTTAGTGATGTTAAGACTTGTTCAGTGTAGATATCCATTGTGAAGTGTTTCACTAGCCATTTACCTGGAGGTTTTAGTAGCTACTCAAAATCATTGCCAAGATCAATTATTTCATTAAAAGTGTGCATTCTAATACTATTGTCCATGCTACATTTATTATCTGGAGATCTCTCAAAAGGAAAACTTTCCCTCATGAACTATTTGGTTACGTTAAAGTAGAGTTCAAAAAGAAAGGGCAAAAACCGTTTTAAATTTTTCTCTTATTTACCAGTTTTCAGAATAATTATTTGGTTTCCTTGTATCTGCCAAATATGACCAAATATTTTTGGGAACTGATGGGATTATCATTATAAACCCATGGTATGAATGTATTTGATATGTTTCAAGCCATTTTAGTAATTATTCTTTTCTGTTGCTCAAATTGTCCCATCTTCATAACAATGGTAGTCTTTGATCACTTCCTTAAGAATATCCAAGTTCATCTGACACAATTCCGCCTCAGACTAGAATCAGCCATTTCTCCTAGGAGACCTGGTCCTATTAATGGAAATGATATTTAGAGACAACAATCTGGATGCAAGTGGCACTCATTGCCCCTGGGTTGGTCATGGTCTACATTCTTTGAGAGACGTAGTCGTTTATTTGCTTGTTTTTTTAGGAAAAGTGCATCATAAAACCACCTTGATATCTCCAATTCAAATTTAAGAATATTGGATTTTCTCTTAATTTCTTTGATTTTATTTATCTTACTCTTTTCTCATCTGCTAAAATCAATCTTTCTGAACAACATTAACATATTTTACTTTATCTAAATGTATGAGAAATATAATTATTTAAGTATAAGCACATCAGTTTCCCTATTAATAATTATACTATTACTGAAAATGGGTAAAGATATTATGTCCTTAGAATTTATCCTCCGGCAAATGTCACGTGACTATTTTTAAATTACTTGAAATATGCTCTATCCCTACCGCACAGGAATCCCTCTCAATAGAAAGTTTTTGAGAGGTGCTTATGATAGGGCGTCTTTCTTCCGTGTCTTATTCTCAAGTACAATCATTAGGGCAGGGGCAACACCTTCTGCTATCTTAGCCAATACCTTGATTAGGGCAATACCTACACATTAAATAATGCCTTTAATGAGTGCCAGGTGTGAAGAACCGTGATAGGTCTGAGATTTTACCATACCTGTAGGCTGACAACTGGCCTTGACACAGTCTTATGGATGCTGGCAGAAGCAAGCATCCCTCCTGGGCAAAGACAGTCCATTACTCCCAGCATCATAGTAGCCAGAGTATCAGCATCTTCTTGCACCAATTCCCTGAACCCTCCTGCCTGGGGGATGACCTAAAGAAGGCTAAATAATGCCTACACCTTCAGTGGACTGCATGAAAAGAGAGGAAGCCCAATCCTAAGGAACCCGAATCTTTTAAAATAGGCAGTGAGCAAACCTGCCCTTTGCCCTGGAGGGAGATATTACCCTTACCATATTAGATGGAAAACAAACCTACCCTTTGCTCCAGAGGGAGCCTCCATCTCTGTCTTCCAAAGCTGTTTGCTATACAACTTCCTTGTAAAGACAGTAAAGAATAAAAGTAGACATTGCCAGGAGCGGGTGTAGCTCAGTGGTTGAGTGCCTGCTTCCCATGTATGAGGTCCTGGGTTCAATCCCCAGTACCTCTTTAAAAAAAAAGAAAAGAAAAAAAAGTAGACACCACCTCTGCTAACAAGAAGTGCAGAAATGTTAGGAGGCTCATGGAGAATTGCCTCCCAACATTAGATATTATTTTTTCTCTTTTTACTCTTCTAGCTTTATGTGGAAATGTCATTTGAGTACAGCCCTTGAGCTCTGCTCAAACCTATCTCTGTATGTATACTATTATCACGAACAACAGAACGCACATGGGTATGATGGTTATTAGATTACACAGTGTTTATACACATTTTCACATTTGCGTCTCACAGTAACTCACTGGTAAAGCATTCTTATTTCAATATCCTTTTGATAGATGGGAAATCCCAAGGTCAAGGCCATTCAGTGGCAGAACTTGGAGTCATTCCAAACCTTTAGACTATTCATTCTTTCTGTTCCTGCTATACCATCCTGCCCAAAATAGGAATTCCAGCTCACATTTCACGTCGATTGACTAAGATAGATTATAGCTATCTCACCACTGGGCTTGAGCCTTTGTTTTACTCATTCAAGATTCCAAGACACAGAGCTGGCCAACCCCAGCTCAGATGTCCATGCTGTAGTTGCCAGGGTGTGTGTCAGAAAGATATCCAGATGCTTAGACCTCCACACCAAAAGGCAGGGTCGGGGCTCCCACCCACACCAAGGATTCTCTCAAATAGTAAGAGCGCTCAGAGTTGAGATGCTTGCTAGCCGAAAAATAGCTACATCAAAATTTATATCCCCATTTATCATTGTTCTCTGATTCTAATGCTATTACAGCACACACTTCATTCCGGCTTATTTTAATCATACATCAGTAATAATAACTAGTGAGTGTTTGCATTGTTCCAAGAAATAATATATATACTTAACAGACATGTAACCCTCATAAAACCCTATGGAGTAATTACTGCTATAATGAGCCATTTTATAGGTGAAGAATACTGACATTTTGAGAGGTTAAGTACCTTCCCTAAGGGCACACACCCAAATATGGAATAAGATTGGGCTTGAACCCTGATCTTTGACTCCTTAGCCACATACGCCTCTCATTTTAGATTATAAACCTCACACGGAAAAGAATCACGCCATATTTATCATCACTTAGCACATATTAGGGGCTAAATCAAATTTGACAATGTCAGTAAAACCCTTCAGGTTTTGTTTTGTTTTTTAAATTTTAAGTTGCCGTCAGGCATTCAACAAAAACCATTCTCGTGATTTAAGATTCTAATCCTATGATCTGGGTTCCTTTAAGTGTTTATCTTTGTCAAAGGTTATCTATCTAAATTGCACTGAATCAGCTCAGGACAGGGAGCCCTGAGTGAAAAGGTGCAATAATAAATGAGATGCTTTGAGATGACAATGATTGTGATCACACTCATGTTACTTTCCTGTAGGCATCCCAAAAGAAACCTCAAAGCTAGTATTACCCCAGCAGGCACCTGTGTGAGGGGGAAATTAGTCCCACAGGCCAAGAGATGAGTGGTTGTGTTGTCTAAATCCATCGACACTCTGAGTAATTGTCACTTTACTCATTCTTAATATTTGAAACTCGAATATGATGAACAGGAGTTTATTTTTTTACCTTTCTTTTAGGAGCGTGATTAATATGTCAAGTGATGTACCAGGATTACAATGATCCAACTTAAAAGTATAACATCTAAAATAAAACCATAGTGAGATACCATTTCACACCCACTAGGATGGCTATAATAAAAAAGGCAGACTTTAACAAGTTTGGGTAAGGTGCAGAGAAACTGGAATCCTCACACATTGGTAATGAAAAATGGGGCAACCACTTTGAAAAACAGTTTGAAATTTTCTTAAACAGGTAAATATAAATCTACCATACAGCCTAACAATTCCACTCCTAGGTATATACCCAGGAGAAATGAAAATGTGTGTCCACTCAGAGATTTGTACATGAATATTCATAGCAGTATTATTCATAAAAGCCCCAACTGGAAAAGTCCAAATGCCCATCAACTGGTGAGCGGATAAACAAAAGTTGGGTATGTACATACAATGGAATGTCATTCATCCATAAAAAGGAACATGGATGAGCCTCAAAATATTATGCTAAGGGAAAGAAGCCAGATGACAAAGACCATATATCGTATGATTCCACTTATATGAAATATCCAGAAAAGGCAAATCTACTGAGACCAAAAGTAGATTAATTGTTGCTTGGGAGTGGGAATGAAAAGTAAATATCAACATACATGGAGGATTTTAGGGGGTAATGAAAATGTTATAAAATTGCATTGCGGTGATGATGCACGACTCTGAAAATTTACTAAAAATCACAGAATTATATATTTAAAAAGGGCGAATTTTATAATATGTGGGTTGTATCACAATAAAGCTGGTAGAAAAAAAATACACTGTTTTACATATAGTAAGTCTTCAAAATATTTATTGAATAAACACATCAAAAAGTAAAAATTACACACATTTTTGGAATACCATCTGAACTGTAGCCTTTTTATTTTAATAATAAATATAATCACAAATTATTTGTATTCAGTTCAAGTCATACAAACAAATGTCTCCTTTGTCCCACTGTGCAGTTAATAAAAATGACTTTTTCTAAATGCGCTCCCTCAGACTTTTTGCCAAGTCAAACGGAGTTTCTCTAATTTAGGACAACGAATAATTTTTTTCCCGCGTTACGTAATCGTGGATGCTGATTCAATTATCTATCCCTATGAGAGATGCAAGGAACTGAGTATTTTATATCCATGCCTAATGTCCAACTCCCATTTAGACAGTAAAAGTGTTTGTTGCTCTAGAGAGAATGTTCACACAGAAGGCATTCTACTTTTGCCTTCATTCAACTGTCAGCTGCAGAATATTGTTCAGACTTCATGGCCAGAAAAATGCTCTGTTTCACTAGTTGACATTCCACCAATATTTTCCAGTGACAACTTTTTTTTTTTTAACACTTCACGTAACAATGAACTCAAAACAGATGCTCATCTTTGTAGCCAAGGCCAATATGAGCCACGTGGAAGTTAAGTTGGGATTCTTTAAATTATATTCTTTAAATATTTTCCCAACTGTTATTTAAAATAAAGGCTGAGAGCTGTGTAAGCAAAGTAAAAAGAATAAAAAATTCACCTCACCGCTATTTCCTTGGGGCTCTGAACAGACTTTCATATACTGCTCAACTTAAAAACATATTTAATATTTTGAAATTCTTTGCAACTAATCTAAGCAGACCCTTCTTTCTTTAAATGCAGTTAAATAACCAACTACTGCTATGGAGCTTCCCAATGGATGACACACACCCAAAGACCAAAGGCACGATAATGCCTTCCATCTATCTACTAGCCACTGGGCTTCATTTCAGCTAAATAAATGTCCCCAATTCATCACATTTTGCAATACAGCACCCCTTGTAGAGGGACAGTCCTGTTGGATGTTTCACAGAGTTGGCCTTTATGTCAGCTCTGATTCTACTAGGCTTGAGTTTCCCTACAAACTAAATTCCATGTAAATCAAGTTCAAAGAGAATAGTAAGGTGAGGTGAAATGTAATAACACATCGCCAAATTCCAATAAGTCCTACCTGGATTTCCTTTAGGTATATTGACCACTTCTTAGTTCCATGGCTTTGTTGAGTAGTGAAATTGCCAAAAAAGCAACTAAATGAAGGGAAAGGCGAGCAAAGGGCCTGGGATGATAATCAGTCCTCAAGTGAGGAACTTTTTTTTTTTTGCAGTGACATAATGTTTTCTTGCTGCAAGCAGTTTGCATTTATACATCTACTCATATCGCATCATTTAATACAGGAGACAGCTCAAGAGTAAGATTCTCTATAAATTGCAAGCAGGACTGCATACCTGACAATTACAAATGGAAATGACCTTTGAAGAAAACTACCTAGTTAAGCTATTAGGCTGTCTGTCACATTCTGATACATTTTTTTTCCTTTATGCATAAATATGACATCAGCTGGTATATTTTAAATATTACCCATTTATGACAAAATCTGTAAGGTTTGTATTTTGTAGCATTTTTCTTTCCTTGTATTATTTCAAGCGCCATGTGGGGGTTCATGTTTGATGATATGCTGGAGCAAGATGTCAGTATGATCCAGAACAGAAATGAGACTTGGTTCTAAATAATTTAGTCCAATTCCTGCTGTTTCAGGCTGACCTAATCCAACAGATTCTGTAGATCAACTTGACTGCCTCGCAGCCTCTGAAATGCTGACCCACTTATTTCTGTAAAAGGGAAGTTTGAAACCTGCGAACATGTAGTTAAATTAACTGTGAAGTTCACATGTAGTTAACTGTGAAGTTAAATTAGACAGAGCGGGTTTTCCAGAATACTGGATGCATTTGTGGTTTTTCCACCAATTTAACATTTCAGGTGAAAATTCCAAGTTTTTAATGCATTACCTATTGGACCAGTTTGTGTCAACTGCCTAGCTACCATTTAGTTATATAGAAAACCTATAAAAATGATAAAGTTTGAGTCATTAAAGCTATTTTACCCTCTTTTTATTTTAAGGCAGAATGTAGAAAGTATAAACATTCTGGAAAGAATTTATATTTGTTTTAGTTTGGGAGTAACATTGATTTATTCGAAAAATGTCCTTTTACTGCTTAACACAATTTTCCTGATTTTCTACTGCAAAAGGAGTACAAAAGGGCAAGAGTCAACTTGCAAGATCCACTTTATATATCAATCAAAACTTTTAAAAATACGGTTTTATAATAAAGTTCCCATTACTGTCAATATAAATTAGAAATGCCATTTAGTTATTTTTAAAGAAAACAAATCATTCTTTTAAAAACCTAATACTCTGTATATTTAGGAAGAGGCAACAAATAGCATGAAGGAGAAAATGCAGTGCCGGAGCTGTAAGGCATTGAAGTGCAAACATTTCAGTAAACACATTTGTTCATGAATTTCTCAACTTAACGAAACTCTGAACTTTTTAAGCAATATGATGGGAGAGAGGTTGGTCTTTTAAATATGCAAATTAAAGCATTTCTTTCTAGTAATCATTTTCTCTCTAATTGCCTGCTGTGCAATCTGGGGTAAGCCCCACTTTGCTTAGGTAATGTTTTTATGTCTTTAGATAACCAAGATCTGTTCTCTTAGCAAACTTTAAAGTGTCCTAAGTAGGGTTATTTAATTTAAAGTACTTCTTATGTATCAGACCCAAAGATAGAGATTAGATGCTGATATTTCTGAAATGTAGGTCAATTTAGTATTAACAAATGAACATTTTCCAAGAAGAAAAATAGAAACATCCATAGCATTAGCAATAAATGTAGCGAGATTAGAGAATTCAGGCGAGTCAGCATCTTCTCAAATACTTAGTGCTAATGTAAAATGATAAACATATTTCCTCATAAAAATTGAACGTAACATCCTAATATTCTCCAAACAGCTGCTGATACATCACCAACTCCCAAAAGCAGCCTAAGGAAAATTAAAATCACCAAATACAATATAGGGATTTCATTACACCAAAACAAAGTTAATTTCATTTAAAAAGAAATCCATAAACAAACTTAAAATAGAGGGGTAAAATAAACCTAAATATTTTGCCTTTGCAAAATATATCATTTCTCATGGAAGGAGTACTCCTTTCACCTTTCTAATTTTTATTTTTGTCATGCAGGACAATTCCAATGTCCCCCAAATGCCCCCATGTTACACCTATTCTTCCCTCTCTCTCCCCTCAGAACCTCTGGTGACCACTACCTTTATATCAATGATACAAGTTCTTCCACTGCTAGAATAATAAGAAGTCTATTTTCATACAAAGTTGCATTCCCCCCTTATGTTTGTTCATTCCTCAATCTTGGGATGGTGATTCCCACTCTGTTTCTGATTGAGAGGTGCCTTAGATCCCATGGGTCAGATGGAAGGAACTGTCTTACTTGCAGTTGTAGATACTCTCTGTTTTTTGGGATGGACATTGTCTACCATCATCCTTTTGTTAGATGTCCTGGGTGAGTCCGATGAACTGGAGAATAGATATTGCAACTCTGCTAAGATTCAGGGCTCAATCTGCATATGAACAGACCAAGAACTTAAGTCTCTGGTACATATATTTAATGAGCATAGTGCTAATTATAGGTTCAAATAAAAGTAGTAAAAGAGCCGTGTGTAGGGGAATTATAAATGAGTCTAAAATCTGTTACATTGGGGAGCATATATTCCAAAGTAAGGCCCACTGACAGGGTGATGAATTCCTGAGATTGTCTGCCCTGCCTATATTGTCTAGATGGCTCTAGAGCCCTCAGGAGCCCCACTGTTTGAGGCACTGTTTAGTGTGGCAGTCCAAGAGATCCTGCTGAGATGTGCATGTGCATAACCTCTGGAATGACCTCCCGATTCACTTTGAAATATCTTAGCCATAAAAACTCATTTGTTTTTAATATTTCCCCTTTTTGGTCAAGGTCTTTTTCCAAATTCATCACTAGTTGGCACTTGGTAATAATCCCTTGGTGCCAGGGAGGCTCATCCCTGGGAGTCATGTCCCACACCAGGGGGAAGGTAGTGCATTTATATGCTGTGTTTGGCTTAGAGAAAGGCTACATTTGAGCAACAAGGAGACTTTCAGAAGGTAACTCTTGGGCAATATGTAATACTAGGCTAAGTTTAAATTTCAATAGAAAAGGTTCATAAGTACAACCATCATTATCAAGAGCCTAGCTTAATGGTCTGTCATCTTCGCTAGGCGCTGCCCATGTACTTGGGGGGATTCTTGCTACTCTATTAGAGAATGTAGCAGGACTTCCTAGGATGGGAATTCATAACCAAAATAATATTGAATTCCCACCCTTTCACTTTTGTATTTTTGAAAATGTCCATAATAAAAAATATTGAAAAATGACAAATGAGTAAAATCATTAATATACGAATATTTCACACAAACCAACAAAAACTAAATATCCCAAGAGAAAAAAATGGCAATATGAAGCAGGAAAATATAATTTGAGAAAATAAAAAATACAAATAGTTAATATGCATATGAAAATATTAAGCCTCACAAGCAATCAAGATAATGTGAATTAAACAACCAATTTTCCCTCAATTGGCAAGGAAAGAAAAATTTAAATAATATGTGTTATTATGGAAGTGGGAAAATACAAATTTGCATTCATTACTGGAAAGATATAAACTTGAAAAATTTTCAGAGAGAATTTTGCAATATTTATGAAAAAAGATTTATGCTTGTTTCTTTTATCCTAGAAAGTCCCCTTCTAAGTATTTCTTCTAAATATTTAATAGTTTAAATATGAAAAGGTATATGAACAAGGGTGCTCATCACATCTTCATTTATGCTAGAGTTAAATAAAAATAATCTAAATGCCTTCCAATAACTTATTTAAGGTAATGATGCAAATGTATATTTAGTGATTTGGAAGACTATGATACAGTATTAAATGAGAATAACAGGTTATAGCACTAAATGGAGAGTAATATATTTTTTAAAGTCATATTTGTATATATGTTTGCATGTTCATATGCATACATATGTGTGTGCATGCATATACATATTTGTGTGTATATATGTATATATTTTTTGTTAAGAAATAAATTTTGATTGAGTTTAAATACATGTTTGCATTTAGAAAATGAAAGCTTAGTTCTAAGTCCAGCTCTATGAGCCATATTTTAGCTGCTGACCAATTATGTGGTTGTGTTGAAAATTCCTGGGAAATCGCTTAATGGAGACAATTAACTACAGTGCTGTGAGAAGACTATGGATTGGATAACATTTTGAAGAGTAAAGTATGTCAGAGGTTGCAATTTTTATGTTGACTATTCCAGCATTATTTATTTGATCAAAGTGAAATATAATTTCCATTACTACAAACTGAACACAAGTATACACACACACACACATATGGGGGGGGGTGAAAGAGGAAGATATAGTATAATGATAAAATGGTAATAGAGGGTAGATATCCTTGACTGGTTCTCTTGGGGTCTTCTTTATATTTTCAAATATTCCTAAAATTACCCAGAGTTTATGTAATAATAAAAACATTTGGAAGTTGCAGACATGACAAAGCTGATTAGCTACTCTAAAACTACTCATAGTGTATTGTGACATCTTTGTTAGACCCTGCAGTGTTTGGCAACCACGAGAAGACCAAGTACCACTTGCCTCCTACTCGGGAATGTGACACCAAATTGCTACTGCTGACTCCCTGCCTTTAGAACACGTCCACCCTGTTAGCTCTTTTCTCCGCAGTGGGGCTGAAAGCTCTCTTTCTGTCATCTGCACATTATTACCCAATCCTACGTGTGATGGTCGTGTGGCCCATACAGTGCTGAACTAATGGCACAAACTCTTAGGAAATAATTGCCTTGAGCCCGTGAGAAGCCAGCTGCTCTCTGGTTGTTCATTAGGAAGCACACTCTCCTTTAGAAAATGGAATAAGAGACCGGAAAGCACGAGCGCTGTAGGGGAAAAGAGAATGGAAGAAAGCCAGGGAGAACGTCTCCCTGCCTTGTTCTTTTTACCCACGGGAGACCATTGTTCATGGGGCAGTTCATTTTCTGACCTGAAGCAGTGACAGAAAAGAACATGCTCTCATCATTTTGTTCCTTTGTAGACCTGTTCCAAAATTTGAGTCTCTTCTAGGTTTCACAGGAGCCACAGCTCAATAATAAAGAAATTATGGATCCAAACAAGAAATTAGGACAACATGTTTCAAACATTGTAACAGACTTGACCTTGCCTTCTCATCGAGAAGAACACTGCATGGTGTCAGCTATAGCACATCCCAATATATTTGATTTGTGGGAGAAATATATTCAACAAAGTTTCTTGTGCTTTGGAGAGCAGGACCACACTTATGATTATTATAAATCCTCATTCACAAAGTTTCCTCAGGATAGAATCTAAAACCATGCAGTATTCCCAAAAGATGATTTTTAAAAAAATATGAAATTAAAAAGTAAATGAAAAAGACTATGTAAGTACTACTAAAGATTGCAAAGACTTGTAGCAATAAAAATGAACAGAGGATTATACCCTGCTGCAGACAAGGAAACTTTGAGACCTACAGTAAGTTCTAATGGCTATTTCCACAGTCCTGCTTGCTCCAAAAGAGAGTTTTCACCTTGCCAAGTGTCTTTGGAGCATGTTTTCTATCCCTGACTCTGCTTCACAGCCTTTCCCCAGCATCCTGTATCTAACTGGGAGCTACAAACTATGTGAGCTCAACTCCGATCAGGGCATGCACCCACCAGGAGCAAAGAGAAGGCTGAGGGGGAAGCACTGACCAAGTAGAGCCATGGAGTGTTCTGCTGCGGCCTGTAAAGTAGCCTGCTCGAGGACGTGCGAGGGTTCGCCCCCAACACCGCTCTCTGTGAATTTTCTCCTCTCTCTGTTCTGGGTTTCCCCAGTCAAGACCCCGCCCAAGCGGTCTTGGTCTTTTATAATTTGTCCTGTGAGAATTTCTTCCTTACTTTCTTCTCTTCCTCACTTTCTAGTCAAAACCACTGCAGAGAACCAAGTTCTCTGTGTTCATTTCCTTCCCGCTCTGATCCTTGGCCACCAGGACAGGAACAACTTGCTGGCTGCAAGAACTAGCTTTAGTTTAGTCAAGATAATTTTTTACCATCTGTAGAGCGGATTAAATGCTAAAATCTTGCATATTTACTGTACGGGTGTAGCAGTTTGGCAGTTTGATGTAATTCTGAATTCCAAACATAGATATTGGATCCTGCTTGTAAACTGGTCTGTTCATCTGGGCATGATTAAGTTAGGATTAGGGAGTTGACTGGGCCACGTCAGTAGGGCGTTGAGCCCCACCCCTTGGTGGGTGGGGAATCGAATATAAAAGGCATGGCAGGGAAGCGGCTGTGGCTCAATCAGTGGGGCTCCCGTTTACCATATGGGAGGCCCCGGGTTCGGTTCCCGGGGCCTCCTGGTGAAGGCAGGCCCGCCCGCACGGCATGGTTAGCTGACCCAGCGAGCACAAGCAGCAAGGGGGGGATAAATGAATAAATAAATAAAATCTTTAAAAAAAAAAAAAAAGGCATGGCAAAGGACACAGTTGTAGTAGTTTTGATGTTGGAGTTTTGATGCTGGAGCCTGGGGAGGTCAGCAGATGGAGGAACTTGGTCGTGAGGAAGGAGAGAAGGCCCCGGGATAGAGATGAGCCATTCGCCTGAGAGTCTACAGCTGACCTTGAGGAGGAAAAAGAGGAGCTAAGCCCGGAGAGAAATGGAGCCCCGGGAAGAGAGGACTCCAAGAAGCCTGAACCCTGGCAAACGTCGGCAGCTGTCTTGCTCCAACATGTGGCAACGGACTTTGGTGAGGGAAGAAACTTAACGCTTTATGGCCCAGTAACTGTAAGCTTCTACCCCAAATAAATAACCTTTATAAAAACCAACCGAGTTCTGGTATTTTGCATCAGCATCCCTTTGGCTGACTAATACAATGGGTAATAAAACTATTTAATCAAATGACTGTAGTTTTCAGCAATGTATTTCCAATGGAATTGCTTGGTTTTGAGTGCACTTTTCTGTTCAATAACAGCGACACTTTTCTTTTGCTAATAAATGCTTGATTAACATCAGTTAAGACTGGTTTTGTCTTCTATCCTTATTCAGAGGTGGCAGTGGGAGGGGGTCAAAATGAGTTCCCAATTTGCATTTGCCTTGTGTGTCTGATTTCTACTTGGTATGTCTGTTTAAAATTTTTGCTTTATTTAAATAATGTCATGATGCTTAAGAGACAAGACTGATCCATTGCATCTTTTTTTCTAATACACTTACTGAAAATTTACAAATTTGGGATTGGTTTGGAATTAAATGATTTATGAACTAACTTCAATGTCAAGACAACACTTCCAATAACATTTATGTAAGGAAGTCCCAAATACCAAATTTCCAAGAACAGCTTTTAGGTTATGATCTAGTAATTCAAAGACTGGCTTAATTATTGTATAGTTATTTTACTTGTATGTATATATTCTATTTTCTCCAACTCTCTGAGAGCAAGTTTGTAGAATAATTCTATATATCAACCACAACGTCTAACTGGGAGGTATGTATAAATAGGTTGAATGTATAATTGTTCAAAAAATACCCACAATATATCAATTACTTGTCTTCTCAACTTTTTGCATCCTTCCCCAAAATCAATATCTGAAAACCACACACACACACACACACAAGCTTTCATTTTTGCAAGGCTTTAGGACTAACTTACAAAAATAGAGTGAAAAATATATATTCATGGTAATGATAATAGAAATAAGAGACAAATCCTACCTCCTTCTCTTTGGTAATAAGGATGTTTTCTAAGTTTCAGTTTAAAATCTTTCCTTTCCTAAAATTTTCTAATCCAATTTCTTGGCTCTTGATCTCATTTGTGATCAGTTGAATGTGTATCCACGAGCTTTTGTCTTGCTGAGCTTCTCCCAGGGCTGCCGCCCGGCCCTCAGCCCAGGAAAAGCATTCTGCACCTAGAGCAGTGCACTTGCCCACCTGGGGTTTGGCAGGGAGGGGCAGAGAAATTGTGATCCATGCTGGGTGAGCGCAGCCGAATCAACTACTATAGAAAAATGTGTGCAACTCTTCCAATTTGGAAACGCCTCCTGTGACCCATGGAGAGGTAGGTGGAGAACAGGGAAGTTTTCTCTAAAGGAATTAGGGCATAAACAATGTAATGATAATGATGACTTTTGCACAAATTACCCTAAAGGGAGAAATCTACAAGGAGATGCAAAGAAGTATGGCTTTGAAGCCGAATGCCCGCTGCCTATATCTGAGCTGAATCAAAACTATTAATTTTTTCCAGTGTAACCAGGTTCATTTCACAGCTTTCAACCCTCACTGACTAAATAACACATGCATTTTAAAAGTCCGAAAATTTTAAGAAAAAAAATCAAATGTATTCTTTTAAAATATATTTCTTTCTTCCTTTAGAAAAAGGAGGGAGGGATGGAAGCAATATGTAGAATTGTGAAAATGATTCTAAATCATGCCAGCGATTTAAGGCAGAGGACTGGAAAATTTTGAGATTCTATTTCCACCTGAATTATAATGCTACTTTCAGCAAATCCCTTAAATTCTCAGCCTCGGTTTTATCATTTAAAACACGGGGATAATGATCATTTTCAGAAGGGGATAGATGAGTCATCCGGTTTTAACTAATATTAGTCAAGCACTTCATGGCAGAAAGTAAGTCATTATTATCTAACAGTAAAGTGTGTTCAAATTTGCCTAAATCCATTGGAAATATACGGCTGGAATTGACGGGCATTCTATTGAATATTATTTAATGCTCATAAAGCAAGTGCACAACTTTTAGCATTTACTCCCCACTCGAGATGGGAAAAAAAATAATTACCTTAAGACTAAACTATACCCTAACACATAGCGGAAACCTCAGATCAAATTGGAGCTTGGCAGGAGATCACTGATTTCCAGAATTAAGCTTTGTGCTTAAAATTAAAATAGCTTGAAAACATTAGAAAAGGGAAGTATTTTGGTCCTTGGACCACTTACTGGTTTTCTTTGATATGTTATAGTCTGCCACCCTTCAAAAAATAAAGGGAAGAATCTATAAACTGCTATAACCACAGGGCATTTCCTTTTAAGTCTCTAGTCTGCTTTTTCAAAAAGAGGCACTTACTTGAATAGGACATTTCAAAGCAGATCAATTGCTGATAACCTCTCCTGGGCAGTAGATTAGCAATGCTGACAATATCTGTAACCACATAGCTTGGCTAAATAAGAGCTTCTGAACAATCTATAGACTTAAATTTTTCTTTGGGCTGGAATCGTTTCTTTAAATTAAAAAAAAAAAAAAAAAGCTGTTTTTTGGTTTTAGGCAGCCATGACGCAGTTCTATATATGATCATAAGAGTGCAATTTTTTTATTGATGTAACTTGTGGTGCACGAAGCATTTATCACACAGCAGAGAAATATCCCTGCATCAAATGTCATAGAATCTTTGAGTCTACCAGAGCATGCTGTGTCATTAAAAAAAAAGAGTAGCAAACTATGAAAAAAAAATCATATTTAACAATTCTTTTGAGAATCTGTTGAAGAGGTGGTAGATAACTGAGGGAAGGACACTGTGTGTGGGATTCCAAATCTGCCTGCTATTGTGTAACTACGGGGATTTTTCCATAGTCCCCTCTTTGGAGTTTCAGTGGAGAAAGTAAATTCCATTTATCAATTATAACTTTAAACAGCTCACAGCACTTTTTAAAAATTTTTCACAGACTATGGACTTTATTTCTTTTATCACTTTGCCTGGTAACATATAAAAAGAGTTAAATCTTTATTATCAGTTAGAATTCTGGTCTCCAAAGTAAGAGGTGCAAAACAATAGATTGGCATATGGCAAGAAAAATTAGAATTTATATTTGTATTTATTTTTATATAATATTTTTAAACTCCATTTTTGTGTATGTTGATAAAGTCTAGAATGTGACAGTAAGTTTAAAGCTGCTTGAAATACAGAATATATTGGTTAAAAGCACAGGTATATGATTGAAGTATAAACATTCAGATGCAACAGAGTCTTAAATCTACTTAAAAGACAATTTTGGCCTCAATTTTGGCTGATATATATATATATCAATTTGGATATATATATAGATCAAAATATATAGATATGTGGCAACTTGTTTTGCAGTCCTTAGGCTCAGGATATTAAAGGGTTGAAGTTAAAGTGAGAAGGCAAAGAGAATTCCTTGGGAAAAAGTCATTGGACTGCTGTGGTATCTTTTTTCCGTACCTCCATGGTGAAGAAGCAGGGTTTTCTTCCCTCTCACTTGGAGGTGAATGAGAGGGGTTTCAAGAACCTGCTTTGTGAGCTGGATTTGCATCCCCCAGTCTTGGGTAACACAGTGGAATGATGTCTGAACCAAGTCTGAAAACGATGTTTAGGAGAACTTTGGTATTTAACATATGCAATGGGTTAGCTATCCTGACACTGCCTCTAAAAATGCTGGGCAAGATATTTACCAGAAGGAAAGGGTTGATTTACCCTGGGGAACCTCCTGAGCTCCCAGTTCTCATGCCATATACACAGCAAATGATGAATCTTCAGTCCAATTGAGGACTCATCTGTTTGTCAGAATTCAACGAGCCCTTCTTCCTTCTATCAGCTTATGCATTTGCTAATGTTCACAGACCGACTTTCCCAGAGGACTCTAGAAGTCCTGCAGCTTTGTCTCTAGCTTAGATTCTCCCTGTCTTATACCCACTTTGTTCAAGTCTAGATGCTTCCAGAAGCAGCTTTCTCTAGACAGTTCAACTAGAAACTACACAATGCCAGAGAGGCTGAGAGGCAGACCCATGGGGCTGTGAAGTCCAGTGGGAAAGTGGAAGCCATTGTTCACAGTGTGCTGGGGCCACGGGAAGATTTACTGTCTGACTGTTCTTAGGGACTATCATAGTAATAATAAAATAGATGCCCTTAAAACTGATAGGGACATTAGGAAAAGAAATTATTAGAATTAAAATATGTATAATCATTAAAAGTTTACAAGCAGTTTACACACAACTGAAGGGTTGTATAATTCACATATACATGAAAACATTATCCGGAATGCAGAGGAAGGGCAGATGGAAAGTATGAAATAAACAAACAAACAAAAAGAATAGAGAGCAAGAGATAGAATGTGAAAGGATGGGAGGGGAGGCATGACGTATATAATAGCTGATACAGTTAAACAATTTTTTGGAAGAAAAATCCTCAATTTCTTGAAACTCAATGGATTCAAAACAACAAAAAAAAGAAAAAAAATATGGAATATATATACATTATGGTGAAAATGTAGATTGCCAAAGACAAAAAGATGATATTAAAAGCAGCTAGATGGGACTTTTTTAAGCCATCCACAAAAGAAAACAAATTGAACTGAGAAATAGGTGACTTGTTAACAATAACATTGGAAGCCACTAGAGTAGCTCAGTATCTTCAAAGTGCTCACAGAAAATAGCTACTGATCTAGAATTGTACATTCAGAAAAACTGTTAAGAACAAAGAAAAGATACATTTTCACATAAACAAAAACAGAGTTCACAACCAAAACACCTTTGATAAAGAAGCTCTTAAAGGACAAACTTCAAGAGGCAATATAATAGCAGAGACCAGGTATGACATACAAGATGGAACTGTGAGCAAAGTAAATGATAAACAAGGATGGAAATCTAAACATTGAAACCATGAAGCAAAAATGGTAGCATTGAATATGTGGGGTTGAAAAAAAGATGGTAGACATAAATACAAATAAATTAATTAAATTTATTTTATTAAAAGGCATCGACTGTCAGAATGGATAGAAGGAAAGAAGGATGAGAAAAGATCTTGCAGAAAATAGAGAAAGAAGAACAGTCTGTGATATTCTATGAGGCTAGTTTATTCTTGAAACTAAAACCAGAGAAGTATTTACAAAATGAATCTTTGACTTATCACAGTCTCCTCTCTAATTACATTATTTAAATGTTATATAGTATAAGAACTTTAGAACAATATACTTCCATTTACCCTTCTCACCCATTACCACAGATTTTACTCCATCCTTCCATTTTCATAAGTTCCTCTACATATATTATAAACCAAACCAAACTTTGTTATTTTAAAATTATAAACAGTCATTTCTATTTTAAAGAAATTGAAAACTGAGAAAAATGTCTTCTACATGTTCCTGTAATTATAGCATTTTCAGAACTCTTCATTCTTTTATGTAGATCCAAGTTTCCATTTGCTATCTTTTCCTATGCCTTCAGAACTTCCTTTAATATTTCTTTTGGTGAAGATATGATGGTAATAAAAATCTCTCAGCTTTTGCTTGTCTGAAAAAGTATTTCTTTTGCCTTCTTTTTGAAAGCTATTTGTGCTGGGTCTGTATTTCTAGGTGGAAAACTAGTACTTTCAGTACTTTATAGATGGCATTCCATTGTCATCTGGCTGGCATAATTCCTGATGAAATCTGTTGTCATTTTTTGTATAAGTGCCTTGTCTTCTCTGGCTCCTTTGAAGATTTTGTCTTTATTACTGGTTTTCAGCAATTAGATTAAAGGATATCTTAAGGTCATATTTCTTTGTTTTTATCATTCTTGGACATTTTCAGCTATTCGGGTCAGAGGGTTTATAGTTTCTATTAGATTTGGAATCTTTTCAGCCATTATTTCTTCAAATATGGTTTATAATTTCTCACTCCTCCCCATTCCTTCTGGTATTCCAAAAACATTTTTGTTGTGCTGTTTTATATTCCATGAATCACGGAGGTTCTCTTCAACTTGTTTCCAATGTTATTTTCTCTCTTTGTCTCACTGTGGATAGCTTGTAATGCTATGTCTTCAAGTTTATTGATCATTTTTCTGCATTTTTAATCTACTCTGAATCCCATCCAATGAAATTTTCATTTTGGCTATTATATTTTCCATGACTAAAATTTCTAATCAATTCCCTTTCAAATTATCACATTCCTTCCTCATTAAGTTCAGTGGATTTTCTGTTAAATCTTTCAGCATTTTGAGCATAATAATAATTGCTGTTTTAATGCTCTTGTCTGCTATTCCTTCATCCTTACCATTTCTGGATCTTTCTATTAAGTAATTTTTATTTGAGTGAAGAGTTACTTGTTCTTGCCTTTTCATATATCTAGTAACTTTTCTTGTATATTGAACATTGTGAATTTTATATTTTTGGGTGCTAGATTTATTTGGATTGCTTTAAGGAGTATGGGACTTTGTTATAGCCCACAGTTTGGTCATTTACAGATCTCTTTAATCCTTTCATGGCTAATTGTTAAGCTATTTTCATGTAAAAGACTTTCTTGTAAGGCTAGTTTAGATTCACTGTAAGACATCAGTTCCCAGTGATTCCACTGATGGCCCTCATGTATTTAAATAAGGCTCTTCACATTGGCTGATGGGAAGCCAAACAATTCTTGGACTTTCATAAACTCTAAGAACTCTTTGTGTTACAGTTCTTTCCCCAGAGTTTGTACTTTGCCCAACTTTTTGGATTTTTACCTTGTGCATGGCCTGAGGCAGCCAAAGACTCAAGGGAGTCCCTGCACAGATTTCTGGATTTTTTGCTCTGTCATGATTCTCTATCTAGTATTCTACCCCATAATATCTAGTGGCCTCACCTAGAACTCTAATCTCTGTGTCTTCAGCTCAGTGAAACGACCAGATTCTGGTTTTTCTCTCCCTACGCTACATTCTGCAAATTGCTTCCAGGCAGAAAACTAGTATAATTGTACAACTCACTTCATTTGTTCTCTTTTGTTAGGGATCACAGTTCTATGCTGCCTTTTGCCAGTTTTTTCCCCATATTTTTTTCCATTTTTCTTATTGTTACAGTGGGAGCTCAAGCCCGTGCTCTGTTAATCCATCATGGTCAGAAACAGAAGTTCCTTATGAACAATATTATGCCAACATACTCAACAACTTAGATGAAATTAACATTAATTTCATGAATAAAATGCCTTCTTAAAAATGACTGAAAAATAAGTAGAAAAAGTAAATAGCCATATTCCCACTTAAAATCACTGAATTCATTATTTTTAAAAATACATATTTCTACAAAGCTATCTCTGGGCCCAGATGACTTCATAAATAAATTCCATCAAATATTGTGGATAAAATAATACCAATCTTATGCAAATTATTTCAGAAAATAAAATAAGATGAGATATTCCCCAGCTCATTTTATGAAGCCATCATAACTTTGATATTAAAACAAGTCAATGACATCAGAAGAAATGAAACTTTCACACAAACATCCCTTTGGAAACAGAAACAAAATTCCTTCCAAATTTTAGCAATATATAAAATGTTAATTCAGATGACCCAGAATGCTTTATCTTAAGAATGATAGGTTAATATAATATTTGACAGCATAAATTACCACATCAATAGAATAAGGGGGAAACTTTATGTAATTATTTCAATAGATGCAGAAAGTGCATTTAACAAAATTAACATCCATTCATGATTAAAAAAAAAAAAAAAACCAATTCATAGCAAACAAGGAATAGAAAGGAATGTCTTCAATTTCATAAAGATAATCTACCAAAAGCCTACAGCTAAATTCAATTAATGGTAAAATATTAAATGCTTTTCTTTCAAGATTCAGAAAAAAAAAAAAAAAAGAAGAATGTCTGTTCTTATGACTTCTATTCTACATTGTCATGGGAGTCCTATCAAATGCAATAAGGCAAGTAGATGAAATAAAAAATATAAAGATTTGAAAGAAAGAAGTAATTGTGTCCTTATTCAAAGCAACATGGTTGTTGATGTATAAAACCCTACTGAATCTACAAAAAACCCTGCTAAAACCAATAAGTGAACTTAACAAAATCACAGGACAAAAGATCAATCAATATACAAGTTTTATTATATTTTGGAATATAAACAATAAAATATTGGGAAATAAAATTAAATAATATCATTTACAATAGCATGAAAATAACAATTTAGGAATAAATCCAATGAAAGCTTTTAAAAAAGCATTGATAATAATAACTACACAGTATTTCTGAGAGATAGAAAGACCTAAATAAATGTAGAGCACTGCCATGTTCATGGATTGGAAGTAATGGTGAACCGGATGACTCCAATTGGCCTGTGAGACCTGAAAGTGCCCATCTGCTCCTGATTCTGCAGTCAATGACCTCATGTTGGTAGCTTGAAATCAACCATGTTTGGAATATTTACATGAGATAAATTAGCAAACACTAATTTAATTTAAATTAGCTCCCTCCCTCCTAGACAGTCCATTGTTATTTACCAGCACACCACTAAGTGGAAAACAATATTTTTTAAGATAGCTGTTCTCTAGAAATTGGTCTTTGGTACTGACACAATCCTAATCAAAGTGTGAGCAGGCATTTTAAAATAAACTAACAAGCTAATTCTAACATGTATGTGTAGATTCAAAAGATCTAGACTAGAGAAAGCATTCTTGATAAGGAAAGAACATTGAAGAACTCACATTTGCTGGTTTCAAGACTTACTATACAGCTATACCAATGAAAACAGTGTGATATTACCAAAAGAATAGGCAAATAAATCAATGGACAAAATAGAGAATCTAGAAATAAATCTCTACTTCCATGGACAATTGATTTTGTAAAAGAGTCAAGCAATTCAATAAGGAAAGGAAAGTTTGTTGTTGTAACAGATAATTCAGGTTAAATGCTATATCAATTCATATAGAAAAAAGATAAAACTCAATCCCTATCTCACTTCATACACGAAAAAATTAAGTTGAGATGGATCAAAGACCTAAATGTAAGAGCTAGACTATATTTATAACATATAAGGAACTGCTAAAAATCAATAATAAAAAACACAAACAACCCACTACCCTAAAATTGTGCAAAACAATTGAACATACCCTTTACAAAAATGATATTCAAATGGCCAACAGCACATGGAAGGATATTTTCTTTTGGGAAATGAAAAATAAAATCATAACAAGATACTATTTCACACTAAAATTAAAGTGACTGACAATGCTATATGTCAAGGATGTGGAGCAAATTAGACTTTTGTATATCCTTCATGGTTGTATACAATGATAAAACTACTTTGGAGAAAAATTGGCAATTTTTTACAAAATTAATTGTATGTGTGCCCTATCAAACAGTAATCCCTTTCTTAGATGTTATCCAGGAGCAAAGAAAACATATATTTGCAAAACTATTGTACAAAAATATTTGTATCAGATTTATCTGTAATAGTCAAAAATCTAAAAATAATCCAAAATACATCCAAGAAAATGGATGCAAATTTATGGTATATTCATCCAATGAAATCCTCCTAAGCAATAAAAGCAATGAACTAATGATACAGCAAACCACATGACAAAGTCTCAAAAACAAAACACACAAAAGACACACTATGATTTTATTAATTTTCAATCTAACAACAGGAAAATTAATCTATGGTGATATTAATCAGAAATGTTTGCATCAGGGTGGAGGGTGGGATTAGTATGGAAAAGAGCAAATGGGAACTTTCTTTATTGGAAATGTGGAGGTTACACTGGTATATACATTATAAATAGTTTGACAGTTTGAATTTGGCGAATCCAAGAAAAAAAGATTATGTTTTTGAGCTAATCCATTCCCGTGGGTGTGAGACCCTTTGATTACATTGGATTAGGTTAAGGAACCTTGATCAGCTCACTTCTGATTGGACTACATCAGGGAGGCATGACTCAAGTCGGGTTTCCACCCTCTTACTGGAGCCTTATATAACAGAGATACAGAAAGAAAGGAGACACACAGAAGAGGCAGCTCTGCCATTTTGACCCAGCCATGTGAGAAAGAGAACTCCAGGTCCTCCTACAGCTGCAAAAAGAGAAGCCCTGAGAGATTGAGAGGTCCCAGAGTCTGGAATCGGCAGAGCACAGAGGCACAGAAAGGAGTCCCTGAGGGGCTGCGTCCACGAGCAGCTCAAGGCTGCAGAGATAAGCCTGATCACAGCTGAATTCTGGGAGAAAGTGGAGCAGCCGAGGGTGAGAGAGGCAGCCTGGGAAGAGACAAGCCATATGCCTGATCTCCCACAGCTGAGCTCCGGGTGACAGCAGAGTCCAGAGGGGAAGGCAGAGACTCAGCAGAGATCAGCCGCCATCTTGCCTCACCAGTAGCTGACTTTGGTGAGAAAGCACCTCTGCTGGTGCCTTGATTTGGACATTTTTACAGCTTTGGATCTGTAAGCTTTTACCCTAATAAATTTCCCATTATAAAAGCCAGCTGATTTCTGGTACTTTGCATTGACAGTGCTATGGCAAATGAATACACATAGGTCTACAGAAACTGAGCCTTTTAATTCTATAAACTTTTATTGTACATAAATTATGACTCCATTGTTGCGGCAGATGGAATGAAACCCAAGCGGCACTCTGAGGGGACGGATGAACAAAGTTGTATTATGTGTGGGCCCAGAGGAGAATTCAGTCTCCAAATTCTGAGCCCTGTGTCTTGATTTTCATAAGTTTATATAGGAACTCTAAGCAGGCAAATTCTTAAGCAAGAGGGCAGGCAGGGTTACAAAAGCAAAAGAGCGAGGTTGGCTTAGCTTCCTAAAGCACAGGGCTATGAGGGAGGAAAAGAGCCATTATCTGTTTAGAGTTGTAAATTTCCGTTGAAAGGACAAGCGGAAGTGATTATCTTCCTAACAATGTGGATTCCATGGAGAAAAGGAGAGGAGGGGAGGAAAGGGATGGAGGGGAGTTTGTTTTCCTAAAGCTGTGGGTTTCTGCTGAGGGGGGTTAGGGTCCCGGCACTTCCCTTATCACATAAGCAATGCTAGATGACTTATTTTTTTAAAAATAGTTTCTCAGTGTGTTCAGAACTGGAAAGCAAAGGATGGATGTCCAAAGTTGAAAAACAAAACAAAACCTGAAAACCACGTGGCAGACCCCAGACAGGTAAACAGAGCACCAAGTCCAGCTTCTGTTTCAGCTTTTGTTGAAGGGGATCAATTTGAGCGCTGTTTTTATAGTCTCTCGGGACACGGGGAGGGGAGACAAAGTCCAGGGCTTGTCCAAAGTGAGGAGTCTCCAAAAGTCTGCATTCTTAGTATAAGAAACAATTAGAAACAAATTGACCTCACATACACACCACAGAAACTGTCAGGAAAATTGATTTAGACATTGGCATTTAAAACTGAGGGCAAAAAAAAAAAAAAAAAAATCTGCCCTGAGCGTCTGTCAACAGCGAGCCCTCATGAGGTTTACAACCCAAATTCATAACACTAGGATGATATGAATTAAACCCTCAAGCTAAGAATTTAGTACAAAGCGATTCCAAGCTAGTATGATTCCCAGGGGGTCAGGAGGAACACACTTCAATGTAGACCTCAAAGAAATTGCATTAATAAAAGTCGAAGATATAGGGACACAGTGAAAAATGAAAATAAAGAAGAAAAAAAAAAGGCAAACACACAACACCGAACAAGACACCATAAGAAATACTCAGCAAAAACAGACAGCAGCATCAGACAGCACAAATTAAGGTAATGGGATTAATAGACACAGAACATAAAATGAATGTTGTCTTCATCTCCTGGCTGTTAAAACAAATACCACACAGTGGGTTGGCTGAAAAAGCGGGAATTTACACGCAGTTTTGAGGCGAAGAGAATTCTCAAATCAAGACATCAGCAGAGCAATGCTTTCTCCTTGAAGACGGTGGCTTCTTGTGCTGGCTGCCTGTGATCCTCCATTCCTGAATTTTCTGTCACACGGCAAAGCACGTGGCAATGTCTTCTCCTTTCTCCTCTGGTTTCCATTGACTTCTGGCTCCTTCTCTTCTCTTCTGTGGTTGTTTCTCTATCCGTTTGAATTTCACGCTTTTATACAGGACTCTAACAATTGGAATTAAAGCTCAACCTCATTCAGCTGCGCCACACCTTAACTAAGAAACATCTTCAAGAGATCCTATTTCCACCCATCAGAGAGTAGACCAAGATGGAGAACATGTCCCAACTGGGGCACAGAATTTGATCCACCACAGGTGTGTTTAATATATTTTTAAAATAAGAGACAAAATATGAGTAAAAAGCAAGAGACTACAAGAGGACTAAGTGTCTTTTAAAATGAATGTTTAGAAATGAAAAAATGTGATCATTTAAATTTTAAAAAAAGAAAAGGAAAATTGATAAACTTAGGGGGTTGATATGAAAAGTTTTAATCAGAGTTTCAGAAGAAGATGAAAAGAGAAGGGTATAGAAGCATGGCGGAAAGGTAATAAATCTATGTTATCATAAATTAATTAAAGGGACTCTAGGCTTTTACTAATTCAGGAAATTAACATTTCTAAACTTTGAGTTTTGGATCTTCAACTGTCCATAATAACTTTTATTCAATCACTAAAAATAAATATGTTCAATTATAATTGGTTTTAAGAAATGAGCATTTTTTCTTTCCTAAATACAAATGTAAAAATTATTCTGGGTTTCTACCAAGAATTAGCTTTGGCTAATTGTTAGAATCAAAAGTCACAGATAAATAAGGCATCTTAATGCTTCTAACCCCTTTGCTTTTTATATTCCTTTAAGATTCAGAACACAAAATTTTGAAGCAATGTGGGTCATAAATTCATGTTTTTGTGAATTTTTCCACAGCTTTATTTGTCTAAAATGATGTTTGTTTTAAAATATTCTTAGGAATGCAGATGATATAGAAAGAATATTCTGAAAATATAATTTCCTGGATTAGTAAAAGCCTAGATTCCCTTTAAATAATTTATGATAAAATAGATTAATTACCTTTCTACCATGATGGATAACATTCTTATTAAAATTGTGAAGTTCAGATTCACAAGAAGATAAGCCCACCTGTTAAAAATAAAATGTAGTCACACACTCAAATTTAGAGTCCTGTGCCCTGTTCATTCTTTTTCCCTCTCAACCTAAATGTTTTATTTACGTGAAAAAATTATTCAACGAAATAGTGACGACAAAACACGACACCAGCGTTATACTAGAAAACTTTCACTTTGCACACAGAAAGAATGTTTAGACTTTTAAAAGCGGTCTGTAAGCCCAAAGTCAGGAAAACACTCTTACCAGGAACCAGTGGCAAGATTGTCCAGTTCATAACTAAAGATCATTAAACGCCTCGCACAGTTGTAGAGTTACTCATTTTACCAGCCTTTGTGGAAATTATCAATACTGTGTCTTGGTCAATGAAGCACAGAAAATGAAAACGGTGCAGCTATTGAATTACGTAGGGTTAGGAGGTTCATTGTAAACAGGCTATATAACTTGGCACAACACTGATCCAGAAAATTATAAACGCAAAGCGGCTTTACTGCAGATGGGTGAATCTGCAGACACCCTTAAGAGGGCTCAGTAAATAGCACTAAGCAGAACTTTGTTTCAAAAGTACTTTGGGGACCCTTGTAACCGAGGGTTAAGAATTAATGAATAATTCTGATGACAAAATCATTAGATAGATGCCTTTATATTATAAAATAGCAAAAGGTTAGTATCTGAGATTGCAGAAACTGGCTGGGTTTAGCCTAGACCTGCTATCGTCACGGCCACTCTGAACGGGTCTCTCCCCTGTTATGGTTCCTCTACAGTTAGGCTCCTGCTGTATGCACTTAGCAAAGTCGTTTCAGTTTCCCTTCATGACTAGGAATCTCCTTTGAACTGGTCTTAATATCTTATTAATGAATTAGAGTCACGGTTTTCCTTTTGTTTAAAAAAAAAAAAAAAGTCCTTTAACAATGGGAACAAGTTTAAGTTTTTCAGTAAAAATTTAAAACTATTTTACCTAAAATTTTGATGTAGATTCAATATTTAATATCTTCCCTAATATTTGTGTTTTATTTTGTCATATTTACAAGGTAAAATAAAAATATAATGAAGTTTGTTACGCTAAGCTCCAGATACAGAGGTGTAATTTTTTTTGTCCAAATTGCACATGTCATTTTTTTGTCCAAACCAGAATATTCTGAAAGTGCAAGGGAATGCTGTGAACAATTATACCGACAAGGTAGCTTCACTGGGATGAGATCAGGGCTGGGCAAACTACAATATATGGTCACCCTACATATAAAAGACCTTTATCTCCTCCAGCTGATAGTAACATGCCATACAAATGTTGTTGTAACCAAGGGTTAAGAATTTATAAATAATTACAATTACAAAGTAATTACATAGATGCCTTTCTATTACCAATAGCGAAAATTGGAGCCTGAGATCACGGAAGCTGGCTAGGTGGTCTCTCCTCTGTGATGGCTGCTCTAGGCGTAGGCTCGCCCTTGTGTTGCTTCCGTTGTGAAGGTGATTCTAGATTGTTCATAGATTAGGGTCGCCCTAGTGTGTGCCTAGCATCGTGTTGGGAACCACTCTACCCTCATATCTACTATCCATTTGGAAAACCTCATGACTGAACTCTACTCTGCGCTCTCCTCTCCCAGAACCTCGCTCTCTGATACTGACTGTAACTTTGTGACTCACCCTGGTTTAGCACTCACCGCCATCCTCTTCAGCCCCTTAATGGTTATTAATGAAGGAACCTGTGCCAGCTCCGCCGCAGTTATTCATTAATAGCCTACTTTTAGAAATACCAAAGTTAACGCAGTTCCAGGAGATGACTGACCTCCTTTGTTTGCACAAACAAATAAACAATTTCTCTCTGTGAAAGCACAGTATCTCAGGAATTGCTCTTTAAGGTGCATCGGGAAAGAAAAACCCACTTTGGCTTGGTATGATTATTTTTGTGTGTGTGCAGTGATGTGAAAAATATCAGGAAGTATAGCATACTAATATACTATAATTCATTTATTCTTTTGTTTGTGGGTATTTAATTTCCCGGTTTTTACCATTTCAAATAAAGTTGCTAGGAACATTTTTGCACATCTCCTTACATGCACACAGAGGGTTTCTCTAGGGTATATACCTAGGTGTATAGTTATTTGATGAAAAGTATGAGGATGGCCAACTTTTCAAGAAGTTTCCAAAATGTTTTCCATAGCAGATGCACTAATTTATACTCATACATCAGTGTTAGAAATGTTCCATTTCTCCACATCCTTGCCAACACCTGATATTATTAAACATTTTCATTTTTGTTACTTCAGTGAATATGTAACTGTATCTCACTGAAGTTCTCTAATGCCTTTCCCTAACCATAGTCAGCTTAAATATTTTTTCGAGTATTTTTATCCTCTCCTTTTGCTCTTGTGAAATACCTATTTATTTGTTTTGCTTATTTTCTTCTAGGTTATTTTGCTTATCTTTTTCTCACTGGTTTGTAAAATTTGTTCATATATAGTGAGAGGTCAAACTTTTTCAGTCACATTTGTTACAAATAGCTTGTCCCAGGCTGTAGCTTATTGTTTCGCTTTATTTATGAATCATTGAATGTAAAGAAGTTTTTAGTTTGGATTTTGCAAGTTTGTCAAATTTTTATGGTTTGTGCATTTCTTCTATCTTGTTTAGTAATTTTCTCACAGCCTGGAGTTATAAAGATATTGTCTGTATTTTCACACTTAGGTCTTTAAGCAACTTGGAATTGATTTTTGTTTAGGAGTAAGGTAGGACACCAATTTTAGTTTAACACCCCCCACACACACATTAATAACCAATTATCTGAGCACACTTACTTAGCCTTGCTCCCACTGATCTGCGAGGTAAACTCTGCCACAAATCAAGTTTTGATGCACAAGAACTTGTATCTGTGTTCGCTCTTCCTTTGGTGTATTTATGCCTTCTTGTGGCAATGACACATTATATTATTATTGTTTTATCATGTATTTTGATGTCTTGTAGGCAAGTCCATCTACCTGATACTTCTTTGAAATTTCTTGGGTATTCTCAGGCCTTTAATCGTCCATACAAATTTTAGAAAATCTTTGTCCATTTCTCTGAAAAACATTTCTGAGACTTTGTATGAAATTGCATTAAATTTATAACTTAATATGAGAAAAATTGATATATTTAGGGCATTAAGACTTGCTGTTAATGACTATGGTATATTGCTCCGTTTATTTTGGCATTTTTTTTATAAAATAAATGATCAATAAAACTTGATCATTTCCTCCATAAAGGTTATGCATATGTTTTTGTAGGACTGATATCCCAGCTACTTTACATTTTTTGTTGCTATTTTACATGCTATCACTTCTTTAAATTAGCAAAGGTAACAAAGCCAAAGAGAAACATTACTGCTCTGAATATTATATTATCAAAAAGAGAAACCAAAAAGCTGGTTAATGATATGGAAGAATAAGGAAGAACAAACATATTGAAGATTGACCAAATCTCTCTAGAATTTATAATAGTCTAGAAAAAGAAATGTAGAGCTGCATTACAATTTAACTGAATTAGACTATCTGGGGGATAATTCTCAAAATCTCCTGAGATGATTCTAGTGTGCCACCAGGGTGGAGAATGGCAGATTCCCAGGCAACACTGGAACGACAGTCGCTGGGATTTTGAGAAATGTGCTCCAGCCAATGTGATTATTTCTTGGGTCGAGGGTCTCTGTACCCACAGTCAATCAACTTTACAACAGGTCAATCCTGGGACAAGGAAGGGGAACTGAAAGAGGTGAACCTTGGCCTGAAGTGAGGCATTCTCCGTTTCCTGAGTAAAGGATAAATTTAGCCTTGACTCCAAAGCATGGACATGCCCAATGTTTCCTGGCATGGATGGTGAACTGGAAGCAAAATAACAGCAGGAAAAGTTAGAAGTTAGATTTGGACTGTGGGCTTTCACGTATTCACCTCAGGTAGCTGGGAAACGATGCCATACCTGTACTTCCCATCTCCTATCCAAAGAAGGAGGTTTTCTTGAGAACTATCTCCCTACTTTTCCGTAAGGAGCCATCACGACTAACCCCATCATGGCCAATCTCATCATGACTTATATCACTCTTGGCCTCACTTATCCAGAGGAACAGGTTGTCTGCAAAGGATAAACAGGGGTGAGTAGGAAGTGAATGCAGCCCGCCTCCTGCAACACCACCGAGTTCTAAATTAATCTGCAAGAGTTGAAAGAGCCTTCAAAACACCCCAATCTGACCTCAACTTATTTCCTTCTCCGAACACATTTGCCCTTTACAGATTTTTTGAATTCCTTTTTTGTTGTTGTTTGACTTTGAATGGGCCAAAGAAATAAATGACTCTGTGGTGAGTTCCACAGGCTAAAGTTAGCTGGTATGCCTGACTGAACGTAGAGTTCATTCAAACGCAGCTGGAAGTTTATCTTGGCTTTGGTGCCTACGCAAAAATAAATGAATTTGATTCAATAAATTTGGAAATATGAATTTTCCAAAGCACTCTGAGTGAGGCAGCTTGGGCTGGGTCAGTAAGTGGGGCTAATTCTGGCTCGGCGTGGCACAACCACGAATCCAGAATGTTCAGAAATGTCCTGCATTTCTATTTAGGGTCAGGGTTTAAAGAAAACATGTGCCCAGCTTGAACTCTGCATTTCAGAATGAAAACGTCACAAGAGCCAGGCTACGAACGTTAAAGAGAGAAAGAGAAAAAGGGAAAGTAGAAGGGAGGTAGTGGAGGGAGAGAGAGTTTGGAAAGCAGTTAAAAAGGAGGCTGTGTCGGATCTAAGATTAGCTTTGCATTAAAGAGGAGTTGAATTGGTTAAGATCGATATTCAAAATCTGTTATTTTCCCATCTTTGGGTTTAACAGAAGTCATCGCTTTTTAGCATCGACCAGAGTAAGTTCAGTTGGTTCATTTTGTTTGTTTGTCTTAATTCATTCACTGATTCTTTCCCTCGCTCAACATTTATTGAGCACATGCTATGTGCCAGGCACTGTAAAATCTAATAACACTCTCTTGGACTTTAGTGGCCAGCCATTTATAGTCCTACTATTCCCATGACATGACAGTCTTCTTAAAACCTGGCTCTTTTTCAAGTTTCATTTTTTGACCACCTTTGAGTCTGAATTTGTGACAGCTCTCAAATTATCAGTCCCAATCTAGAGACTGGCTATAGGCGTGACTCAGTGCTTCACTCTGTGGCCTTCTTACTCTCCCCAAGTAATTAAGTCCCCTAATGATAACGAGGCATCGTTACAATGATACTGATATCTGCAGTAATCACTGGCATTCTGGCTTTTCAATTTCCAGCCTTTGCCTTGGCTCCGGTAGCTCTGTGCTAATGCAACAGAAGGTCAGTGATGAAGGGCCGATAGCGGGAGAGGACAGCTCTACTTAGCATGCATGGCGGATTATGCTTCTCAGGCATTGCAGAGCTAATCTTTCAAGTTGTCCTTTTTTTGACTTTCTCAGTTTAATCACTTTAATCTCATCTCCCCTCCTTTCTGATTCCAAAGATTTTCTGTAGAAACCTTGCAGCCACAATAAAGACCACCTGGCAAATTATTCCCATATCAATTTCAACATTTCTCTTCCTCTACCAATGAGCCCATCATAGGGGAAGACGGGGTGAAGGGTGAGAGGAGGCTGAATAAAGAAGAGCCAGAAGGAGGATGAGAAGGGGCTAGAAAGTGAAAGCTCGTCTAATACTTTTCTTAGTAGGAAAAAGCCACCTATTCAAGTTATCTGGAAACCCTAAATGCATCTTAAATGTACCGAAAGCAGAAATGACAGTCAAATTGGAAAGTCACCACAATGATTAACATTAGTTAAAGACAGCTCTGACAAGCAGGGCTTACTTTCCCTTCCAACACCAAAGAGAGACACACATTCCAGAGAGACAGACACACACACGGACGCACACTCACCTCCCGTAGGTCTAAGGAGATGAATCACATAGCAACGATTCCCTCAGGATTCCGTGCTGTCCACCGGCCTCCACTCTTCCCAGACGCTCCGTCCACACCGACCGGTGGGCAGCTTCTGCAGGCTCCTGGACAAAGAGCAGAAAAGGCAAAAAAGTGGGGTGGAAGGAGGGTGGTGGGGCCACTTTTGAACACATTGTCCAGGAGGTGTCGTGTGTATAGTCCTGGATTGCAAAGGAGCAAGGTAGAAAAACATGAAACAAACAGGAGCTTGTGAATGAATGGTCTAAAGCACAGTGGTACACTTTAAGTCAAATTTAGATGTTGCATGTAGAACTGATAGAACTAACTGTGGCATCCTTAAAGATTTTGCAAACTGTGAGAAAGCAATCAGCTTCAAGCTTTGGCCAGACATTATTGCACCACCACATGCCCGCTGAAAAATAGCATACAACAAAAACATAGAATGCATTTTTTTCTTTAATAAGGAAGTACTAAATGCATTCCTTCCCGCCCCCATGGCTCCCTCATCTATTTGCTCGTTGTTTTTGCTTCTTTGAACTCATTGTCTGATCATTGTTTTTTGCTCATTGTCTGCTTGTTGTTGTTTGCTTGTTGTCTAGTTGTCTGTTTGTTTTTTCTTTAGGAGGCACCAGGAACCAAAACTGGGACCTTCCATGTGGGAGGCAGGTGCTCAACTGCTTGAGCCACATCTGCTCCCTGCTCATTTGTTTTTGCTCGTTGTCTCCTTGTTGTTTCCCCATTGTTTTTGCTCGTTGTCTGCTCATTGTTTGCTTGTTGTTTTTGCTTGATGTCTGCTCATTGTCTGCTCATTGTTTGTCTTCTTTAGGAGACACTGGGAACCGAGCCGGGACCTCCCATGTGGGAGGCAGGCACTCAACTGCTTGAGCCACATCTGTTCCCCCTAAATATATTTTTAAACATCTAATTTCTTGAAGGCCAGAAGAAATGGTGAGAAAATATAAATAAAACAAAAAAAGGAAGAGAAGTTTCCACAGGGATTTGCAAATGCTGGAGACTGAACATGAATTGGTTCTTCTATTCTCAACCTCTTTCCATCTGTTGTGAGACGAATTGCAACCACCACCAAATTCTTAGTGAGTGCCAAAGAACAGTTTTACTTTGCGATGACTACGCTTCGTTCAAAAAATCATAAGCCTATAAATTTAATATGGGCCAAATCACTGCTCAAAATACTTGTCTCTTTAAACGGGCAATGGTGGGTGGGGCAGGAGATTGGGGTACAGAGCCAAGTGTTTTGCCCAGTAAACAAAATACTTTCCCACTGTCCCTGATGATTCTTTTTGCTTTCTGTTGAGGGTTCCTGGCCGTGATGATATGCTATAGCCAGCTGAAAGGAATGTCTGTCTTAAGGACTGAACTTACAGGAGCCATTTGCCTGCCTGATCTGTTCCCATTCTTTTCCTCCCGTTTTGCACCTTTGTATTTCTCCATTGATCAAATCTATGCAAAATAAAGGGATTGAGGAAAAATACTAAACAGCCATAATTTCTTCTCTCTTCAAAAGGTTACCTGCCAACTTTACTGTTAAATAATTCTGCTTGATATAAAACACCCAACTTTTTGTTTTTTGGAAGCAGGCGTTTTCCTTTCCCTTTAAATGGAAGCCTTTGGTTCACTGGGGCTTACAAGCTTAATGGCAATGTGGTCGAGTTAGCGCAGGAGAACAATGCATCCATTAATCTGCTGCATGCTTAATTGGTAACTACTGTATGGGATGGCATTTCAAACACAGATTGCAAATGTACTTGAATTAGTTACTGTTTAATTGATACAACTGGCACTGAGCCTAGAACCAGCACGCAGCTACTGTAAAAAGAGAGAGGCTTAAAAGGAGAGAGAAAACACAAGGTACGATTGTGATTCACCCTTTTTGTATTTATATCAATTATTACTGGAATGTAATTACATATTTCTTCATATTGCTTTAGCAAGCAATAGACCAAACCAGGCTGCTAAAAAATACCTGTTATGCCTGCTGATGCGAGAAGTAGCAGTAATTCCCAACTCCCTCCTCTCGTTCTTGATTCCATTCTTACCCCTCCAAGAAGAGTTACATATGTATGACTGAGGTTGGGGATTGTGATATTTACAGCTGGATGAAATGCCTTAGAGGATAATTTTGAGAAAATCTCCAGAATAGCAGGATTTCAAGGAAATAGAATACTATTGTAGCAATACTTCAATTTTATCATTCACGCCATTTAATTTCTGAAGATTAATCCCCAAATAATTCAACTGAGGCCCATCATCCAGGAGCCATTAGGTGCTACAACTTGCCTTTAACAAGAAAACATTTTAATTCCAGAAGCTTTGCAGTGACACTGATGACAACCACTTATTGAGCGTTCTACAAGCCCAATATTATACTAAGTGATCCAATATGCAGTTTCTCATTTAGCCCTCCCAACAGTCCTGCTTCCCTTAACAATTTGATTCTTTATTTCTTTATTATATCGTTGTAAATCGACATAAAACAATGGGGCTGAGAAAAGCCTTAAACTCTGTTAATCTTTTTAAAAGTTAGCTTACTTTTAGCCTTAAATGATTTTACACAATACCTGTAAAATCAACTGCTAACTTGATTTTACAGGTAAGTACTAATCATGTGAGATCGGTGGCTTTTTCATATCCAGAATTCATAAAGTCACCACAATTCCTCTGGCCAACCTGCAAGAACACTCACTCATGGGTTCAGTGAGCAGTTATTGAATATCTCTGGGTTAAACCATTGCATGAGATATTAGGTAGAAAGGATCTCAAAAATATTCCTCATTGCTAAAATCAGAGTTTCTGTTCCATTCTTAAAAAAATAATTATTGGCAGCTCACTCTTGTTTTGCATTGCATGACTTTCCTTTGGTCTGGTCTTTGAAGAACTTGGCAATGTTGATCTTGGTTTCCTGACATTAAGCCTGCCCCCCTGGTTTCCTTCCTGCCCCTCTGACCATTTCATCTCAGCTGCTTTTGGAGGCACCTCTTTCTCCATCCAGCGTTTACATTTGGGAGGTTATTATCTCAGACCTCTTCCAATCAAACACTTTCTCTTGGCAATCTCATTTTAGCCTCCTGACTCCACCTGCACAGCCCAGTGACCTAAGTTACCAGTTTCCCACACTTCCAGGGAAAATTTTCCAGCAAAATCATACATATAACTTTTGAAATAATCACCACGAGTAATCTTGAATGGATATTTCCAGTTCTCTGTTTGCCTCACAGATGGCTCTAGTACATTCCAGTACCATAGACAAAATGCCTTCTGGGCATCTCCCCTAGGTTGTCTAATATCAACTCACAAATATGCTCAAAAGTGGATTCACTATCTTCCTTCCAGTCCTGCTTCTTTTGCCCCTTTCTACTCCCTTGCCAAAGGGCATCCCTACTTACCCCATCGCCCACGCTGCCCACAGTGGCCCTTGGTGCCCCTGCCCTTTATTCCTCCCCACTGCTGCCAATCGGACTGATCATCAAGTCTTGCAGATTCTTATGCCCATATATTTTTTATCCCAACATATTTCTTCATCCCTGTCCTCAGTGTCACTGCGTTGGTCAGATCCTTCTTTCTCACCTGAACTTTTGCCAATAGCCAGATGTTGGGGATTGCATCACGTCCCCCACACAAGGCAAGTTTAGGTCCCTACCTCTGGGCCTGTGGTGTAACATCTTCAAAATGGGGACCTTGAAGATGTTATTAGTTAAGGTGTGGCCCAAACCGAGGTCCTCATAAGCAAAGGAAATTGAACATTGAAGGAGAAGCTGCGGGAGCAGCTGGAAGCTGGAAGTCAATCGCCAGGTAACAGAAAAGCCAAGGAACTGCAAAGATGCCGGCCAGCTGGAAGATACTAGAAAACAGCCTTCTAGCCTCTGAAACCCACTGCGCGGTGTTTGTTTGAGCAGCTGGGAAACTAACACACCAGCTCACCGGCTCACCTGCCTCTCTTATCATCCCTTCTCCAGCTCGTCCTGTAGAGATGATTCTAAGGCATGAAAAGTCATCCTACCTTGTGGAAGATCCTCAGGAGCTCCCACAGCCTCAGGGAATGGCCCTGCCGTGTACTGACCCCTGACTGCTTCTCAGCTTCCTGTCCGCGTTCTCTGGAATATTCCCTGGTCCTCAGCCATAGTGATGTGCCACCCTGCCTCACGCATCCGTTCTCAGGAGATGCCGTTCCTCCTCCTACTCATGCAAACCACCTTCCCAATGTCCTGGGCCTCTTCTCCTGGCTAATTCCCACGGTCTGTTCAAGCCTCAATTCCATTGTCATAATCTTAGCAAGGCTACCTCCAACTTTTCTTGGCTAAGATGGTTGTCCATCTTTGGCCAGCCTTTAGTTCTCCACACACATTTCTATATTACAGGATCAATCAAACTACATTGGAAGTATAAGCTACCCCTGTGGCTTTCTTGTTAGGCCATAATCATATTTTGTTTTCTGATAGATTTAACTGTTTCTATACATAAAGAGAGACAGACAGACAGAGAGACCATTTTCTTGGGATCTTAGAAGAAAGGTAAAACATAACATTGGATTCAATTTTATGTACTGAGTATAAAAATCATATGTGTTCTCTTGCTTATTTTCTCTTCCTTGTCACTAAACTAGTTGAGTGACGTTGGCAAGCCGTGTGCCCTCTCGAAGCATCAGCTGCATCATCTATAAAATTATCTCTAAGTTCTTTGTAACACTAATCTTCCCACTTATGTGATTCTTTCCACATTATGATGTGCAATTAGGAATTTAATAAAAGTTTTAGTGGCTTACTATTGTTGAATAAAAATGAGCCCGAAGGTTCTAATTCAAAGTGTTTTCAGACATTGATGTCTGCCCCTTCATTAAATATGGAACTTGGAATTTAATTTGTTTATCTCTGTCATGATCCTACAAAAGATTTGAGGTGGTTTACAACAGGAAAACATCCCCCAAGTGGTAAAAAAGAAAAAAGAAAAAAAAAAAAAAGATAATAAGAATGAAAGTGGACAAATGTATCCACGAAAAAGTAAACAAGGGTAAAAGTCAAAACTAGAAGTAAATGAAAATCTATGTCTCCAGCATAATTTTATACATGATTACTATGTCATGTTATATTTGACTTTAAGCTTCCTGGCATCCAAAATGAAAAGAGCAACAGTCTCAGACACAAAATTTCTCATAGAGGAAGCAAGGCTTTCCTGGCACGAATTCCTAAAATAAGTCTTTCCACACTGAGCTTCATGTACCAGGCACCAAATAATGTACCAGAAAAGGCTTTCAATCGTGTCCTTAAATAGACTATAAGAATGGGTTTTATGAGGCAGTCCCTTACAATGTTCTTCAAGAAAAGCCAAGGCCATAATTTCAAAATGTACTTCTGTAAAGGCAATTCCAGGAGAAACCAAGATATACTTCATTTGTGTAGCATTCTGATGATCACCTTGGATTATAGATAAAATCCAGAAGACCTAAATGATTGCAACACAGTGCATCCTTTAGATAATTTGCCCAGATTCTGCTAGGGTCTTGGCGGTGTATTGTGAATAAAATTCTACTTCAGGTAGTGGTAGTTGCTCCTTTTGTTGGATTTCTCTAGCATTTACTGGCAGCACTATGAATTTGGCTTTTCCTGTTTCCATGATTAATACACTGTGGCCTTGAGCAAGTGGCTCAGCTTCTTTGCCATTTAGTTTCCTCATCTGTAAAATGGGGATGATAAAAACACTGACTTTGTTGCATTGTTATAAGGATAAAATATAATTAAAAATGTAAAGTGCTTATAACAGTACGTAGCAAATAGAAAGTTGTGTTATTTTACATTAGTTATTGCCTCGTACATTTATGCTATAAGTGCTCTATTACTTAATATCTGCACCAAAAAAAAATGCTTTTCTTTCGGAGAGTGGCATGGATCACCTCTTTGCAGATTGTTTGAGCTTTCACTAAATTATGATCTTGGTCACTTTTGGTGATACAATTCCTATATTTGCAGCTGCTTTGGGAAATTCATATACATCCAGCTGTATTCATGCCAATCTTTACCATTTTTAAATGAACTTGTTCTCTTGTGAAACAAAATCATACAAATTCCTCTCCTGGAATAGCAAAAAAGATTCTGCCTATAAGCCTAGAAACTCGGAGTCCAGTTTAGCTTGGTGATATCCCTGCAACAGCCTCTTCTCCATAATGTTAAGGGCATTGGGATAGCTTTTCAGTGTCCATTCTACTTTGACATTAAGATTAAATATTTGTTTTAGACCAAGGAAAACAAATGAATAATAGTCTATATGTAAAACATGACTTCTCTCTGAGAATTTATTTCCCTAAATTTCTTAACTCTGAGGAGAATTGGCACTTTCCCGGTTGATTCTTAGTCTCCTTTGAAGTTCATGAACTATTTCAGGCTAATCAATCCCCAGGTGGCTCTATTGCAAGGTTATCCCTCTGCAGCGAAGTGCATCGCTCTGAGTTTTAGACCTAACCTGGCTGCGAGGATCTCACCTCATTTAAGACGAACACAGAACTTCCTATTTATAGGTCTGGATCACCTCTGCCATCTTTACCCCTGATTAAAATGGGACCACTGGTCTCCAGGTGAAGTTTGCTGGGTATATCTGCTCTTTTCTACTCACCTCTACACAGTCTCCCCTACCCCCAGGTTGAGTTAGGGTGAAGACATCCTACCCCCAGGAAAGAGAGTTCTGTTCTGAATTGCCCAAATCCTGGGTCCTTGCATTGGCACAACTTTAAAAGCAATAAGGGGGACAGTACCTGGGCATGGACCTTTCTTCTCTGTTCTCTTTCTTCCATGGAGGACAGAATGGTAACAGGGGACAGAACTATTCCATCTCAGAGAAATGCCTAAACCATCTCTTGGTACCTTCAACATTCTCTGTGTCCCACTTTGGGCCCTCTTGTGCCTAAGGGGCAGCCCTGGGTCAGGGGTCCAAGGGCTCAGGATCCATCAAGTCTACGTCAGGAGGCTGAGCCTGGGGCAGGCACCCTCCTCCTTCCATCATCCTTTCTCTGATCTTGGTAGATTTTCTACCAACTAAGCGGTAACACTGGAGACTCAGGATTGGGCTTAGGGAATGGCCATGTGGCCCAGGGAGGAAGACTGCTCCAAGAACAGTCTCTGGGAAAACTGGATATACACTTGCAGAAGAATGAAGTTAGACCCCTACCTCACACCATATACAAAAGTCAACTCAAAATGGATCAAGGACCTAAATATAAGAGCAAAAACTATAAAACTCTTAGGAGATAACATAGGGGCAAATCTTCATGACCTAGGGTTCAGCAATGGGTTCTTAGATATGATACCAAAACCACAAGCAACAAAAGAAACAATAGATGGATTTTATTTCATCAAAATTAAAAACCGTTATGCATCAAATGAAATTATCAAGAAAGTGAAAAGACAACCTAGAGATTGGGAGAAAATAATTTGAAACCATATATCTGATAAGGGCTTAATATCCAGAATATTTAAAGAGCTATTACAAGCAACAATGAAAAGACAACCCAATTTAAAAATGGGCGAAAGACTTGAATAGACATTTCTCCAAACAAGATAAGAAAATGGCCAATAAACACATGAAATGATGCTCAACATTGTTAGCCATTAAGGAAAAGCAAATTAAAACCACAATGAGATACCATTTCACATCCACAAGGATAGCTATTCTTTAAAAAAAAAAAAAGGAAAAACAGAAAATAACAAGTGTTAGAGAGGATTGTTTTTGGGAATGGCAAATCGTGTAGCCACTACAGAAAGCAATATGGCGGGTTCTCAAAATATTAAATATAGGATTATCATTTGGCCTGGTAATTCCTCTTCTAGGTATATACTGAAAGAGAGTAAAAACAGTGTTACAAACAGATACTTGTACACCAATGTTCATAGCAGCATAACTCAGAATCACCAAAAGCTGGAAACAACCCAGGCATCCATCAACAAATAAATGGATAAACAAAAGGTGGTACATACACACCTATTATTCAGCCATAAGAATAAATGAAGGTGAGAGACATGCAGTGACAGAAATTATATATCTCTTACAGGCGATGATTAGAAATAGCAATTCACAAAGATAGAAAGCAGGATAGACGTTATGGGGTGGGGAATTGGGGAGAGAGGGAAGGGGTAGTGTTTGTAAAAATTAAAAATGAAAACACACAAAGAAGACATTCACCAAATGAGGCCAGGTACAATTTTCCTGCATACGTCATTTCAGTGCTA
>JAKSZT010054281.1:18219749-18259056 GCA_026826555.1 Tolypeutes matacus
ATTTTGCTTATCCATTCGTCTGTTGATGGGCACCGGGGCTGATTCCAGCTTTTCGCAATGGTGAACAATGCCGCTATGAACATTGGTGTGCATATATCTGTTTTTATTTTTGTTTTCAGTTCTTCTGGGTATATACCCAGCAGTGGAATTGCTGCATCATATGGAAGATCTATTGCTAGTTTTCTGAGGAACCGCCAAACTGTCCTCGACAGTGGCTGTCTTAAAGCCAGAACTGAGGATTTCAGAAAACAGGAAGAATTTCTGCCTTTTCTTTAGCTAGCCAGCTTCCCCTGGGGAATTCAGCAACACCTTCCTCAAAGTTTCTAGCTTGCTAGCTGAATACCTACCTGAAATTCAGCGTATCCATCTCCATGGTCACGTGAGCCAATGCCTTTAATAAATATCATATATCTGTATCATTTATATATACTGATATCCTGTCTCGTCTGTTTTTCCAGAGAACTCTGTCTGAAACAGTCTCTTTCAATTTTGTGGAAAGCAAAATACTAGAATACACCTGACTTGCGAAGGGATTGGTTATGTAGATGCTGAACACATTCTTTCTCAGTGTCTGGGAAGGATACTCAAAGGCTTTGCAGGACTTATCAAATGACTCTTAACTGTATCAGTTACTCTTTCACTAAATATACTAAGAAAAATTTCTTTCGAACACAGTAATTTCATTTCAAAACTCCTTTGCTAAAACAATAAAATGGTTTTTTATCTTATCACATGCTTTAAATATATGTCATCAACATTTGGAGATTCAGATTTAGCTCATTCAATTTATGGGAAATGTCCACCATATAAACTAAATGGCAACTGAGTCCTCTTTGTCAACACTATCAGTCAAGTCAGTCGCCACTTCTGCCTGAAAATGTGATTTCATTTTTCATTTCAAAGAAATGAATAAATATGTGTTCCATGACAACCATCTCACTTTTGTTTCTAATTTTAAAATAGAGATAAAGATAAATGATAGATTGAGCATAGAGCCTGGCCAAGAATTCAGCACGTGAATGAAATGAGAAGCTATTGTCTTTCATTCTTTATAGGACTCTCTTTGTAGTTCTATTAGTCAGGGTTTTCTAGGGAAACAGAACCCACAGGAGATCTCTGTAAATAATACGAGATTTTATAAAACCGTCTCACGCAACCATGGGGATGCATGAGTCCAAATTCCGCAGGGCAAGCTGTAAGCCTGGAACTCCAGTGAAGGTCCTCAATGAGTTCCCCACAAGATGCCGGCTGTCTGAAGTAGAGATGGGGATTCTCTCTCTGAATGCTGAAATCACTTCTCCTTTTAAGGCCTTCAACTGATTGGATGAGGCGTCACTCGTTGCTGACAGCAATCTCCTCAGTTGATTACAGATGTAACCAGCCATCTGTGCAGTCAACTCACTGATGATTAAAGTCCATGAAACACCCTTGAGTTACAGTTAGCCCAGTGTTTTCTTGACCAAATAACTAGCACCTTTACCTGGCCGAGTTTAACCATCATAGCTGTCATGAGATTTTGTGAGTGAGGGGGCATGGAAGAGTAATATGACTGCTGGAAAAAATTTCAAACTGTCTTTTTTTTTTGGTGCCCAGGAGACGTTTACATCTTAAGGCAATGAACCATAGTAAGAATCCGTATGGATAAGAGGAACACTCTCTAATAAGCAAGGTGGGAGAAGGTGATTAGGAAAGGACAGATGGGAAACAAGCACCAGCAGGACCCCTCAAACCCAGCCTCTCTCCTCACTTTGGGGAATTAGTTCATATGGAAGTTGAGGATCTGGAACTTGATTCCTTTTAAGCCTGTGTTCCCTCAGGAGACAGATGCTGAAGAAGAATCAAAGAAAATAACATCCCCTGCCATCAAGGAGCTTATAATCTACAAAGGAGCTCATATGTTTGTCCATTTATTCTGTGAATACTCATTTGGGGCCTTCAGTGCTCAAGACCCCAGGTGGGAGGAATACAGAACAGACCGGGCAGGAACTGTGCCCTCAGTGATGTAGAGTCTGGTCTGGGAGGATGAATGGCATAGACGCTCTAAGAGAGACATGAAGAAGGAAATGCCGGTTCAGAGATGGGGAAGTGTCTATCCTGCTAGGCCTCGACAGAGAAGGTTATATAGGATTTCTCCATAGGAAGATGTACCAAGAGAATTCCACAGGAAGGGAATAATATTAAGAAATTCAGGAGCTGATAAAACAAGCAAAAATATATAACAGATGTTGGGTGGATGGACTTAGGGGAAATAGGGATGGAAAAGGAGTTAGAACTCACCCCTTGTGGGCTAAAGGATCTGATGCTTATTCTAAAGGTACTGGTATTTTGAAAATTGTCAATTTCTTGTAGAAGTAATGTGTATTTATTGTAGAAAACCTGAAAATCATTTCACCACCTAGAGGTCATCACTATTATTAATATTTTGTGTCTATTCTTCCAAGCATTCTATACCTGCTCATACTCCCAGCACCTAAATTAAGACTTTGATACACAGTAGGCACTCAATAAATAGTCCCTAAGTAAATATTTTTTGAAACTGGGAATTTCTAATATGCCATTGGTTAAATTGATTTTTTCACTTAAATATATATTATAAAATATTTTCATGTCAACAAGTATATTGTTACACCATCCTTTTAGGGGTGCCTGGTATTTTATTGCATGGATATGTGTTAATTTCCATATTGTCACACAACAGGCCCCAGGTTTTAGCTATTATAAACAATGGTACAACCAGAAATTAGTAGAGATTCCTAAAATTTAATTGGTTGAAAATATGGGTGCTTTAAAGGGATTTCTGAAAGATTGTACCGATTTCCACAGAGCATCTGCTCACAAAGTGTGTTCGTTTAATCCTAAACTTAATTACACTGGATATATTTTTAAAAAGCTTTTTCAATAAGGAAGGTGAGAAAATGTGTTTCACTCTTTATATTTCTTTGCTTGCTATTAAGGTCGAATATTCTTCATGTGTTTATTGGCCATTTGTTGAGTTTTTAAAAAAAATTTTATGATAATTGTCTATTCCTGTTCTTTGTAGATCAGAGTTCTCTGAGAAGGAGGGAAATAACATAGTAAGAACTACACTTGAAAAAGATATTTAGCAGAGGGATTTAGAACAAATTGGAGAATGGAAGACTAGGCAAAAGGTGATATAGAGGGCTCAGCTGCGGAAATGATGAGAACAGTTTCCTCCGAGTGGTGGGTGAGGAGAAGGTGAGGAAATTAGGGCATATTGTGCACTGCTTTTTCATAACATTTACTGGGAAAGGCAGGGGAGGGGAAGTTGTTTTAGGGCTGGGCATACATGGGCATGTTTTTAGGCTGAGGGTAAGAGTTCTGTATGAGGGAAATAAAAGGGACATGTGTGATGGTGAGGAAGATGGTATCAGAGGCACAGGTGAGTCTAGCTCTCTGAACCCAGGAGAGATGAGACAAAGTACTGTAATGGCACATAAATTAAATAAATCAATGTTTGTATGTGAAAATGCAACACAAGGCAAAGTGTGATAAGTCCAATAAAGAGAAGAGGAAATGCTGTGGGAATCCAAACACGGCCAAAGCTTCTTTTGGCAGAAAGTTAAGTGAAGGGTTTATGGAAGTTACAGCATCTGAGCTGGGCCTTGAGAGGTGAGTTCCTGACCTGTGCTAGGAAAGAATGTCAGTAAAATTACTGTGAAAATAACGCAGGGCAGGGAGGGTTTGAAGAATGGACATTAGGGTTCCCTGGAAGGTGATGGCAGAGTGGGAGGGAGAGGACACAGGGTCGGATCCACAAAGTCTTGTGTCTCCGTGTCCAGCCATGAGCCCTTCACCTGAAACTCTAGATGCATTTTCACAGACGTGTGCAACCTCTCTCTGACCTTAGACTGTTATCTTTATTTCACAGATGAGGAAACTGAGGCTCAGAAGGCAACCCATCTTACCAAAGATCCCCGACGGCAACAAGCAGAACCAAACCACCGCGGGCGTTCTGGCTCCTGCCAGCATGGTTTTAGCTCACCCGACGCCAAGGCTGTGAGTGTCCTTTCAAGATTTGGGGGAGGGGGCAGGATTGGAGCTTGAGGAGGGTGTTACAAAGCCATATTACTTAAATCCATCATTTTGAGTCCTTTGAAAGCTCTCCAAGAATAGGGTAGGACTTTGCCACGACTGGCATATTTGTATCTGGTTTGAAGTTTCACAAAGGTCTTTCACAGATTAACGAGTTAAACTTTGCTTGTGACTGTGCAGTTAAACGAGGCAACCTAGGTACGTTCTTGGCATATCAAATCTGCAGTCACTTGCACCAACTCTAATTTAGATATTTATACGCTTACGGAAAATAAGAAATTGAGAGCTAGTCATTCCATTTCCAAACACTAGGACGTGAGGACACAGTGGGACCAGCGACATGGGAGCCATCTACTGTTACAGTGCCAGCTCTGCTCCCCTTGGGGTAACTGGCATTTCTTCAACCACAGTCTTTACAGATAGAAAACTGAGGCTATCAACAGTTTCAGAACTTGCCCAAAGAGGCTAAGGGGTGAAGCCCACCAGCTCTGTCCCACTGACTGCCAAGCCCACCATCCTAGTGCCTTTAAAAGGATAAGGCGCTCCATCGAGGGTAGCACACCCCTGGTTCATCTATTTCTACCCATTTCTACCCACTCAACTTGACCAACCAACTCAGACAGAATGATTTGGTTTTGCTGCATGGTACCAAACTTGGTTGTAAATTTCTGCAGAGGAGAACTAGATAGAATTGAGGATTCCTATGTGACTTTTTCTTTTTGCAAATCACAAAAGAGGGTCTACCTGTTAAAAGACGCAAATTAGGTGGATTCTCTTAGACATTCTTCTCTTTGTAGGTATTTTCTAAACTTGCTGCCTGATTGGGTTGGGGCTGAAGCCGACAGGTGAGGGAATGTGAATGTAATCAGGTGCTATGTAAATGTGGTACTTATGTTAAGGACATGTTCACATGCTCTCCGATTCCCACCCCCCACCCCCCACCCACTCCATGACACTTGGAGTCAGAGAGTTTCAGTGCTCATGGACTGAGGGATTTGATCTTCCAGTGGAAGTGTGGCCCACTACTGACTTAGCTGACTTGCTGAAATTAGAGGCTTCCATCATATTAGCTAAACGCTTGGGGGAATCTAGAAGAAATACAATACAGAGAGAAGAAAGGAAGGCAGGTCTTGGAGACCCATAAAACGGATTCAAACTCCAGCTTTGCCATCTGGTAGCTGCATCATGGAGGGCATCGTTTAACCCTTCTGAGGCTTAGTCTTTTCATCTGCAAAATGGTAAGTATACCATTTGCTTTACAGAGAGGATGTGAAATTTACATGAAATAATTGCTAAAAACCACGCCACTCATTGCCTGATGCACAGTGAGGGCATAACAAAGCTTGGCGTCCCTTAATGTTTAGTGAGAATCAAGTTAAGAAAGGGATTTCAGCAGAATGACAGCATCTCTGAATTATTCTTACATTTCACAAGAGGGGGAAAAACAAGGTGGTGAAAGGCTGATATAAATCATATGTGATAACACGTAATACAAAGAAAAGATACAAATATTTTTACTTCCATATGAATCATAAAGTTCCAGTTGTGGATTATGTAGGTAATGATAAAATACACATCATGGTTTATTTGAAAGACTTACTGTTTTGTATTCCAAATGGATTTGAAAGTAGGGTATTTTACGAGTTTAATTCCTTTTACATGTAACTATTCCCAACAGCAACCATTTCCTAGCCTAATGAAATCTTCAGTTTCAGTAAACACTTCCCATTATATGTTAAATTTTACCTCCTACTGCAAAAGCAAGGATGCTAGGTGGCTCTCATCACCTGTGATATCAGAAGATCAGGAAACATTCTGAAAAGCCTCGGAGACCAAAATTTCCACTTCCTGCTTTTCAGATTAGAGCTACAGTAACAGAACCAATTGGAAATTGATCTGGAAATCAATTAATATAATAGAAGGACTAAACTTGGACTAAGTTAAGGTAGATCACTAGCTACAAAACATGGAACACAGTAACAGATTTCTCCAAATTGCCTCTGGTATTTTTAAATTTTTTGCTTTGAATTGGAATAATTTTCTGTATGCTTCCAGAGAGAATAGTTTATTGTTTTCCTTCTGGAAAGAGGTCTGCCTCTTACTTTTTTCTTTAATGAAGGGATACTTGCTAAGAAAATACAAATTTCTGGGGTTTCTGTTTCTTATCCTTTGGTAAAGATTTTGATCAAGATTCTTAAGCCCTTAGAAAGAAAAAATTAGCAATATCATCACTGCTTGTGAAGGGCTCTAAAGTCTTGATAAATGATGTCAGGGATGATCTGGGTGAGTCAACTCATTTAATCACAGCAGACCATGTATATGTGTTTGTGAGTGTATTTTTTACATGCAAGATGGGAGAAAATTGTGTGACAGACCAGGTATGCTTTATATTGTTTTTTAAGCCCTTTTGGCATCATACCAAAACTTTGGGGTGATTGTACTGTAGTTGGACCCCGTGTTTTACAATACATCTTATTTATGGTATTGATGCACTGTTTTTCTGCAAGGAGAGTGAATTTGTATATAGATGTGTTCAACGCAGTTCAAAAGTAACACCAGTGACCAAAGAATGTAAATTTATTCTGTGGAAGGCAACCGTGTCACCCAATTGACTTTTTGCTTAGAGGAAGAGTGGGACCTGCAGTGACTGTCTAAAGCACATAATCTCTTCCCTTCAAGATTATGACTCCAATACAAGGAAAACACCTCGCAGCCTTGACGCCAAACTGGCACCTGCTGCCATTCCTGCTTTTTCAGAGAGGTTGGCTGCTCACCGTGGAGTGGCTGGAGGACAGGGCTCTGGCATGGCATCCCGCTTCTGCACTGACTAGCTCGGCAGCTCCAGGAAAAGAATTCAGCTATCCCAGGGCTCAGTGTCCCCACGGGTACAAATGAACACAGGGATGCCCAACGCTCAAAGGTTATTGTGGAGGTTAATGTAATACATTAAGTAAATGCACAGTGTGAACCATAAAGCATTCTAGCGATTTATTTTTAAGAATATTTAGAGCAGGGTCCACTGGGCATCATCCATGCGGTAATGGCATTGGCGGTGCCGAGTGAGAAGGAAGAATTAAGAGCAAGATGCAGATATATAGTTCAAGTATTATCTCAAATCGCACAATTTTGAATATCACGGCATTTAACAGAAACATGTAGGGGTTCAAAGTTCTCTGTCCTCTCTCCAGTTTCTCATCAAACCCTTTTTGTGCTGTTTTGTTTGGCTTATTCAGTAATCTCTTCTTCTGGTCATAGTGGCTATTCTGTAGGGCCTGCCTCTTACTTTTTTCAAGAATTTAATTTCACCTAATGACAGGTCAATATCAAAATAATAACTATTAAAGAGAAGATATATAAAGTTAAAAACTGTTAATGACTAACTCTAATGTTTCAGATTATGTCAGAAAGACAAGGAGTGAGTGAGGGATAAGAAGTCAAAAGCTGTTGGATTTTATCATCCCATATAGGAAGTCACTACAAATACTCTTTCATTCTTAATATTAGTGATTAAAGAGTCTGTCCCATTTTTATTGAACTTAAATTTAATATTAGAGGGGGAAATAAACTATACACTTAGCAAATAGCCAGAGATAAACATATAAAGAAAAATCTAGAAGGAACTGGACCAAAATAGTAAGGCTGCAAAAGAGGTTGTTTCTGAGCAGTTGAACTCTTTCGTCATTTGGCTTATCTATACTTAGTGTATTTTCAATAATGGGCATATTTCACTTTCATAAAAAGGCTATAAACATGTAAAGTAATTTGTTAGTGGCAGTTCAAGTTTGTTCTTGCCAGCCAGCTGCACCTGCCCAACTCTAGGGGTGCCAGTCTCGTGGGTGCAAAGTGGTAGCCCTGCTCAGGACAGCGTGGGAAGGGCACAGAGTGTGCGGCCAGTCACGTTGGCCATAGAAAGGTACCTGTTTGCTCCAGGAAGAGATGTCCAGACACCTGCCAGCAGCTCTTCCTCTGGGGAGCTGCTCGTTCCCAGGAGGCTCTTAGGAGGCTTTCAGGCAGGGGTGGATCAGGTACCTACTGCTCATCGAGTTCCTGCTCTAGAGAGAGCGGTCGTTCTGGGAAATCAGTTTATGTTATTCCATCTAATAACACGTCGACTCTGAAGGAAATCTTTCCCTCTGTCTTACTCGTGTGGACCTGAGGCAAAGAGAGGTTCAGTAGCTTGCCTAAGGAAGAAGAACACTCAAGGAGCCTGAGACTTCCCCGAGCATGGAAAGCCTCCTCCACCAGACCCTGCTCCCTTGGCACATCCTCCTTGCTCCCTGTGCAAAACCGTTCTTCACCTCCACCTTTTTATGCATCCACCCACTTGAGTTGTAGTCCTCTAGGTTCTCTATATAAGACCTTCTATATAAGATATATGTCATTTTCCCAAAATTACCCTGCAGAAAAGAGATGCTTTATATTTGCGTCCTTACAAAATCAATCATATCATAGGGTGCTTTCTTTATACTGAACAAAAAAGTAATTTAAACAATTGCCTTAATGTCGTCTGAGTACTTATTTCTTTTTTTTTTATTCTGCACACCATTCACCCTACCTTGAGTTAAAACCGGCTTACCTATTTCCAATGCCCTTTCCTGCAGAGAACTCCATGCACGTGCCACGCTTAAAACTGGCAAGGAGAGCAGGTATATTTATACTGCAGGTTTCTGGAATGCACCCAGGGTCCCCAGGACTAAGGTGCACATCTTAGTTATGCCCCCCGCCCCCCCCCCCCGAAAACTACGGGTTTCTGGACTGTATCTCCTTCTTGGAAGTGCTGTTTGGACACTTAATTAGGTCCACCCTCTCCTTCCGGTTAACTGACAGCCTGCTGCCAGAATTAATAATTAACAAGGTGCCACACTACCTCTCACAGCTCTCAATTCTTTGCTCACCTGCCTCCCTGTCTCTTCCTGCTGTTTCTGAATTGCTTTAACTCCCCTGGGATACACACTCCCTATAATAAATCATGGCACAAAGGCACAGACTTCTGTGGCTCTAGCTGCACTTCACAATTGGGCAAGCCCAGGAGGCAATCACCTGGCCATTGCCTTAACCCATATGCATACGCGGTACTGCTGGAGCACAGGTGAGCATGAAGTTTTAATGAGCCCTTAGCTGCAAATGCATTGTGCAATTACCGTTAAGATGGGTGAACATTTGGCCCGGAAAGAATTGCATTTTAAGCAATAGGGGTTTCCCTATTAGCTATTCCCAGCTATTAATTCAACCAGTTTGTTTATACATTTTGACAATTGTTCAAGTGAAAAAGACCTGGGGATTTTATTTGACCACAATTTCATTATGAGCTAACAGTATGCTATGGCTGCTAATAAAAGTTAATGCAAGTTTAGCCTACGTTAAGTGAATAGTCCAAATAAAGAAAGGCAATATTCCCACTATACTTTACTCTTACAGGTACACGGATCTTATTCTTCCAAGCCAACATTTGGCAGGCACAGTTGTGCAGGCAGAGAGACTGGTGGGGAATATTTGAAAACATAAATGTCCTTAAAAACCCTGGTTGATATGAAGAAGAATCTTATATTCCTTTGATCATGGATTTCTTTCTTTCTTGAGCACATATATGCCGACGTCACACTCTGTGCCAGGCTTATGGAGAGATTTCTTTTAGGAGTTGGCTTACGTGATGGCGGGGTCTGGCTGAGACGCAGGTCAGCAGGCTGGAAACTCTTAGGGATGTAGATGTTGTACTCATGATGCAGAATTTCCTCTTTTTCCCTGAAACCTCGGTTCTTTGCTCATAAGGCCTCCAACTGATTGGAATGGATCCGCCCACATCATCGAGGGCAACCTCTTAGAGCCAACTGATGGTCGACACTCAGCACATCTACAGAGGACCTCCCAGTGACATCTCGGCCAGGCTTAGACCCAACAGCTGAGTGCCAGAGCCTTAGACACGTGAAATTAGCCAGCACAAGACACAACGGTAAGGACGGATCATTCTGAATCCAAGAATCTCTTTCTCCTGGAAGTTACAGACAAACCAGAGGCACTTACCACAGTGAGGCGAAGGCTGTCTTTTGGGTGAGTAGTGTTGTGTGAGGGTCACAGAAGGCGCACCTCCATCAGTCATTTCGGTTGAGGAAAAGCAGTCCTGAAGAAGAGATGTTTGCATGGGAACCTAAAGGTGGACGAGACGTGTAGGAAACAAGTGTAGCAAAGCTGGTGGAAGGATGAGTATGGGAGAGCGAGCAGGGTTTCAGTGCTCCAGTATCCAGAGTGTGAGAGCAAAACGCAAGGCCAGAGATGTAAGTGGAGACAAGAAACTTAATCCTGAAGTTCAAGTGGAAAAACAAGTACATAAACAAATAATTAAAGGGAGACATGTCAAGTGCCATAAAGAAGATGCAGATACCAAGTGCTACGGGAAGCTAGAGGAAGAAATCACAAAGAAGGGTGAGGAACTGATCATGTGAGAAAGAAGTGGACAATATTTCACTCCCAGGATGATGCCTGTGCAATGAGCTTTTGTTCCCCTAAGGCAATTTTACATTTCATGAACTGTTATTATTGTCAATTAATGTGATACATTATATGTATGAAGAAACGATTTAATGTTATATCTTCCTATAACATTCTATAAATAATTATATGATGTAAAATAAAATACCCTAAACAAATAAACTAGACATAAATTTGAAGGCTTGGAAAAAAATAATTCATCAGGTCATGTATTCCGTTTTTATTCGGAAAACATGGTCATTGCTTTGGTGGTAAACGTGGCTTGAAGAGGTGTGAAAAATGAACTGGAAGACGTGCAATTACGTATGCCCACCTGGATTTTTGCAGAAGGAAAACTAGGAAAATATGGATCTGGTGTTTTTACATCCAAAAACCCCAGCCAGCACCCTCTCCGAGGACCCACCCATCTAAAAACAACGAAGAGCTAATACTGCTTAAAATGCTCATGTAAGGAAGCTTTCCCACGCAGGCTTCGCCATTCTGAGGTCGACATTATTGTGCTTATTTCACAAGGAAGATACGGAATCTCAGAAAAATCCACAGAGACTGTCCTGTTCTCAACAATTTATCCAATGACCGTGGGGTGCATAAGCTCTGGAGTGGAAAGGCAAAGACTAATTTTGACTCCAGCACCTATATCAGGTGAATAAATTTCGGCAAATTACTTAGCTTCCCTGGGTCTCCGTGTTTTCACCTGGGGAATAGCTATCTCGTAGGCTCGTTGTGGAGTGTCAGACACGTAACAGGCGTTGGCTAAAACTTAGGCCTTTCAGCTATTTTCAGACTCAGATTGAGGAGACATTTTAAAAGGTAAGACCGGCAAGCATATTTTGGTCTCACAGGAGAAGTTTAAATAAAATTCTATGTAGTAGCATATCTTTGATTAACATTTTTTTTTATAGGAAGTACTGGGGATCGAACCTCATAGGAAGCAGGTGCTCAAGCACTGAGCCTCACCCACTCCTTTGATTAACATTTTATCACTGCTTTTGATATTTCATTTATTGTCCATTGCTAGGGGCCTTGGAAGTTGCAAGATGCCCAAATGCCTGGTGTTTGGTCTGCCCCGCCCCCCCCCAAGTCCCTTCTCAGCCTCCCTGACCGGGAAGCTGGAGGAGGGTGGACTCCGTCACATGGTCAACAGAGAAAAAGTCTAAGTGGGGGTTTTGCTACAATTTCTGCTTGGAGCCAGCCTCAGAATTCAATTCATTTGATAACCATCACTGCAGAGCAGTTATCTAGCAGCTTTTTTCTGAACCCACAAAATATCGTATTCTGAGTAAACCAATCCTCTGTATCTATTTTTACAACAGATAATGGGAGGAGACCAGGAAAGTGAATTCTTCTTTCCTAAGCTGTTTTCACTAATGTACCATGTGGTTTGGATTATATTTTCTGTATGGTTTTGTTTTTAATTAATTTTACACAAGTACTGCACTATTCATTGAAAACGGAACTGACAATGTTCAGCAAAACTAAAAGAAATAAAAATGAACAAACCACTAGGAGGTAATCACTGTGAAAGGTGGGTGTGTACTAAGGCCAGATTTATTTCTAACACCATGCAAACACAGGAGTAGATACTTTCACAAAAATGTAGTTATATATAAATATTCTTCAGTAGCTGGATTTCTTACTTACCAACTTTCCATGGTCACAAATAGGGATTTACGTTGTCATTTTTTGACTATATATTTTGATTTACAAAACAAATCCCATCTTGAGGTACATTTAGGTGGGTTTTGTTCCCAATATAGGATTATAAAAATGCTAATATATTTCTTTGTATTGAGTTACCAAAATAAGAATAAGGAAAGGAAGGGGGTCACAAAAGGAAAGACTGAAAATCATGTGCACTCATACGTTTAGCGTCGCCCTACAATTTTGCACGTGGGTGTGTCCATTGCTCTAAGTGTGAAGTCACAGGGGAGTTAGGGTGGGCTTCCCATTCCGCCATGCATTTCTTTTAAGCCTCTGTGCATGTGAACCTCTTCGGCTCTGTAAATCTTCTGTAGCGAGTTTGGTCCTTTTAAGAGTTTAATAATTTAACATTTGGGAGATTTCCATAATTACTCTCTCCATGACCCTCTCACCATATTTTTAAAGCATCTTCACTCAGAATTTTTGGCTCTGAATAAAAACCACCTGAAGTATGCCCAGCCCAAGCATCACCCCCCGTTCCCACATTTCACTGGCCATGTCTGTATGGCAGACTGTTAACCAGAAATAAACAGTTGTGAGCAATAGGTTTTCTGGTGCATTTATGATGAAACATGTTGTATGTGCAGTGCAACTTATTGTTAGCTCTAAAAAATATGTACGGATATATATAAATACACACATATGTGACTCTCTATAAACATATATATGTATGTGTGTGTATAATTATTGCATTAAATCCCAAACCTCTAGCAATCTCCCCCATTTGTTTGGTAATTGTTTACTGGGAGTTTTAACTGAAATGTATCACAGGAATATAGCCTGGAACAACAAATCCTTTTTTCTCGAGACTCAACTAATAATAGCTCATGCTTCCTTCGTCAGCTTCCCCTGAAGGATCCCAAAGCACTCAGCAGAATTCATACATAGAATTAGCATCACTCACCCAGCGAGGGAGCCATGCAGCATCCAATAGCCATTCTTCACCTGCCACGGTGCAAAGCCCAGCTCTGTAGGATTTAAGAGCATGATCAAAGAGTAACTTTTCTAACTGAGTCTCCAGGGGAATATAGGGTGACAGTATAATTACCCCAGTTAGACTTTAGCCAGCCACAGAACTCACACCGTCACTACTCTTGTAGGAAACAAAGAGACAGGAGAGGACCCCAAGGTCTTTAATGGCCAAAGGAGGGCAAGCCCTCCGTTTTATATCTCACCCCAGGGATACATGAGCTATTTCCCCCATGACCAGCGTGCCATCCAAGGCTGTCCCTTCTATTTTTTAACTGGACTGAAGAAAATAGTCATTATTCTGATAGTGCTTTGCACTTGTCCTGCCGAGGCCATCGAGGGACCCTGGGCAGGTAATCCCCATGGAAAAGGCCTCAGGTCACAGGCTGGTCTCTGCTGCCCAGGCATGGGTAGATAAATGACTTTGTCTGCAGAAGGGCCTTCAGAGTTGAGGCACAGGGACATATGGGATAAAAGAGAGCCCTCTAAAGAGTGAGGATGTGTTTGATCTGGCTGCAATGCCGTGAATTTACTGCCCTGGGCACTGGGAGCTTCAGCATATGTGCAGTGCATTGGTCCCCTATGTCTTCTTTATTATCACTCCCAATAGCAGCAGTAAGTAGAGGCCAGACCAGGAACTTACGTCACCTCCATACATACTTGTGCTCCAAACATGCACATCCCAGGGTCCGTCAAGGTCATCGTGAGGCTTTGAAGGACAGAAAAGATGTGGCTGGGTAACCCTACATTCCCCATGTTTTCCCTTAGAATGGTAGCTCAGTACACATAGGAGGAGCTTTCCTAGAACTCTTTTCTAAGTTGTTTGAAGACAGTTGATCAAGTTTCAAGGGTACACACACCCTTAATTAGTAGAATCTTGGGTACTTCCACCGAGAAGCAGGAGGCACCCGTGCCCTCCAGAGAAGCAGGCTACATTTGGGCATTTTCTCCCTTTATACTGGGAAGGTTTGAAGAATAATTTCACAATTAGATAGCATTAAGGATGATGAAAGCTAGAGAGCGGAAAGCAGCCAGAATTAATTACTTACTTGAGGGTCTGCTCAGGCCTCTTTGGCAGTGCTCATGCTGATTTTATTATGTCAAATTAACCCTTGGTATTCAATTCCGAGAGAGCTGGGGACCGCTGCAGATGCCAGGGTCCACAGGAGGGAGACGGCTGTGCTCCCCTCCTCCTCCTCTCCCGCTCAGGCCTCCCCACCGGGCAGCTTCGTTCCCTCATCATTTTCTTTCTCCTATTAGCTTCATTTATTTGATCACTAACTGGACATGATAGTTCTAGAAATACAACGACATTTACAGGACATTATGGCTGTGCCTTCCAGCTCTCTAATTCCCTTCAGCTTCCTGAAGGCAGTTCACCTGTGTATGCTCTAAAACAGATGCATGCATGTCCACATAAATGAATGAACTATGTACAAAAGTCCGTCATAGCTACTGCTCCTTTATCCCACATGTATTCAACTTCACTTCACTGTGTGTGATGAGAGACATAGAGATGTTTAAGGGCATCTCATAACATCAAAGACCTTACCTGTGAAGGAGCTATGAATTCAAAAGGAATAATTTTATGTACTCAATCTTAGAAAACAAGGACATGCTTTCATGAACTAGCATAAAAGTATGTACCAAACTGATAAATGCTGCTCTGAGTACAAATAATTGTATATATTCAAGGTAAAAAGTAATTCTTTAGAGAAACATGTTTTGAATAAAGACCATTTTGGACTATATCAATCCAAGTTGACCAAGAAGGTCCGATAATGCCAGAGCACAAATGGAATATTCAACATCCCCATGGGTTGAGTCAGCAGCAGCATCATCCATATTCAAATATGAGGCACCCGAGATATGTGCCCTTTACTTTCCAAAGAAAGTTGAAGCTGATTAAATTAAAAACAGGCATACAATAAAACAATAAGCACTTAAGCAATAAACAAAACAATAAACACTGTATTTCTATTTATACCAAAAAGAGCATGTAGGAGGGAGATTACCTATATCACAAATCTAGGGTAACAATTTCCATGGTTAAACATTAAACTTAGCACTGAACTTCCTCTTTGCAAAGCAAATTTGGAAATAGGATGAAAGTGTAATTCACATTTCATGATGAAAAAGCTCATACTAACCATTTAGGAGAGATGGGTTTTTCTTATACAAGAAATCATTTCTGAACAACATAAGGTGTACAATTTCAACAGATTTCAAAAGTATGCAGAAATATTTTTCATGTAATAGTTCTCATATTAAGTCCATAAACATTGAGAATAAGAAGATGGGCAATTCAGTAAAAAAATGGGCAAAAGACATTGTCTTACATTGTCGGATTGGCTGTGACAAACGCTGCACGGTCGGTATGCTTAAACAACAAGCGCTTATTGTCTCACGGTCTGGGAGGCTAGAAGCCCAAATCAAAGTGACGGGAAGGCCATTCTGTCGACTGCATCTGCAGTGAGTTGGAGATTTTACTTAAGATGGACCACGCAAGGTGCAGCGTTGCTATGGCAACATCAACGCCACTCCCTCCAGCAATTGCGAGAGCAAGGTGTCGACATAACATGCTTTAGTGATTTTACCATCTTCTGATGTAAGGAGGAATCCAGGGAGATGTTATCGCAAGTAATTGTCACTTATTCTTGGGAAAACATCCTCAGAGGAATTGCAGCTCCTAAATCAGCCCTTCATTTTCTCTTACTTAAGAAAGAATATGATTCTTTCAAATCTGTGTCTAAGATCTGTGACCTTCCTTCCTTCTTTCCTTCCTTGCTTTCTTCTTCTCGTGCTTCCTTCCTTGCAATGATTTGTTCCACAATTATTTATTAATTGCCTACTGTGTGTTAGGCACAATTCTAAATGACACCCAACAAAATCCCTGATTCATGAAGCTTACAATCTAATGAGGAAGATAGGTAGCGAAAATAAATGAAGATGATATGATATGCGATATAATATAATATAAAATATATAACAGCTTCCTATAGAATAATGCAAGATTAGTAATAGGTTCTATGAAAAAGTAATGTTGTATGAAAGGACAGAGGAAAGGATGCCCTTTTAAATGGGATAACCAGGGAACTCTGTCTAAGGACTGATATTTAAGTAGAGGCCTAACGGAATTGAGGCAGTGAGGATTCTAGTAGTTAGAAAAAGGACCAAGGGCAAGGAAACTGATGTTAGAATACAGTCAGATTACTCAAGGAACCGTGAACTCCAAGGAAGATGGGAGTGGGGAGCTGGTGGGAGAGAAAGTAAGCAAGACTCAACGTCTGCAGGGCCTTGCCATTCATAGCAAGGACAGTAGGCTTTATTTCTAGCACCATTAGAGCAAGTCCGAAGGATTGGGGCTTTATTGGTAAGAAAGAAGAGAAAATAGATATTTGGAAGCAGCTACCAGTGTCTACCACGGATGGATAAGATTTCTGTGGGCAAGAATGAGATGGAAGTTGGAAAGACCCTTCAGGATAAAGGAGTGACAGAAGACAAGGGTAAAAAGAAAAAAGCACAGGTCACCAGAAGGAGAGATGGATGTCCCTGCTGTGTGGTCCCTCAGGTGGCTCAGCCCTAGGGGTAGTGGCTGTTGGATACATCTGGATGGTTGGGTGAAGTTGGACCATGGGATGTTAAGGGCATTGGCACTATACATGGGAAGCAAAGTAAGGCCACTGTGAATTCAAGAAAGAGAAAGGAGGATCAATAGATTGTGTGCCTGATGACAACCCCTAACCCCCAGCCCACCAGTGAGGACACACTGAGGTCAGTTGTGCAAGCTGCCTGACCCGGGCCCTGGCCTGTAGGAGCTGATTCCATCATTGAGGATACTCCGAAGGCGAGAGGGACCACGGGCAGGGAGCCCAACTCGGAGGAAAAGAGGCTGGAGGCAGGACTGGGGGAAAGGAAGCTTTCATTATCTCACGGCAAGCGTGTAGGAGCCCCTGGAAAAAACCAGAGAACATTTGTGGACTAAAGGAAGAGTCAACGCTGTTTGCTTTGATCCATGCCACTCAGCGAAGCTGACGTCGGCGTGACAGAAAATGCTATGGCTTTATTAATTTGTTTTGTTCTTACTGATGCAGAAATCAATGAGATGTATTTCTTCCACCTCCAGAGCAAGACTGTTTGTTTATTTGAGTCTGGGTTCTCTGAACCAAGGAGATAGTTACAGCTTTTTATCGTACGGCTAAAAACAGGGCGCAAATGCCAGAAGACGATCCCCCGCTCAGGCTTTGGTTTGGGGGGTTTAGATCTACTCAGGTAAGCTTGGGCTGGGGGTGGGAGGGGAGGAAACGCCTGAAGAAGGGGACACGTGGAAGGACTAGCTGTGAGGGGTTGGCGGCAGGGGGTCCCGGTGTGCTGGGGCCTGGCCTCATCACAGAGCTCGGGAGTGAAGGCTTTTCTTTGGGGTCGACAGGTGAAAGGAAGGTGGGGTTGCCAGCACTAGCATGCGGGAGGCAGAGCTCAGAGGCAAGAGACCACAGGCCCTCAGCTTGGTCCTAATGGAAAAGGGGCACAGGATTCCAGAGCACTGGGGACAGAAGGGGCTAACGCCAGGGTCGGAGGAGAGTGGGGGGCTGGGCTGCGGGGCAGTGCCACCCATCTGTGGCTGCTGCACTGCCACATCTGTCCAGCCAGATGCGGGGAGGGTTCGCTGAACCGAAAGGCCTGCTTATTCATCTGTCCTGCTCGAACGATGGAGGCGTCATCTTCGGCAATATATTTCGGGTGTTTAGGAAAACAACACAAATATTCTGCCCATCCATTATCTGAAAAGTAAAGGCATCTGACGAGATGGAAGGCTGCTTGTTAAAGGTTCGAAGATTTCTTACCTCCAGCAAAATCGAGAAATTAACTGCTCTGTCTCCTCACCTTGTAACCTCTCCAGACATTAAAGGGGACATGGTGGTTGGCAAGTGTGAATGGCTGCATACCTTTGCTGGCTTGGAGGTCATGTCTGCTTCACTCAACGAAAACAGACCCATGTTAGGGGTTCCAGATTTAAAATGTCATTTTAAGGTTTTATGGTCAGGCCATAAAATAAAACAGATTTATGATATAAATAAAACACAGCTCCTTTTCTTAGAGGCTGCCCACAAAAGCCCACTTTTTCATCCTGGCCGCAAGCTCTTTGGGGTCATGCCCTTCCTCTGAAAGGAAAGAGGGTCAACCCCCTATCCCATGGGAGAACAGCAATCACCTGCAGCTTCTCTTTTCTCTATTGGGATACTCTTAATTGGTCCCAAGCTGATTTTGAGAGAAAAAGGCTGGGATTCTCACCTGGAGAACTAACTTCCATTGTGATTGAAGAGCTGAGAAATTCTTTGGGCAGGGAAAATGCCTCCCGCTTCACACACTCACCCGTACGAGGGACGTGTGCCATAAGAGGACAATTCTGTTGCAAATCAAAGAAGAGAAGCTGCTACTAGCTGCCCCTTCGCTTGGCTCACTGCATTTTTCTTGGTTAACTAATTGAATTTTCCTTTTATACTCTCCATCCCTATGTTTGGCTGGCAGACAGCGGTGCCACGGCAGCGCAGTTCCACGTGTGAATTTTATGAAGTGGCTGCCAGAGCTGCCGCAGTCAACTCCTTCTTGAACTCTCTGTGTGCTAGTTCAGAGAGCTCTCTTCTGCCATCATCCCACCATGGCTCTTCCGAATGGCTGGGTATAATTGGGTTCAGAGGAGTTCAAAGCCATGCGCCAGCATCCTTGTATCAAAGCTCATTGAGCAACGGGGGAAACGTGCACTAAGAGGCAGGCATGGGGTGGCAAGAGTTATTAGTGGCACACATTCAAATCCATCACGCTGGAGCCCTGTGTACACAACTGGTTTTGGGTTCAGCTTTTCAGAGTTCAGGTGTGGTCCCCGGGAGAATTCTCCTCTAATCACTGGAAAAATATCTCATTTGTACTAATGCACTTTGCCTATTTCATAGCAGATCCTTGTGAGACTAATTTACTTTTTTTTTTTTAAATGTCAAGGCTTTCTCCAGAGATTGTTCATTCGTTCTATTTATTTTCTTGGACATAATTTTAACAAAGCTTCCCCCAAAGAGCTCACAGCTATTAACTTTACTGAACGGTCGCTCAAGAGAGAGTTTAAAGCAAATGGTCTAAGGTAGAGGCCTCACCACAGCTCCTCCAGGATATTCAGCTGCCCCCAAACTCATTTCATTGAGTCTTCATTCAAGGCCATGAGCAGCAGGAGTGAAGGGAAGAGCCTTCTGTCATTGACGGGGTCGGGAGCCCCCAACCGCTGCGGAATGCTGAGTTCTGACATGTTCTCATTTTCGGGGGCCACACTTTGGAGCCCCGAGAACAAAAATCTGGTTAAGAAAGTGCTGTGGAGGGAGTCAGGAAAGGATTGGGGTGGGGCGCGTGAGTCAAATAGGAGTCAGCATGAGACATCCTCATTTAGAGTATCTTCTCTCTGTAGTAACACCCCAACTCGCTCACGGTGGGGAATTCCACACTTTCTGGAATGCACATTGCCCAGCAGCCACATTTCCAGTCCTGGACTCTTAGAGTTAAGTGTCTTCCCAAACAGCTTCCTACTCAACGAAAGAATGTTCTCAGTTGCACAACCAAGGCAGGCCATCCACACATGAAGACTTATAATGCCTGGAAGTTCAGCTTCCCTTCAGGCAACTGTGTCCTCTGTTTAATCATCTGGATTATTATAAAATTCTTCCCCATGGAGCCGAAGCCTGCTTCCAGCGTCATCCTTCATTTTTCTGTGTTTCCTGTAGAGCCATAGACAATTGCTTACTCTTAGGCTCACAAAAACTAGCTCTTCCACTTGGAAGAAAGTCCACATTTTATTGCTTATTCAGCATCCATGCATCCCACAGACATTTTTGGGGACACTTACAATACGACAAGCCTGGGCTGAGCACAGGGATATGGAATTCATTCCCTCGCGAAACTCAGAATCCACTGAGGAGAAGTTACCGCTGTGCCACGTGTCCCATCATTGCCTCCTCTCTAGACAAAATGTTGCATGCCCTTCCATGGTTTCCTATAAAGACAGTACCCACCTGCTCGCCCCTGTACACCCTCCCATGAGATCAGCATCGACCTGCAGTGCCTGGAGATGCACGCCAGCCATCACGTTTTGTCCCACCATTGTTTCTTCCAGCACTTCAGCCTAATGAGTGCTAATTTCTCCAGTTGTTTGACCACACTATTGTCTAGAATCCAGGCTACATCAAGGAAACCTGTTCTATCTTGTTCTGAATCACCCCTGGATGGGCGGCAGGGGGTGGGGAGGTAGTGGTGGCCAAACTTTATCACAATTCCCACTCAACCCTTTTTATACAAAATTAGTGAGGGCAGCCTACAATCAGGCTCCAGAGCAATTTGGGGAGGCTCTTTCAGAGTATCGTCCGTGCCTGCCTCAGCACACACACCCCTCTTGGCTCTCCTGGACCTGCTGGCAGTGCTTGGAAATCAAGACAGATGTGATTTTTCTCCACACACCCATTGAGAACATATTTTCATTAATAATTGAAGACCTGGGAGCATTTACCTCAGCAATTTCAAAGCAGGCCCAGCAAGAAAAGAAATAATATGAGTCACAAAAGCGTCTGGAGCAGTGCGGTCTGGCTCACCCTCCTCCTGGGGCCGAGTCCTCACTCAGCAACTCAGCTGAGGCTGGAGCCAGCATCTCCGTGCTCCCTGACTTCACTCGAGGCCTGCACAGGGTCACCTCCGAGTGACCTTCTCTGACCACCCCGTCGGCAATAGCACGTGCCATTAGCACCTCCTCCTTTGCCATGCCCAACGGTTTTTAGCTCTTATGACTAACTGAAATGATATTATTTTGTATTTGCTTATTTCTTATTGGCCATGGCTTCCATCAGAGCATAAGCTCTAAGATGCCAGCAACTTTGTATTGTTCACCACTGAATTTCCAATGCCCAAAACAATGTCCGAGCTCCTTCGTCCACTGAATCGCTACAGCCCACGCAGCGGCCTCTCTGTGCTACATCTACTCAGCCCTAGAAGCTTGTCACACAGGGCACTGGTGAGAGATGCGGGAAGACCAAAGGACAGCCTCAGATATAATATTGAATACCCTGGTCCTTAAATCTCCTTATGTTTCTTTGCCATGTGGCTTCTCTCCTTTCTCTCCTTCTCTCTCTTCTCCATCTGTTTCTCATTTTATAACTCTTCCCTGTCCTCTCAGAAGAAAAGAAAATGTATTATCTTTTCACATGTAGAACAAGCAGGCAATTTCTACCATCTGCCTCCAAACTTGGCTTCAACTCTTTCTTGGTATACCCAAGGAGTAGCCAAAAGTTTGAATCATCACCATCAGCATCATGATCAGAACAATTCTGGTAGGCAGAATTCTAAAGATGCCCCTCCCTACCCTGTTATTCAATCAACTGCAAATTTAGGCACTGATGCGAAGAGATTTTGCAGATGTAATTAAGACTCCAAGTCAGTTGACCTTAAGATACACCGGGAGCTTGTCTGGGTGGACTTGACCTGATCAGGTGACTATTTGAAAAGCAGAGCATTTTCTCCAGCTTCCAAGAGCAGTAGAGGAAGTGGAGAGATTCGGAGGGTAAGGGGGGTTTGACGTGCTGTTGCTGGCAGAAGATAGAGGAATACAAGAGGTCCTGAGCTGAAAACAACCCCCGGGCGGCAGCCAGCAGGGAAGCCAGGGCTTCAGTGCTACAACCGCAAGGAGCTGCATTCAGAGTCTTCCCCAGCTCGTGCCACCCTGACACCTTTTCAGCCTTGTGAGACCCTCAGCAGAGACGCCAGCCACACCACGCCAAGCTTGTGACCCGCAGAACTGTGAGCTAAGGGGTGTCTGTTGCTTTTAGCTGCTCCCTTTGGGGTCATTTGTTCTGCAGCAATAGAAAAATAATGCAGTCACTGTTATTTTCATCACTGCTCATGTCCCAAGCTCTTTGCTAAAGCACTTTACATGATTCTGTCATCTAATCCTGGTGTCAATCGCTACTTGGATAATACAAATATCTTTATTTTCCAGGCCACAAAGGCTTAGAGTGGCGAAGTCTGGACATATTTATAATAAACGGCGGAATCATCATTCAAACCCGGACTGTGATTCACGAGCCAGTGCTGTAACCAATAGTAACCATTACATCCTTATATTACCATGTGTGTGGTCCCGCCCAGTTATTTACAGATGAAGCTCTTCCTCCTTTTCAGATTCCAACTGGGTGTATTCATTCTTGCTTCTACTGCCTACTAGGATCATGGTCTTTTTTCCCGAGGAACTAGTGCTTCTTTCCGCATCTGCCGGGATCAATGCTGGGGTAAGGGTAGCACCACTTGAGAAGTGATGGATATTTCCAATCAGCACTAGAAGCCCAGTGTTCACCTTCTCCTGTCTCACCTGGGAGGATTTCATCACGGACATCCTGGCATCAGGGATGGTCAGGTGGGACCCTTGACCTTCAAAGTGGAGACCTGACCTCAGGATGAGCTGCCCACTCAGTAACTCAGAGCAGAGGCTCCAGCCTCCTCTTCAGATTGTGTGGGTGAGTGTGTGCATGCATATTTGTGTGATTGTGTGCATGCATGTGTGAGTGTGTGCGTGCATGTGTGTGAATGTGAGTGCGTGCGTGCATGTGTGTGAATGTGAGTGTGCATGCATGTGTGTGAATGCGAGTGTACACACGTGTGTAACACTGTGTGCATATGTGTGGGTGTGTGGATATGACTTTGCATGTGTGCTCATGTGCGTTGTATCCATGTGTGAGTACACGTGCATGTGTGCCTTTCCTCTGCACTCACTATTACTTTCTGAAAGCTTTCTGCAGCCTGCTCTCCACAAACCTCACGTGTCCTTCCTGGTGGGCTCTGACGTCTCAGTCTGAAGCTAACAGGAAAGGCCAAGCCCAGAGGGGAGTTTAAAAGTACCTGCTGCCCTGCCCTTTGAGAACAAGTCCTTCAGCTTTTAGAGAGTACCAGGGAAAATATGCAAGGTTGTAAGACTAGAGCAGAATTTTTCATTAAGAAATTTTTAATAGTAAAAAATATGATACCCTGTGACTTCAGATATCCCTCATCCTTCCTTTATTCAAGCAAAGTCAACAAATGTCACTGCTGCTTCGAAGCACTCACACGGCTGCTTGGAAGTAAGATCATTGTCTCTGAGCATAATGGGGAAAGTGCCAACAGATTTGGTTTGGTCATTGGATCTCTAGCTCACCCCTATCTGGGTAGATCTGGGCTCAATGCATTCCAGAAGTAGCACTTATGAAACAGAGAAAAGCGTTTTCCTTGGGACTTTGGTAGAAGTATAACAAGGAGGAACATTCCAGACTAAAGCGAGCTATCTTAGTTGACTCACTGCTGCAAATTTAAGAATCCTATAAACTCAGGAACTAGGAGGAGACTCATCTAGGGGTGCCATTCAGGTATACAAGACGTGAGAATATGCACCCCTGATGGGGACAGCAATTTATGCTGTCACAGGCAGATGTGCATGACAGATGCAGGGACAGGAAGCCAGGGAAAAGGGGTAAAACGTGTAGCAGGGAAAGCTTCATCACAGAATGGAAGGAAAAAGAAGCCCTCCCATGAATCCCTCTAGTCTGGATTCCCAAACCCAAACTAAATTTGATTCCTTTATAACCCCAGACTGAAAGGAGCACTGCACTAGCTAGAGCAGCTGGTAATTTTACTCGTCTTAGAACCTATTATCTATCACATGGGGAACTAGAGCACTCTGTTAAAAGCAGGGCTGTGATATCAGTCAGAGCTGGGCTCGCAATTTGGCTTCACCGCTTACGAGTTACGTAAATTAGCACAGATAATTTAACTTTTATGCTCCTGCTTTTCTTTTTCTAGGTCATGGGGATAAGTGATAGGGGACTCAAAAGAGATGATGTATAAAATATTGTGCTTAGCATGGAGGTTGCACTTACATGATTCTGAATAAATATCAGCTAAGATCAGTATTATTAAATAAGAACAGAGCAGTCTCCATGAGCAAGAGATTACCCATAGACCTGCCGAGGCTCGTGCGCGTTGCAAACAGTTGACACTCTTCACAAATGAATAAAGAGAAATATGAAATGATCATTAGACTGTGACTCAATTCCTGTGCTCAAGTAAAACTGAGTCTGCAGAGGCCCCTGCCTCAGAGGACGCTGAGCTCATCAACAAGTGGCCCCCATGTCGCACCCCCCCACCTGCCAGGCGCACAAGATTCAGTGCAGAATAATGGGCTGTGCTCAGCCATGTAAGGGAAAAGCATGGAGCTCAGTGAGGGCGGATAACGCAGGGCGTCCGCCGGAGATGAAGCCCTGGAGGGAGGCGTCTGCAGGAGAAGTGAGGAAAGGAGGTATATTAGTCAGCCAAAGGGTTGCCGATGCAAAGTACCAGAAATCTGTTGGCTCTTATTTGGGGTAGAAGCTTACAGTTACCAGGCCACAAAGCATGAGTTACTTCCCTCACCAAAGTCTGTTGCCATGTGTTGGAGCAAGATGGCTGCTGACGTCGGCGAGGGCTCAGGCTTCCTCTTCCTCTTAAAAGCTCCGTGGTCCCAGCTTCTTCCAATATCAGCTGGAGGCTGGAATAAGGCTCGTCCCTCTCCCAGGGCTCTTTTCTCTCCACAAGGCCAGCTGTAGACTATGAGGCTCATCTCTCTTCCCGGGGCCTCTGCTGTGTCTAATGGAGCCTTTTCTCCTTCCTCATGTATCTGCTTCTCTGTGTGTTTACTTCCCGGGCTCCAGGATGGAAACTCCAACTGTCTCCTCTGCCATTTCATTTTCTCTGTGAGTTCCCGCCCACCAAGGGGGTGGAGACTCAACTTCCTACTGACGTGGCCCAGTCAAAGCCTTAATCATAATTTAATCAAGTAAAAATGAAACCTCTGAATCCAATACAATCTAATAGGCCCAGAGGAAGAGACCAGTTCACAAACATAATCCAATATCTATTTTTGGAATTCTTAAACAATATCAAACTGCTACAGGAGGTGACGGGATACGATCCTGACAGAGAAAACGACTGGCACATCTGCGGGCAGAAAGGAGGCACATGTGGTTGTAAGTAAGGGGGGTGCAAGGTGTGCTGGACGCACCTGGAACGGTGGGCAGGTGGAGGTCAACCCACCCTACTGGGCCCCACGGAGTTGGATTTTATCATGGGCACAATGGAAAAAATGTTTTGAGTAAGGGAGAGGGGCAAGCAAATTTATGTTTGAAATGAGCCAACTGATCACACCTGGGTGTGAATTGTTGGGGTCAAAGTGGCACAGGGAGCTTACTGGTCCCTTACAGACTATCGGGATCTCGATTTTAGGAAGAGCTCCAGTGCAGGGTCAAGCAAGAGGAAGTCGGGGCACTGGAGTGGGACGTGGGGATGAGCTCTGAACTGGGGGAGCCAGAGCTGGGTGTTGTGAGGAGGTGGGGGACATCTCTGGGTTGTGGAGCTGTGGATGGGGGTGGCGGGTGGGGGTGACCCCTGCACTCAGGGAGTTGGGGTGAGGGGCGGGGGCTCCCTTTCCCTGGGGTGAGCGGCTGCAGTTAGAGGAGAAGAGGTCAGAGGCCTGGGAGCTGAGGCTCTCCAGAATTCCACTTGGTTCAAGAGCAGTGAGAGAGTTGTGGTGCCTGCCAAGGCGACAGCAGGGACAGAGGAATTCCTCTTAGATGGCCTCACAGCACACGCCAGGAGGAGAAGCTGCCAATAATCCCAATTCCAGGGACTGCTACATTGACTTGGAAAAAAGTAAGGGAAAATTTTATTTCTCAGCCTTCTTCCCAAAGAAGCTAATAAGCTAGATACATTATCAATCTCTCTTAAACAGTTTTATGATAAATAAGACTTATATGTGGATTAGTGACAAACTATGCTGTCAGCTCTGCAATATTAAGAGATATTAAGGAAAGCTTTCTTTCACAATTTTTTTTGTTTATACTATCCAAACAAATAAACAAAAAACAATTTTTAAAAATCCAAGCAGTCAAGTTCAACTAATAGTATTGTTTAACCACATATTATGATATGAAGGAGTAGCTAAACTTTATCTATGATATGTTTATGAGATGGTAGGTATGCGTTTACAAAATTAGGAAATCGTAAATATGGAAAATATGTTGCTTTTTTGTGAAATGTGCATATTATCTCATTTTACGAGCTTATGCATAGTCTAGGAAGGTTGTAATGCGAAGGAATATAAGCTATTTCCAATTACAGCATTTATTATGTCTTCATGATTTGGAAGGAATCCCACCGCTGCACTACTCCATCATTGACAAAGAGGAGAGAAAAGCCTGAGAAATCTCCCCAAAGCAGGGAGGCAGATGGACTGTGTCCTATACCTCCATTTGTACAGTGACTCTCCATCTCAAAGGACCCCCAGAGGAAGAGGATGGAAGTGAAGGAAATGGGGTAGGCAGGGGGCATCAGAGGAATGAGTCTGGGCAGAACAGTGTCATCCTTACCACATCGAAGCAGACCTTCCATTTCTGCCCAGGATCTCCTTCCCTGATTCCTAAGAACTCACTGAGCACCCGTTTATGAGAATTGCTACACAGGACTGCCAGGGTCAGCCCAAATAGCACGAGGTGCCAAGTCATCGTGCCCAGCCCCCTTTCCAATTAGAGTGCCACCCCTACGACCCTCCTATTTGCTTCCAGGAGCAGGGGCCAGGCAGGAGCCATCGGGAGAAAACCAGAGCTCCCTCGTGCATCTTAGAGACCATATTAAACTCAGAGACGGAGCTGGACAGTCTCCAGTCCAGGCAATGCCAGTTAGAGAGAAATGGTGGTTTAAACCCAAAAAGAAAAATCAGGAAGATGAAAATATGAGGAATATAGAAAGATAACTTTTGGTGGATGCAGATATGAAAAGGAAAAGCAAAATAAGTCATCAGAAGGCTAGCAATCAAGAATCAAGAGATTCACCAGCTCCACAGGAGCAAAGCATGATCATCTGGAGACAGGGTTGCCAGATCTAGCAAGTAGGAACGCAGGACACCCAGTTAAATTTGAAGTTCAGATAAACAACAAATAATTTTTGCTTTAAGTATGTCCTGTGTAATGTTTGGGAGATACTTATACTAAAAAGATATTCATGGCTTATCTGAAGTTCAAGTTTGAGTGGGTCCTGTATATTATCCAGCAACCTGATCCGGAGAAGTCATGGTAATTCATAAACATTGGGGAGCTTGTGGCAAAAACAAATCAGTATCAATAGGACATTAGAGAAAGCAGTAGCCTGGGAGGGGATCACAGAAACAAAGGGAAGAAACTGGAGATGCAAGATGCAAGAGCAAGATGGCGCAAATAGAAGCCTCAAGGTTGTGACTGGTAAGTCAAAGTGAAGGACCAATAGACAGCAGAGAGGAGAGCAGAAATGCCTTTCCAAAAGTGAGAGGTGAGTGGCTCTCCCTAAAGCCAGTCAGAGGGTCTTATGGTCGACTTTCCTTTGGAAGTGCTGTCTTCCCATCCTGATTCTTAGCAGCTCTCACCTTCCCTCTCCTCCTAACACAGAAGCGATGCCTTTATATTTAGGTAGAGGGCTGTCCCAACCAGTAAGCTTTTCAACTTCCTTCTGGGCAGGCAGTTTTTCTTGCTATGGCTAGGACACCATTTATTCGTTCTTTCAACGAATATATATTGAATGCCTATTATGAGTCAGGCACTGCTCTGGGAACTGGATATATCTATCAAAGTGTATTTGAGAAGCAGTCCACCTGCATCAAATTCACCAGGATTGCTTCTTGAAAATGCAAATTCTGGGAAGCAGATGTGGCATAAGCAGTTGAACACCTGCCCCAGGTTCGGTTCCCGGTGCCTCCGGAAGAAATAAAAACAAACAACAAGCAAAACAAATGAGAAAAAACAACTCAGGGAAGCTGATGTGGCTCAGAGCACCAGCTTCCCACATAGGAGGTCCCAGGTTAATTCACAGCCCCATACCTCAAAAAAAAAAAAAAAAAGCAAAAGTAAAAACAAATTCCTGGGTCCCACTCCAGACATGAGAACCACTAAGAGAAAATGGGAATCTGCACTTTCATCGGTGCGTCACATGATTCCTAAATGTTTAGAATCCCTGGTCTAGCAACTGGTAGCCTAAGCAGGTGTGTTATACTTCCGTGCGTTTGTGGCCACACTTCCACTGTGTGTGTGTGTGTGTGTGTGTGTGCCATCGCCATGCACTTGCAGGCAATAAAGACCATCGTTAGTGAAGACGCAGCATCTATCAATGAGCTTCAACCTGGTGGTATTTGAAGCACGTATTCTCTTTCTTCTAAAAGCTTAATGCTGAAATGCACCTTTCTTTCTAAGGCACATGAGACCGAGCTGCCAACAGAAGGTACTCAATCCACAGAGAGCAAAATCCTGCTCTGCAGAGCGAGCCTCACAACCCGTCTCAGAGAGGCAGGAAGGAACCAAGTTCAGCTCGGCAGCACTGCCTTTTGAGGCTCTTAAAGCCCTTCACTGGCAAACAGTGGCTTCTTCACACTATATCTCTGCAAAATAAAAAGGGGGAGATGGTTTCATTCCCATTTACAGGTAGAAAAACTGAAGTACAGAAAGTACCAGAGTTTTTTTTCCAAGGCACTAGAAGTAAAAATTAGACAAAAACTGAGAGCAAACACCCACTTCCTGGCTTACTCCAAAAGATTATGCAAAATCTTTTCTCTATCTATCTCCTTCCTCCATGTTAGAAATCAAATCCCCTCTCCCACCTCAGCTCCCAACTCAAAGGCAGGTGAATCACGAGCGCACAGTTAAAAGGTTTAGAAGGAAGTTACAATGAAGAAGTTAAAAGATTTAGAAGGAAGTTACGATGGAGATGGTTTTAATATTCGTTTTGTCCCCTGCAACTTTCAAAGACAAAATTTAAATACAGTTTAGGATTTAACTAATCTCTACAATAACCCTGCAGCTATCCCCTGGCCCATTTTACAAGGGATGAAATGGAGATTTGGGGAGATGGGTGACGTGCTTTGGAGCAAGCAGCCCTAAGTGGCAGGGCTGGGGCACGCAGCCCCGTGCCCACGGCCCAGGCGTGGAGCGCCAGCTGCTGAGACAGAACCCGACAGCGCCTTCAGGTGAGAGTTTCCAGGTTTGAAGATCATCCTCTAATTAGTCTATCTGTTACAGGCACAGGAAGCTGCTTTTATAACAGAGCAGCTGTCTCCCCAAAAGCTTTGCAGGCCTTCATTTTCCCATTTAAAAATCCAAAATTCACTAAGTCTGACAGCTACAAAAAAGTTAAAAAAAAAAAAAAAAAAAGTGCAAGGGGATGGGAATGTGAAAAAAAATAGCAAAGCGGAGATAAGCTTAGAATATTATAAGCTTAGATTTTTATAGCTTCTTCTGTTTTTTTATGAGTTTTTGAACTCATAAATTCTCATATATAATATATATGTATGTATGTGATATATATATATATATAGAGAGAGAGAAAGAGAGAAAGAGACACTCCCTTATAATAACCACAGAGGCACACTGTTCCCAGAATCTTTGGCTTGGCTAAAATATGATGATATTCTTAGTCCTTAGGATGGGGGGAGGGAGCCTCCAAACCCTCCAGGCTTTTTATAGTCCTGGCTCCTGGGCAGCATTTGCTGCGGTAGCAGTCCTGGATAGCAAAGGAGCCAAATAATGCTAATGGGGCAAACAGAATGTAATTGCTTATGTGTGCTGGTTATATCCTGAAACAAATTGTTTCTTAATGCTGAGGTCAGACAGGGTTTAATTAGGAGAAATACAATTGGTGTAAAATTTTGCAGCAGCCTGCTTGTTTGGTGTCGTGCCAAGTCAACATCTAGTCTCTCCAAATGGAAATTTTCATTAGAGGCCATTGGCAGCCCTAGTTAGGCTGAGTTTCAACTTTTCCAAATCTCCTGGTAATGTAAACCTGAAACTCAGCATATCTATTGCCTAATAAAGGGCCGTGCCTCTTGCATTCACAAACACTTGAACATGTGCTCACCGTCACTCTGTCTCCGCACACCCAGCTGCCCCCAGTTTCCCCACCAGAAATCTCACATTTTTGAGCATTTTTCCTCCTTCCCTATTCCCTATATTTCATCTTTGATCAGCATGTCATTGCTTCAGAAATGTTTTGGCACCGATCAGTTCACATGATCGTCACAGTAAACCTGAGAGCTGAGAGGGTTTTATGTTTACAGGTAGGAGATCTATCGAAGGCCACAGCCATACCTGTGGGCTGGTTGAGACTAGAACTCACTCCTCATGATTTTTGGCTCTGGGTTCAGCCTGGACCAGAGCTCTCTGCACACACACACACACACACACACAGAAGACACTGACAATCCGCATTTGCTCATGTAAATGAAGCATGTGCAAAACCATCTCCATCTCTTCTTTTTTGGTCTCATTTTATATAATATCCCAGAAGAAGAAAGAATGAAAGGTGGTGTTATTCAAAGCAGCACAGACCTTTCCGAGATTTTGCAAACACTCTTTATTAGACGTGACCCTTCTTTTTTTCCCCCTCTTTTTATGCACGTCTTTTCTCACACACGCAAAGATCTCGATGGATGCCTGCGGCGGGTAATACGGCTATTTACATTAATTTTAAGACTAGATCTTCACACCTTCAAGGAGACGCTTTTATCAGGGTTTCTAATATAAATCTTGTTTCTCAGAAGACTTTAATTTATCTGGAAAATTCGACTTCAAGACTGCTATTGTTTCTCGCTCTTTCTCTCCCTTTTCCTTTCAGCTGAAGGCAGTTTTCATTACAGTGACAAAGGCCCCACTATGTTACAGAAAATTGCACGTAGAGACCCCCAAAATCCATCTACCCAACACATTTCTCAATCATTTGCCCCTGCAGGATCACATCAGCAGTAATTGTCACGGGTTTAAGGACATATGGGACACAGTTTTCATTTTGATATGTGATTCTTATGGGCTGAGACTCAAGCTCCGCCAGAGCCTAGCCAGGTTTCATGGGGGCCCCGGGGCCCCTGCTAATGTGCCCGGTTGGGGTCGAGGCAAAGCGCTACGCAGGGCAAGCAATTACTAAGCGGTCCCCACTCTTCAGCCCTGCTGAGGACGGAGGCCCGAGGAGATCCCAATGGAAGGGCAGCTTAGAGACAGGCAGTTACTGAAACTTCCGCCGTGCCAGGTCAGGAAGAGTTCTTGCTGTTCTTCATGTCCATAGCCTAAACCCGCTTAAGTGTTAGCTTTGCTTCAGATCACAGATACCCCTCTTCCACATCGAGCTTATAGCATGAATGAAAACACTTAAAGTTGCATTCTGCCCAATTTAACTTTCTAATATTTTACTTTTTTTTCCTAGGTTACTCTTAGTGCAGTCACTTTTGCCATAAGTCTTGTTCTGAAATTGTGTATTTGTCCCAATGCAATTGATATTCTAGGAAACAGTTCAAGTCCAATGCCTTGTGTTTGAGGATGTGCAGTTTTGTCCGTCAGAAGCACGAGGTGGATGCAGAAAGCTGCACTGAGCTGAACAGAGCTGCAGAGAAACTCACAAGACACGTAGCCAACACATCTGCCGGGCACCCCAGTTCACCAGCTGGGTGCTCCTACAAAGTATTGTTTGGTTATTCTTTCGCATTGTGCACTTTTCTATCAAAAGCAAATCAAAAACAAAATAACAGCAAAAAACTACTCGCTCAACATCCCAGAACTGTGTAAGCATCCTGATTCAATACGCCAAGTGTTGCACTCAAAAAATGAAACCATCACCTCCATTCAAAGACCTTCAGTGTAGATAACCAAATCCTGCCAAAGCGGCTCCTCTTGGTATCAGTTGGGATTACTTTATTGGTTTTGAACATTGTTAAAATTTCCAGGGTCTTCAGGGTCCGGTGAAGCTCTGAGTGCATAAAAGAATCGCCATAAAAGAATTTCCGGCAGTGATACAGAAGTTAAAGAAGGATATGCATTGCATCAAACTCTCGGTTTTGATGAAACAGGCATCTATAGAAATGTGTGCCTTCAAGGACCTATACCTCAAAGGCATAACAATATGCCCAAGGATTTGAAGCTGCAATAAATTGCTTAATTGTCATGCCCAGTGCCAACACTACCCCATTCACACCTGGAGTTCTGCCTTTCCATCCGATTTCAGATCACCTCCTTCCACCACTTTCCCAATAACCCACAAGGCAAAGGCCTGTTCAAAAGCACACTTCAAGTTTTCTCAAGGTAAAAATGTCAGATTGATTATAGCACTTATGTATTTCATAAACATTTAACACGTGAGAAACTGTGCTGTTTTCTTTTGAATGTGTCACTGAAAAAGAGTTTCAGTGTTGTGTCCCACTTTTTCCATAAACCCTGTGGTTCTAACTGCGGGAATTCACACGCGTGATGATTTTGGGAGGAACACATAAGTCTACTATGGCGGAACTGACTACAATTCATGATTATATGGGCATGGCAGTTGGCTTCAGATATTTGAAATACCATGGGCTCGGGATTGCAAAGCTGGCAGGCCCAGGGTTAAATTCCTGGCTGTCTCCCTAACCTACTTCCTCACAGTCCTTCCCATCCAAGTCCACGGTTGGTGCCATTTTTGTTTGCTCAGTCTGAAAACCCAGGACTTAGCCCCGACTCCTCTCTTGGTCTCCCCGCCATGTCCCACCATCTTCCGAGGGCATCCGCGGCCCACATCTCCACTGCTCCTGGTGTTCTCCCAGGCACTGGATTGCTCCAACGCCTCTTCTCTCACCTCCTCTTCCACTTGGGCCTGCCCCTCCTCCCCCACCCAAGTCTACTCTAAACTCAAGCGCCGAAGAGTTCTTTTGAAGACGCACGTCAGATCATGTCACTTTTTCAGGACCCTCCAATGGTTTCCCACCGCAGAGTAAAAACCAGAGGCACGTAGAAATCTCACTGCCTACCTGCCCCAGCTGCCCGAGTTTCCTCCCTGTTACAGATTGATCAAGGGCCCCCACCTAGACATGGTAAAGTCCCAACCTGGTCCCGGAGTCCTGGTAAACAGGAATTTGGATGCAGAGTCAGTAGGGGACAGGAGACAGATCGCCACAAGGCAGAAGGAGAGACTGAGGTATGGGGTGCTCGCAAGTCACCACCTGAACACAACGGAATTTAGAGAGAGCGTGACCTACTGAGATCTTCATTTTTTGACTTCTAGCCTCAAAAGCTGTGAGATGATACAGTCCTCTTGGTTTAGCCAACTAGGCTGCGGTGTTTGTTATAACAGCCTGGGAAGCTAAGACCCTCCCCAACGCCACCTCCTATCCCTCCACCTCTGGCTCACGCTGCCCCAAATGCTCCACCGGGGTGCTTGCTGATCTCCAGACGTGATGAGTACAAGTTTTCCTCACAGCTTTCGCTCTGCTCTCCTCCCTACCCAGAATGGCCTTCACCAGGTACCTCTGTGGCCCATTCTCTCACTTACTTCAGATCGTTGATCAAATGCCACCTTCTCAGCACATGATTTCAAATTGAGCTCCCCTCCCCCTATGTTATTGGCAATCCCCTTCCCTGTCTTAATTTTCCCAGAGCACTCTCATTTCTACTTTCCTACAGAAGGTTCCTGTTTTGTTTGCCATCTTCCTCCCGTGGAATTCAAGCCCCCAAAGAGGGATTTTCATGTTTTATTCGTTGCTCTCTCCCTTGTCCCCAGAACAATGTTTGACAAATAATATATGCTCAATAAATACTTGGTGAGTAAATGAAATAAGGAGTTCATCTCTCTGTGTTTGGCAACACAGAAAAACATCGAGAGCCAATGGGCAGAAGTTACCAATTATAAGGAGGCTTAATTTAAGAAATACTTCACCAATGCAGTGAGCCTCATGGGACTGAGGGACCCCTGACACCAGAAGGGCCCATGGAGGTTCTGCAGGACCAAAGACGGTCCATGGGCAGGGGGATTCATGCATTAGATAGCACCCTATCGTAAACAGTATCTGAGGGCCCTTCCTGCGATGAAAACCCATGAGTCCCACTCTTTGTGTTGAACTCCTCACCATTTGCATCCATTTTTCAGAAGGGGCTGGTGAAATTCCAAATTTCCTCTTAGCCATTTAGCTGTAAAGGAAGAAGGTCATGTTATAATGGAAAGTACACTCCACCACCCATTTGATCACCTGTGCTTTAGTTCCAAATGCAGGCAGACCTTGGAGGTATGGTGGGTTCCATAGGAGACCACTGCAATAAAGCAAATAGCACAGTGAAGTGAGTGACACGAATTTTTTGGTTTCCCAGCGCATATAGAAATTTTGTTTACACAAAACTATAGTCTATTAAGTGTGCAATGGCACAATGTCTAAAAACACAATGTACGTGCCTTAATTGAAATGTGACACAGAGACACAAAGTAAGCACATGCTGTTGGAAAAATGGTGCCCAAAGACTTGCTCTCGCGGGGTTGCCACAAGCCTTCAGTTTGCAAAACATGTAAAGTCTGCAGAGTGCAATAAAACGAGACATGCCTGCTCCATTTATCATCTGCCTGCCCCACCCACCTCCAAGGGCTGTGCTGACCTCAAATATGGTGATGTCAGTGAAGGCATTTAGGAAAAAAAATAGCTCACTCAGTAGAAATGAAACATAGACCAGGCAAAAGAAAGTGCCTCTACCATGTGCTCAGGGCTTAACATCTTTTGAAACGTACAGCTTCTTTACAGCAATGAAAGAGAGGAAGGTCTCTTATGCAAGGTGTTAACAGCATAATTATGATTTTTTTTTCCCCACACAAGGCTGGAAAAAAGAGACGCATTTGTTGAAAGAGAAAGTAGTTCACCACTTTCTCTGGATTTAGACAAGTTTGAGATGATAAATTTTGGCTGTTATCGTAGCTAATATCTTGGTTGACGCAATGCCCCTGAATATAGTTTACCCAGTTTTACTAAATGACTTCCTCCCCCAAAGAAAAATATACATATTTTCCCCAGAGAAATAAACTTTGGGGAGGCATAATCAAAACAACACTAAGGGGCATGTCCTTGGCAAATTATGTACTATTTGATTTCTAAATGGAACCAAAGGAGGAAAATCAGCAGGATAATTAAGGAGAAGCTTGTTCCCAGCTTTCCATTGTTTCTCACAGCTTTTCCGGATTGCTCTCACAAGTACAAGGGACCTCTGGGCATGCTCAGAAAAACCCCAACCCCTTCACTACTTCACAATGACTTCTTGGGGGTGGTTTTCTATCAGGGAAGGAACCCAAAGAAAGGAAAGAAACATGAGTGCTTGGGAATGGTGGGGATTTTCTACCTCCATTTTCCTAATTTTCTATGAGACAAACCAGCCAGTCTACAGGTTGCTTGATGGCCGACCTGCGTGTGGAGCTGGCTGCCACCCTCGTTCTTTCCTGGAAAAGGAAATGTGCTTCCTGCTTGAGGAAGAAACTGAACTACAAGCCAGGGTTGTTGTCGTGGAACTACTAGGTATCTGCCAACCAGGACGAGCCAGCTGCCTTCTGCCTGTTTAGCTGAACCTGGAGACAAGAGGAGAGAAGAAGTAGAAGATGGAGGCCAGGGGCATCTGTGGGTGCTGGGCTCCGAGGACAACCTGGGGTGGTCAGTGGGTGGGCTCTGAAGAGTAAGTGTCCTGTGGAGCACTCTTGGAGTGATAGATTTTTCCAGAGCTGAGATTATCACGAGGAAGCAGGATGCACAGCAGAGCTGTCTCCATCCCTGTGTTCCTATTTGCATGCAGTTCAGGGAAGTGAAAAGCTGCTTAAAGGCGAAGATTTCAGCAGCACTGGGCTCCTTGGCCTTTTCAGTGGAGATACCCAAGAGACTGACTGTCAAAACAGAAGTCTCCTGCTACAAGTTCCTAGCTGAGAAAGCATGGGTAGTCTGGAGGGGCTGGGGATGTGGGGAGAGGGAGACAGAGAAGGTTCCACTTAACACAGGCACAGAGACTGGGTAAGAAGCAGAAGGACGAGGACAGGGACACGGAGGGAAGGAAAACTGCAAAGCTGAGTGTCTGTGTGCATCTCCGAATGCATTTCCCCCAGGGCTGCGCAATGTACTGATGGGTATATTTTTTTAATTCATTAATTCCACTTTACAAATAAGAAAGTAGGTTCCTTTGCATTTCCTCTGATTACCATCTTCCCTGTTCCCCCTTCTACCTGATTCCCTCCCTGGTGATTCCCACTGAGAGATTGCCATGGAAGGTAGAGGAGCAGAGATGAAAAACTGTAGGGTATTCTGCAATTCTGTGCTCTCCCTCCCTTCTAAAAATCATGTCAAAGCCCCTTTATTTCAGTAATCCCTGATATTCCCTCAGGAGCTGAGTTAAGATTTAATTGTGAAATTTGCATAGTAACTCAGCAAATAAATTCTCCCATCTCTCATAGACCTTTCCTGTGGAGGAGCATTTTCGCTATAAATCACTTATTTCTAGATCTCCACTGCATCAGCATTTTGTATCCCTGAGGAAAGTGAAAAGGGTAAAAAAATCCAGTGACATCCAGAGTGAATGTTTGGCTTCCATTTCTCTGGGTAGTGTGGAGTTAGAATCTGGGTGAGGGATTGACTGGCAAGTGCACATCTTTTCACCTGTTATTTGTTTAAGGGAATCCTGTGTGGTAATCACCTGGCCTCTGGGCTGCTCTTAAGAATTCTCAGCATATGTTACACTAGGAGACCCAAAGAGGTAAGCAGAAACTGGACACAGGTGGGACAATTTTTAGTGACACACTGGAAATCACTGGGTGACCAGATGACCACAGTAGGATGTGTGGGAAATCAATCCTCAGGCAAAGGTCCAAGGAGTGTTACTTCCTATGGAAATATTAGTGTAGCAAAAGACTGTGCTGTGATCTTGGCCTAGTCCAAGTCCAGCGAAGAGTCTTGGCTCCATTTAGGACTCAATCTAGAAAGAAGGTTTGTTTCCTTTTGTTTCTTTCCATCTTTCCTCAGGCTGAAAACAGTCTCATTTCTGGACCATTCTAGAATGGTTTAAATTTACCAGAGCCCAGTAAATTTTTTCTATAATATCTTGCATGTTTTATCTTATCATCACAACTTACATAACCTAAAGCTGCCAGTCTCCTCTTTTAGCTTGGGTCAAATGTGAACATGACTTAGATTATCACAGGCGATCACAACATTTCATGGCTATGATAATGGGAGAAAAAAGGAGAAAAGTAAGACTACAAGTCTAAAGGAAGGGGGTGCAGTATCTCTGCCTAGGACTGAAAACTGTAAGGCGCTTTGCATTGAATCTCTTGGTCCTTTACAACTATCAGGGCTCTGTAAAGGAAATTTGAACAACCCACTTGAGATAAACATTTATCTGGACAATCAATGGTTAAAATCCTAATGAGATCAGGTTTGACAATACTGTTTCAAAGAATATTTCCACCATCCAAAAAAATGTATAGAGAACAAACAAGGAATTTTATGCAGAGAACTTACATTCACCTAAAAATTTTGACGGTTGCTGATGAAACACAAGTCCTGTAGTCATATTTCCTTCAAACAACTGATTTCAATTTCTTATTTATTCTGTAGCTGATCAAAACATGGTGCTCTAGGTTTCAAGTTATACTTGTCAGCCCCAGGAGATCAGTGAGAATTTAAATTCCAGAGATGAGTCAATAAGTCAGCATATCTCTACAGATTCATGTCTCTCCATTTACATGTGGCAAGTGTCCTTCAGAACAAGTTTCCAGTTTTTCTCCTTTACTAGATCTCCAATTTGAGCCCATGTCAGTTTCTAGGATTCAGTTGAAGCTGCTCTTTTCCTCTTGACTCAATAATTAAATCTATAGTATTTTCCCCCAAGAAAATGTTATCGCAAGAAATTATAATGAATCAAATATCTATATCAGTAGATAAAGAATACCTGTTTGAAACCGATGTCAGGCTAGAGAGTGAACACTGGTAATGTTATGCTAAAATAAGGAATAAGAAAAAATGTCCACTTCTACTATATTAGTCATTGTTGTTCTGGAAGTTCTGATTAAGGTAATGAAACAGGAAAAAATAAAAACAAGTATGTAAATATGTATCATCAATAATAGGAGATGCTATTTATAAGTGACATGACTGCATGCCTAGAAAATCCAAAATAACTCATCAAAAATCAGTTAGAATTGTGTCAAAAAAATGACAAAGTATATATATATGAAGGATTTCATTCACTTTAGTAATAAAAGTAAAAATACCAGTAAAGTAATAAGAAGAAATAGAGGAGGATTAGACAGAAGTGAGAGCCACCTTGTGAAACCCTGGAAAGTCTCACCATTGGGAATCCCAGGAACAAATTTGGGAATAGGGCAAGGAGTCTGAAAACAGGAAGGTTACTGGAAAGTCAAAATACACAACTGTGAATTTTCTTCTTCCTCACTTCTAATGAGGCAGATAGAGTGTCTGGCAGCCAGGCCTTTAACGCCCCCTCTTTATAATTGATAACTCTTTATTAAATAAAAAGAAGGAAATCATGGATGGGGTTGAAAAGCAGATCTTTCCTCATTTTGGTGGTCTCAAAGCTTCCTAGCTATCTCTGGGTTTCATTTAAAGTGGCTGGTCCACAAACATCCTGCCCACACACAGGAAAAGGACTGCACTAACTTTACAGTTGCTCAACCTAATTACCTGAACAGGTGACTTGAGGGAAGCATGCAACATGAAAGAGAAAGATAAGGTAAGCAACATAGAACAAAACCCTGAAGGAAAAACTGTAAAGATAGAAAAGAGAACTTTCAAGAAACAATTGCCTCGAAGACATTAAGAGGACTTTAATTTATAATACAAGAACAGGATAGCATTAAAATAAAATGAAATTACTATAGGAAAATAAGAAATTGCTCTTGGCAAGAAAAAGTCTCAGAGAATGGTTATAAGATAAATAGTTCTTATAGAAAATAGAATAAAAACACAAATGGAAAAATATGAGGCAAAAGATAAGTGACAATGTTCATCACTTCAGAAGGTAAAATATCTAACTAGGAGGAATTTCAGAAAGAAGGCAAATAAAACAAAAGAAGGGATGCAATAAAAATTTCTTGGAGATGGAGAAAGACAAGAGTCTTGAAACTCTTGATGAAAAGACCCAATGAGAACTCCTATCATAATGAATATCAACTCAAAGTCAATGTCATTCACACAGTCTCTTCAGAACATCAAACATGAAGAGACGATCTCCAA
>JAKSZT010054281.1:18266441-18284877 GCA_026826555.1 Tolypeutes matacus
GAGTGGACATCACCATCCCAGTCGCCTCTGGATTGGGGGAAGAACTATGGACTAGAGTGGACTTGATGGTATTCTCTTGCTCACATATGGTGATTCTTGCAATGCAAGAAATTATAACAATGAGATGGAGCCAGTGGCCACTTGACAGTTTTTGGGTAGGGAGGGGATGAGCAGTTGAAATACAGGGGCTTCTGTGGGAGTTGGAGGTTGTCCTGAGTACTGTTGTGGCAATGGATGTAGGCCATTTTAAATCAGCACACACCACTCAGAACTGAGTGGGAGAGAGTGTGGCCTACAGTGTGAACTGTGGTCTATGGTTGGTGGCAAGGCTCCAGGATGTGTAAGTTCATTGAGGTTGGTGGGCCACACTGTGGGAGATGTTTGTGTGGGATGTGGTGGGAGGTGTGGGAGGTGGGCAACATGGGAATCCCAGTGGGTTCCCTGTAATATTTTAGGTAATCTAAGCACCTCTTAAAATATATGTATATATATAAATAACATTTTTGTAAGCAAATACACATATATGCATATATATTTATATATCATTTTGCAAATGTTTGTATGTATTGTGAGAATTTTGATTTTTACCCATAATAAAAAAAAAAAAAAAGATTGAGTTTTTGGCTCTCTGACTTTCCAATTTCAGGACTGGGCTGTGGTTTGTATTTAGAAAGGAGAGAAAATAGAGAAACTATAGATCTATAAGCAGAGCTGGTCCCTCTGCAGCAAATCTGTAGAACATGTGTTGTCACTCATAGATTTTGTAGCTTCAGAGTACGCAACAGGAAACGCATGTACCTCTGGCATTTCTGAATTGGCTTTTCATCCCTAACCAATAGGATAATGTGTATTCTGGGACTATAACTTGGCTATTTTGCTGTAAATTTAAGCTAATTTTACAAAGAAAGTAATGCTCCACAAGGAAATTGTCTTCCATAATGCCATTTTGAAGAACAAACTTTCTGCTCAAAAGCTGTCATGGGGAGACAGTTACAAGATGATAAAGGAAAGATAATGTTGCCTCTTTCTTTTCCCTTATGTAAGCCCAAAACCTGGGGGAGGGGGCGATTGAGAGAAATCCTCTTTTCCATGAAAATAGAATCACCTGTAACCTAAATCAACATATCTGCAAAGACCTTCCAAGTGCCCTGGAGATTACACACCAGGTGGGGGGTAAGGAGAGGATGCCTCTCTCCAGAGCTCTAAACAGACTTCTCCCAAGAGGGTAGCAGAGGCAGCTGGCCAGGGCCTGCCTAGGTGGGGGGCTGGCGAATACCCCCACACTTGGGGTTGGGATCTGAAGACATTAGACAGAGTGTGGAGGAATCCTAACGAAGGCAGCTCTTACATGGACTTCAACTCACTGCATGGCCCGGAAAATTCTAGTCCCTAAAGTTGGGGTAAAGCGACCCCAGACGGCTGGTACGCTCAGGCTTCTGGCAGAAGCAATAGAAAGCAGAGGGGCATTTTATCCTCCCAGGCCTTACGTTATCTCTCACACTTACAGGTCCAGTACAAAGGGATACGGACCAAAAGTATTGAATCCCTAGGCTTCAAACAAAAGAAAAGAAAAAGAAACTTTTGTGTACTGGGGCCAATAAAAGTAAGGAACCGATAAGGGATTACAAAAATTAGATGGTTTTAGCCTTCTCTACTGCAACATGCAGAACAAGACGTATAAGTGGGCTAAATTGAGTAAAGTTAAAAATGTTCATACCTTTTGACCCAGTAAATCTGCTCCTAAGCATATACTGTATTTACACACGTATAAAGTGAGCTATTGTCCAGTTTCCTAGGAAGCACTGTTTATAAAGTCCCCCTATTGGAAACAAAATAAATGTCCATCAATTGGAGACTGTCTTACATTCAAGGTGTCGGCAACCATTTCTTCATAAAGGGCCAGACAGTAAATAATTGCAGCTTTGTGGGTCAATTTGGTCTCTGCCTCAGTTGCTCAATTTTGCTGTTATGGAAAGCAGCCATATGTATACAAATATGTCCATATGTACACAAATTGACATGGCTGTGTTACAATAAAACTTTATTTACAAACACAGGTGGTGAGTCACATTTTTCTAACCCTTGATACATAACCATGTAGAAAAAATTAGTTGGAAAGACTGCCCACTCAAACCAGAAGACACATTTCAGGAAAAGAGATAAATAAAGAAGCTATGGTAAAAAGATTGTCAGAAAAAAAAGTGTGGAGAAGAACTGGGAGGAACCCTATATTTATCAACTCCTGGAGAATTAAATTCAAAATGTTATCTATGCACAAGTACTTCCTGAGAACTACATGGTGCTTTACCAGCCAGTGGCTGAGGAAGTCGCTAAATCTCGAATGGCATGGGATTATGTGGAGCATCTGGCAGTCAGAAAGGAAGGAGGAGGTGAAGAAATTAGCACAAAGGCGTGAAAAAAACCCCAACAGCAACTGAGCCATTATACGTGCAAAGCCTGGGGGCTCAGAGGGGCCAAGTAATTTGTCCAAGGATCAGGCACAAAAATGCAGAACCAGAATTCAAATCCAAGGGGTTCACCCCAGATGAGTGCCTACCCATCACCAGTCAGAGTATTCCATACAGTGTGTGTAAGGAAGGCTGAGGCATCGCTTCAGGGCTTGGAGCTCCAATGGTTGTGTGTTTCCTGGGCAGCAAAGGGACTGGATAATTCCAGATCAACCAACCATCACTTCATGCCTCTCCACTCCTAGTGTAGCACTGCATTCTGCCCTGAGCAGACATAGCGTGTCCAAGGGAAAAGAACTGTCTGTCATCAAGCACCTAGACCACCCAGCAGTTGTGATCACTAAGCATTTGTTGAATGACCACGTGGATGGGTGAGCAAATGCCCAGGTCAATATCAAAGATTACTAGAATGCTAATGTGTCTGTATGATAGAATCACAACTGCCATTATAGAGGAAGCAAGCTCCGAGATACTTTCTAGAAGATCTCTCTCTCTCTCTCTCTCTCTCTCTCTCTCTCTCTCTCTCTCTCACACACACACACACACACACACACCTCCTTTAAACACAAATCCTGCTCTAAGCTTGTAAAACTGCCTTTTCTGCCCAACCCACAAAATGGAGCATCTGAAGTGAAGTGGAAAACATTTGTAGCTGATGTAAAGTCATATCTGGGCTACAAATGTTGAGAGATGAAGGGAAGAGAGGACGTTCAAGCACAATTAGAGAATGTTAAATGCTAAGCGTGATTAGATAGAGGCAAAATACGGATGTTGAGCTCACCTCGCTCTTTACCCGCCTTTTGCCCTCTCTACTAGATTACTGCTAGACTACTAGACTACTTTGGACGTATTTGGGTGGAATTGTTCCCATCCCTGAGGACACACACGTTGCACTAATGTCCCAGCGCTCTCTGAAGGAAAGACCTGGGAGGCTTCAGCTCACTCCCCACCAAGTGGATGACCTATGACCCTGGCTCCTTGTCTGCAATCCATTTTTCCTAAAAATAATCCTGATTTAGAGAGCTAAAGAACCACGATCTGTCATTCAGGGCAAGACACATGCTCGTTCTGGAGTACACCGGAAGTGTTGAAGGTTGTTGGCACATTGTAGTATAGTCATCCAGGAAATGTGTCCCAATGTCAAGGACTGGCTGGTGGGGGGGTCATAGGAGGAGGCAGCAGGGGGTGTCGATTCTCATGGTGCTCTCGGCTCTCTGTAAGAGGGAAGCGAGCGTGCCCTCCACGAACCAGAAGCCTCAGGAGGGAAGGCTGCTTCTAATTCCGCGGCCCAGTGCTGACAGCCCTTGGCATATTTGCAGCACGAGGTACATTAACAAATACGGAAAAGCATCCCCCTGGGTCTCTAATAACATTTATTTCATGCACCATTGCCTCGGAGGAATAGTACGCTGTGTGTTTTTCATTCCCGGTGTTTCCTGTCTCAGAAATAATGGCCACGCTCACCTGCTTCCTTCTGAGTACTTTACAGGCCTCCTTGGGCTTCGTTTGTCTTTCCCCAGCCCTTCTCCTTCTTGCTATTCACTCCACGCCTTGCAGGGCTACATTTCCAGGGGACGCGGCTGCTAATGCGACAAGGCGGAATGACTGAATCTGCAGTGTTTTGGAAGCTACATCTCACATCCTGCATGGAAGGAGGCGGAATAAGAATCCTGAACAGATGAGCTGATGGCTCCTGCAGTCTTCACTGAAATCAGGGCACAAAAGCACATGCCCCAGACACCTGCCAGGTGCCCTCTGGTCCTCTGCTTGCCAGGCTGGCCTGAGTCTAAGTATGTGCTCCCATGCTTGGCTGGACAGAACAGCAGGCCGTCGTGCCCTCCCCCTGGCCCCACAGACACTTGTCTGGGAATGGCAGAGGAGCCCCAGGTTCTGCGTTCCCTCTTTTCTACCTGCGCCCCAGACCTACTAGTCCTTATAAGTCCCTGTCCCCGTCTCCACCCCAGGGCTAAGGACAGACCTCTCCCTGTTCAAGGGAAATGCCAAAGCTGAGTGCAATGTAGGCAGGCTTCGTGGCCTTGGGACCACAGTAATGACATAGGAACGTGCCGGTGATGAGATGTGAAATGGAAAACGGGATAAGGAACTGTGTCTACATCACAGTGATAACCACATAATAGGTATTCACTTGAGAAGGGAATGCAGCATATGGAAAAATGAAAACGGCCTTTTATTGACATGGTGACTCGCAGGCAGTTTTTTCTCTCATTTCAATTTTCATTAACATATTATAACGTTATTTGTGCAACGCAGAAAATAAATGAGGTTTCCGATCATGTCAAGTTGCATACTAGAGTTAGCACCGTGGCAAGCTGAAGTTGCAATTCAGTTTCCCCAAACCTGCAAATGTGTTAGCCCATGAAGAGACCGCCAGCTCACCAAACACTAGTCCTGCAGCGCTGGCTGCAGATATAACTGAACTCAGACCCTCCCACCTCGGCCATTCCATCAGCCTGCCCTTTCCTGTGGCCCTAAAGGCTGTGTAAGCATGTGAGAAGTCTGAGGAATAAGTTACTTGTCCCAAAATTTATACCACAACACAGCCATTTGTCTCCTGCTGCCTTGTCAACCCACCCAGACAAAAGTCAAATTTTTCATGAGTGAGCCTGTGTTTTCTCAACCCCACCTTCATTGTTTATTGTTAACCAGACAATTTAAGTTCTATATAGACAACTTTAAATCCGTTCAAGAAAGTCTTGAAAATTTTACCAGGTATTCAGGATGGCACCAGGTACTGCAAGGGACCTAAAAGAAAGAAAAGGGAAAAGGTCCTTGTCCTTGGCAATTTCCATCAACTAAGGGGGAACTCGTACCTGAGGGTGGGAGAGCACAGAGGAATTGTCATCGATTTGAAGGAGAGTTATGTTGCTACAGGTAAACTGTTTCCCCCATTATGTTTGTGTACAATGAATCGCGTTCATAACTTAAAAAGCATCCTCTGTGTCACCATTTTAAGGAGCATAGAACAATGCCACAAATCCTTCACTAGGCACGTATTGTATGGCGAGGAAGGAGAGATGGGGGATGGGGGAATAGATGGCAGGATGATATTTATAAAAGGAAAAAATAAATACTGTGAGAAATAAAAGAAAGTCAATAATTCAATTCAGAAATAGTTTGTATAAAGACATTTCCAGAAAGATCTATCGCAGTCACCCCTATTTTTTTTCACCACGGAGGGCCACCTTTATGACTTTTCTCAGGAGGAAGCCCATTCTCACAAATTTTTGTCTATTGACTGCACCACAGTTATTGTTTCCTGATTAATTTGCTTCATCATTTCTGTTAACCAACGGCATGCAGAATGGTCAAGCGGAGTTTTTAATCATCACAAACTAACTTATTTTAACACACTGATTTAAAAGGAGTCCCTCCCCGAACGATGGTGACTCCTAGGTTAGCCATTGCAGCCGCATTGCAGATTGCCACCAAACTTGGCGAAACGCTGAACATTGCTCAAGAGTCCAATTACCACCTCCAAATCTCTGGAAGTATAGGGACCCTCGGGTCGAAACCATCATGAGAAGGTCCAGAGAGCAGCGAGAAGCAGACCCAGTTCAGGGGGCAGCTGGGCTTGGACATGGTAACTTTGCTCAGAGGCAGACGACCAGGAGGGTCTCCAGTGGGTGTCAGCAAATGTCTGGGAGCCTGGAGAAGTCAGTGAGCTGCAGACTACCTGTGGGTGGAGGAGTTTCATCCCTGAATTGTTCCCAAATTGTTTCCTTCAATTTTGGATCCTCCCTCATCCCACTCTGGACTCAGTTGTGCCCTGTATGTTGCAGAGGGGGATAAAGAAAGAAGGACATGTTTACATCTTTCCCATCCACCAGTAGCATCACAGATTGGACTCTGGACTGTCATTGAAGTGCAGGATTTGGCACAAAGACGAGACCAGGCTCTTCCCTGAAGAGGCCATGTCTGTGGGGGACCCTTAGAAAAGAAGCAGCTCTAGCAGGGGGCTGGGGGCAGGCAGTGTGATGGAGGAGGGCAGGCCTTTGAAGAAAAGGTCTGTAAGGAAAGAAGTTTGCAGGCCAGCCCCAGGAATTGGGGCTTAATCCCCAATAAAAGCGGGATTATAGGAGCCGTTTCCCAAAGCATATTCCATAAAGTGTTAACGGAGAAGTCCTATGAAAAATCCATGAGGAATACAATGGAAATAAGGAGGAAAATAATTTTCAAAACATTTGGCACCAATCAAATATAGATACATATAGATAAAAGCTGGTATGTTGAAACACGACAGAATTAGCTAAAACTAATACTGATGAGGACTCAAAATGATATTTTATTGGTCTTTCTTCTCAAAAACTTATGTTGCTTTCACAATGTGACTTAGATATTCATTGTTAGAGAAAAGGAAAACCCAGTGATGTAGTGGAACCCAGTTTATCTCATCTCAGGAAACCTTATGTTACCTCAGAGGTAAAAGGCTTTAGAATCCAGGTCTTTTGGAATATAGTAAAGGAGAGTTTATAGAATTTAATTTAAATGCTGGGTCTTCCAATGTTTATGGCAGCTCTATGCATAATAGCCTAAACTGGAAATAACCCAAATGCCCACCAACTGGGGAATGGAAAAACAAGGAGTGGTAAACCCACACAGTAGAAAACACTCAGCAGTAAAGAGGAATGAATTACTGAAACACACAATGACAGAGCGGATCTCAAAAGCATTGTGCAGAGAGAAGCCAGACTCAAAAAGTGCCTTCTGTTGATTCTATTTACATAATGCATACTGACAGTAAACCTATCGGTGGCTGTCGGTTGTCAGGGTTCTGGGGAATTGATTAGGAAGGGGCACAAGGGAACTTTTTAAGAGTGTTGAAAATGCTCTTTATCTTGATGTAGTGTTGGTTACATGTGTATTTACATTTATCAAAACAAATCGGAATGTACACTTAAATGGGTGCATTTTAATATATACAAATTACACATCAATAAATTAAATTTTCTAAAAATTGTGTGTTCTATCTTTGGTACTAAAATTCCTTAGGAAAAAAATGGATGATTTTTCCTCTGCTTTGGAAAAGTCAAATTTGGTTGACTCCTCTGAGCCTAATGGAGCAAACATGCCACCCCAGGAGTACTGAGGAAGGCACATGGCAGCACAACAAAAGCAGGGCCTTGTCCTTACTCTCCTGGGGTTGAAAGACCCTTGCTCACTGAGAGGCCCATCCATTCAAAAATCCCCCTCAAAGCCGCAGCAGAGAGAGACCAAATTCTTAAACATCCACGAAGGGAAGAATTAGCAAAGTGTACGTTCACAGAAAGGGCAGAGCGATCGTTGGTGACAGCAACAATAGAAATTGTATTGAGCAATCCCTTCTGAAACCCTTGTGCCCTTCTAAGATGGCGCTGAAAACTTAAAAACCCTGTTGCTACAAAGTACCTGGAAGTATTGGATTAGATATAGAAAACATTCCTTTATTGCAAAGCTGAACTGACAAGGTAATAAGGAAAATTCTCAGGGACAAACAAGAAGTAAGAAATGGAAAATGAGTGGTGCGTGGCCCTGTCTGGATGGGGGTTTATCAGCCAAGCAAGGACAGAAGAGGAGGACATGGGCTCCATGAGGTGGAAGCCAGAACCAGAGATGCGTGCTCTAATCCAGGATCCCAAAGGATTCCACCATCAGTGAAGGAGGGCGTGGTTATGTTGCAAGTTAGTCTGCCTCGAAATCCAACTATGAGCCATAGTTTAGCAGGTGAGAAGTTTTACAAGGGAATACTCTTGGGATTTACCCTTTAGAGGAAGGGAAGGTTTGGGTAGAGTGAGAAGTTGAGCTGTGATATGGCCTCAGAAAGGCCTCAGGCATCTCCACAGGGAATTCTGATGCTAGGATGGTGTTTCAGAGTACTCCTCAGAGGGGGTGAAGGGGACCCAGTTTTTGTACCCCATTTGTTGCAGGCTGCCCCTGGGAAAAGGGAATGGCCTTAGGCAAGGCAGCTTTCTTTAGCTGAGGACAATTCCCAGCCCTCAGGGATCAGCTAGTAGAACTCCCAGCAGTTGGGAAGATAAGTCCTTCAGTCCTGAAAGGGGATCTGGAGAGCACATCCAAGCACTCCCTACACTGTTTTAGTGAGTCTCTCTTACCCTGGGTAGACCTAGGCAAACAAAACAAAACAAAAAAATCCTTAAGAACAAATAACAAAAGTCTGCCTTCATATGGATTTGAGGTTTGAATTCATACTACTTAATCAATATAAAAACAGTAATGCCCTAGGCTACCTGGCTAAACAAACATCTTCAACCCAGGCAACAAAAAATTTCCATAGCTAAGTCTCCAACAAACATGAGCTCACAATGAAAAATAAAAGACACATAAGAAAGCAATTTATCATGAGCAAGAATTAGTAAAAATAACAAGCAGAAGAATTGGGGGCCTAAGAATTCTAGATAATAGATTTATTAAATATAGATAATAAAAGAAGTATATTTCTGTGCCTTAAGACATTAAAAATAATTTTAAAAATTAAAAAGTGATAAAGGAAAAAGAGACAAATATATCAACAGATGTGGGAAATAAATTTAAAATATAACAGTAGGATTAAACAGTAGTTTGTATACAGCTGAAGAGAAAATTTGTACACTAGGAAATAAAACTAAAGAAATTACTCAGATTAAAAGAATGAAATATTTGAAAGAGAAATTGAGAGACATAAAGGATAGAATGACAAACTTTATAAATTAGGAGAGAATAGAAGAAATGGGGAGGGAAAAATAGAAAATGACAATGACTGAGGATTTTTCAGAAGGGATGAACTATATGAAGCCTGTGATTCATGGAATGAAAGATTCCAGAAAGAAAAATTAAAATTAAATCCATACCCAGACATACAGTGTGTTTAGAAAATACCAAAGAGAAGATCTTAAAAGCAGCCAGAGGAAAAACAAACTGTATCTAAAACAAAACAATAATTAAAAGAAAAACTGCCTTTTTGAATACAACAATGAAGAAGACAGCAAAGAATGTAAAATTTACAAACAGTTAAAAATCTTTCAAAAATTGAGGGTAAATATGACCCAGTAAATTGTATTCTTGGACATTTATCTCAAAGAAATGGAAACTTATGTCCCCAGAGAAACTTGTACATGAATATTCATAGCAGCAGTTTATTCACAATCATCACAAACTAGAAACTCCCTGAAAGTCCTTCAATGTGTGAATAGTTAAATGAACTACTGTACATCCATATCATGGAATAGTTATTGGAAATAAAAATAAATGATCAATTGATACACACAACTAGATGAGTCTCCAGAGAACTATGCTGGGTGAAAAAAAGCCAATCCCAAAAGGTAGACACTGTATGATTCCATTTATATAATTGTTACAATAACAAAATTATAGAGATAGAGAATAGATTCGTGACTGTCAGGGATTAGGGATGTAGGGGTGAGTGGATAGGAGTGGCTATAAAAGGTACTACAGAAAATTTTAAAAAATAAGAAAAAGGAAATTTTTAAAAAGAAAGAAAAAAAAAGATACTACAAGAGAACCTTGTGGTGGTAAAGAATCTTGACTGTGATGGTGGTTACACAAAGCTACACATGTGATAAAATTGCTCCAACTTATACACCACACACACACACACACACACACACACCAGTGCACGTATAAGTAGAGAAATATGAATAAACTCTGTGGTTTGTACCAATACCAATGACTTGGTATTGCTACTGCACTGCTGTCATGCAAAATGTTTCTGATTTGAGAGACTGGGTGAAGGGTACATGGGACCCTTGCAGCTTCCTTCAACCCAATAGTTATTTCAAAATTTTAAAATAGCATGAAAAATTAAATGGGAAATAAAGTCATGTTTAAAACAGAAAAATAACATCTTTACTACTAGCAGACCCTCCCTGAAGGAATTTCTAATAGCTATATTTCAAGAAAAAGGAAAAAATATCTCAGATGAAAAAACTGGTAAAACAGATGTGGGAACGAGAGACTGAGTATACATGTAGATAAATTTCAACAAAAATCGACTATTCAAAAGAACAATAAAATACAATCTAATTTTGAGTGGCAAAGTAAGGGAGAAATGAAGAGTAAAAATGGAAGAGGATTTATTCAAGATAAAATATTTTAAGGTCACATTCCACTGAGCAGGAAAGTTGAGATATTAAATGATTTTAGATGTTGTTAGATCAATTATGCACCTTAACAATTTAGTGTTAACCAGTAGAAGAAAATGTGAACAAACCAAAAGAAGACAGGTAAGTGAGGGAAAAGAAAACCAGAAAGAACAAGATAAGTTAGGGAGAAATAAAGCCAAAAAGTCACAATGAATGTAAATGAAATAAATTCTCCAGTTAAATATTAGAGATCATCAGACCAGATTATTGGATAAAACAAACAAAAATACTAATAAACTCCAATTATTCTCTCTTCATAAAAGTTTCAACTGAAACATAAAGAAAGAGAAAGTTTGAAAGGAAAAGGAAAGCACTAACCAAAATAAAGCTGGTGCAGCCATATTAATGTCAGACAATATAGATTTTAAGGCAATAAGCATTATTAAGGATCAGTCCTCAGGTGAAAACCTTGAAACGACTTATATGTCCACCAGTAAGAGGGTAAATAAATTGCGATCGATTTGTTTAGTTAAACTTTAATGGAATACTATACAATCACTAAAATCAATATATATATCAACACGGATAAACTTTAAAAACTTAATGGTGTGGAAGAAAAAGCAAATTGAAGGAAAATAGTCTGACACTTTTTATATCAAGTTTTAAAACAAGCAATGATAATTGCTTTTGCATTTCCAATATTATTTGGATTCGTTTATAGCTCCACACCTATGGAAACTGTCAAGCTGACTCACCCCTTAATCCAGTTTCTGCTGGGATAAGGGGCAAAAGTCTTTACTCTCTCTGCAAAAGAGACCCCCAAATGGTGAGGGCGAGGGTCGGGATACCAAGGATGGAACAAAAGTGGCCTACATCTCAACTGGACAGTGAAGCTTGGAAATTAGGGCTCCCTTGGAGCAATTTTGGCAGGCTTTGCAGGCTGAAGAGAAGCGATCAGGAAAATAATAATTCTTCTAGGGGATAGACAGTGTCCAAGAAGCTAAATCACAAGCAGCAAGCTCAGCAAACAATTGAAAACACATTTCGGCATTTTCAGTGAACTGTTCCACTGGCATTGAACCATCCACCCTCACATTCGCAGATAAGAATCTCCCTAGTTTAGGAAGTAGTCAATCAATAAAAAAAGAGACCTTTTTCTATAAGATGTGGATTTGGAGTTTGGGTTTTTAAATGGGGAACAGTTATGAAACCCTGGCTATTGCAGCTATGCATCCTAAGTCGCTTCCAAATGACAACACATTGACCCAGCTGGGTGGATCAGCGACCTTGTAGAACACAGTCATGCGCGCTTCCCCCAGAATTGGTCAGGGCAGGGGTTACACAGAGATGCTGCCAGTTGGAGGCAAATGTGAAGGCAAGCTCATAAATCTCCTGCCGTTACAAAAGGAAACGGAAAGAACCTGGGTTCCCAGGGCCTGGAGCAATCACTCTCCCCTCTTCGGCAGCCATGCAGGGCAGCTCGGCGTTCTCCTTTGAGCCTGCCCGCGTGTGGCGAGCCCTCTGGCGCAGAGTGACGGCTGCGTGTGGTCAAGTGTGCAGAGCACGTCAGCTCATTCGGGGCCGGGTCTGTGCTGGGCTCATCTGTTTGCCATGGGCAATTCCAGTCTATGTCACATTTGAATGTGACAACTCCATTACATAATTAGAAGGATAGATTAGAGAGAGCCGAGTACTTATGATTAATAATAACTTTATCAGCGCTATTAGATCTGTATTTTCTTTGGCTGTTACTAAAATACGTTTAAGGGGAAGACTCTCTGTATGAAGTTTGGTCCCCCTAGCCTTCTCCCTACCCATTCTCTATCCTGCTTTAAATTTTACCATGGACATTAAATCCTGTGCAGTGTCTTTTTGGGGGAATATGGGTTCCACACGGAACCTCAAATTCAACAAAGCAGAATTGAGTTTTTCCTCCTTTCCCCAGGGGGCTGCCACTACACCCCCCCCCAGCCTCCCATTCAGGAAACTGGCCATCCCCTAGACTTCATCCCTTCCCAGCCACCCCCACTCAACGTCAAAGGACAGACAGCTCTTAAACTTGCCGCTTTGGCCCCTTCGTTCCTACCCTGCTGTGCTCCGTTTTCTCATCTCATCTCTGGACTATTGCAAAAGCTTCTTCACTGTTCTCTCCCTGATTCTATATGACTAAAAGTAACCCATCCACGGTGAAAGCCTGGCTACACCACTTGCTTAGAAAATCCTTCAGTGCCTCCCACTGCCCACAGGATAAAGTAGGAACCCCTAAATCAACACGGCTGGGATTATCCTCTGGCCCCCACCGATTCCCAGCCCCTTTCCTGGCCATTTTTCACTTTATCAAAACGGAATTGCCCATCACGTTGCCATAGAGCTGGCTCTTTGTTCACACGAGACCCTCGCCCTGGAATGCCTACTTCATCTGTGTGTTTTTTTCTCCTCCTGACCCGTCCTGGTCTCCTAACTCAGGGCGCAGACCTCATCTGCTCCCGGGACGCTCTTCCTTGACAGCCTGGGCTGGCTGGAGGGTCCCGGGCCCCTGTGCCTGCCTCATGACGTGGAGACAATCTGCTTATTGAAACGGTTCTCCATATTGTACTTTTTTTCCCTCTTGGTCTGACCCACGAGGAGGACAATGAGAAAGCCCACTGGGTCTTGAATAGGTTTAGGCCAGATGCTTTTTGGCCTTTTTGCGTCTGTTTTCTTAGTTGCTTAAAATGTTAATTACCTGCTGATCAGGTTTCTTCCTTTCAATCCAGGCATTTCCCACTGCAGGTAAAATGGGTCCCCAGCCTCTTCCCCCTGGATGCAAGAGGATCGTGGCTGCCTCTCAAAGTGGGTTGAGGTGAAGGGAAGAAAACAGCAGACATGAAAACGGTTAAGTTAATTAATTGCAAGCGTGCGTGTAGGACCAGCACGTTTATTTAATCAGTTGCCTAGTAACCCTGCCTGCGTAAGAAGCGAATCACATCAGCCTGCAGGAGCAAGGATGGTCACCTTCAACGCCTAACCCGAGCTCTGGGGTCGGAACACCCAAATTCCCTTCCGCCCAGTGGCGGGCCAGTTGGGAGGTGGGAACCGATTTCCATCCTCTGCTGCTTTGGCCTCTCAGTGCCTCTCACAGACGCCACAGCAGAGAGCACGGCTTTCCGTGAACGTGACCTTTCAGCTGGTGCACACAGGACGGGATAAAGCATCCACGTCGGCTCTTTCCGGGTGGCCCGGCTACCGGGCACTGCAGCCCTCAGCTGGGATGGTGTGTGCATCCCTGTCCCGTGCCCACGGCAGAGCAGAGAGGGGCAAGTAAAGAGGTGGCAGTGGGCTGCTGGGCTGCGTTGGGTGAGCTTTCGCAGTGACCTCAAATGGGGAGAGAGAATAGCTGGTGAGTTTAATCACATAAGACCAGCTCAAGGCAGACCGTGCAGTTTGGGTTCCTGTCTGAAAAAAAATAAAAATAAAAAAACCCTCGTGGACTTTCAGGCAGCCGAGGGCTGAGCCGTCCTTTGGTGCTAGATTTATTGGAGGGTTTGGCGACAAGAATTTGCTTGTAGTTTCCATCTTCCCTGTGCTATTCTCTTAGCTGGTTCTTTTGAACGCCCCTCCCCCCACTTTATTCCCACCCCTCCATGTTCTGAAGCCAAATTAAAAGGGGAACAGCAGCGAAATAAAGACCCCTGTTTCTGCTTTAACACACCAGGACCACATTTTTATACTATTATGAGGTGATTTTTTTTTTTTTCTTTCTATTTGTCAGTCTCTTTGGATAAAAGACTCCATCTTTCATCAAGAACTCCCACCAGAAATTTCTGTAAACCCTCCATCAGTGAGCCGTTCTGCTGTCGTGCTGTGCAGAAACTAATCTAATTAAGACAGGATCTGCTAAATTTAATAGCCTACTATGAATTTTTACAGACATCTGGTAACTGGAAGTTGGAGCAGCTCTTACATATAAAATACACATTGTCCAGATGACCGATGTCAGAGGCAAATATTTCCCTTCTTTTGGGAACTCCTATTTGTTTTGGTGTGGATGCTATTGTCAAGCCATCCTTTAGGTAAATGTGAGGGAAAGGAGACGGAAGGCTAAAACTTCTCAATCTTGGCTTTCCATCTCCAAATTGAAGGCAATGAAGTGCCCATCTTCAGGATGTTTTATGGACAGCCCTGGGAATGCATGCAGAGGGATGGCTTGGTAGGCTTCCAATTTGTGCGGTCCCATAAAACCCTGCGCTTCTTTAGCAGGGCCTCTTGCTAAGTGTAACGCTCTGCTCTCCCAGTCTTGAAATTCTTTTTTTTTTTTTTTTAACTTTATTTTGTACATTTAATAATTGAAAACATAAACAATTAAAAACTAAAAAGTAAACACAGATGAATAAATATATACATTTCTCAATTAAATGTAATGGATACATGTAAAAATTTTTTTTTTTAATCAAACAATATATTACACAATACATTTGGTTCATAGTAATGCATTCATACAGTATTTGTCCTTTTGTGTCTGGCTTGCTTCACTCAACATAATGTCCTCCAGGTTCATCCATGTTGCCATATGCTTTATGACTTCATTTCTTCTTACAGCTGCATAATATTCCATCGTGTTAATAGACCACAGTTTGTTTATCCATTCGTCTGCTGATGGACACCTGGGTTGTTTCCAACTTTTGGCAATGGTGAATACTGTGGCTATGAACATCGGTGTGCAGATGTCTGTTCGTGTCACTGCTCTCAGTTCTTCTGGGTATATACCCAGTAGTGGTATTGCAGGGTCACGTGGCAAGTCTATATTCAACTTCCTTAGGAAATGCCAAACAGTCCTCCACAGTGGTTGTACCATCCTGCATTCCCACCAACATTGAAGAAGTGTTCCCAGCTCTCCACATCCTCTCCAACACTTGTAGTTCTCTGTCTTTTTAATAGTGGCCATTCTGATAGGTGTGAAATGATATCTCATTGTAGTTTTGATTTGCATTTCCCTAATCATGAGTGATGTTGAGCATTTCTTCATGTGTTTTTTTGCCATTTGTATTTCTTCTTCGGAGAAATGTCTATTCAAGCCTTTGACCCATTTTTTAATTGGGTCTTTTGTCTTTTTATTGTTGAGTTGAAACATCTCTTTATATATCCTGGATATTAAACCCTTATCAGATATGTGATTTCCAAATATTTTTTCCCATTGAGTTGGCTGCCTTTTCACCCTTCTGGCAAAGTCCTGTGAGGTGCAAAAGTGTTTAATTTTGAGGAGGTCCCATTTATCTACTTTTTCTTTTGTTGCACGTGCTTTGGGTGTGAGGTCCAAGAAACCACCACCTACTACAAGGTCTTGAAGATGTTTCCCTACATTTTCTTCTAGTAGTTTTATGGTCCTGGCTTTTATATTTAGATCTTTGATCCATTTTGAGTTGATTCTTGTATAGGGAGTGAGATAGGGGTCCTCTTTCATTCTTTTGGTTATATATATCCAGTTCTCCCAACACCATTTGTTGAAGAGACTGTTTTTTCCCATCAGCGTGGGCTTGGTAGGTTTGTCAAAAACCATTTGACTGTATAGGTGAGGGTATATTTCTGGATTTTCAATTCTATTCCACTGATCGATGTGTCTATCTTTATGCCAGTACCATGCTGTTTTGACCACTTTTCTGCATCTATTCCTCCCACATTGCTATTCTTTTTTAGAATACTTTTGGCTATTCGGGTGCACTTACCCTTCCAGATGAATTTGGTAATTGCCTTCTCTAATTCTGTAAAGTAAGCTGTTGGGATTTTGATTGGTATTGCATTGAATCTATAAATCAGTTTGGGCAAGATTGACATCTTCACAATATTTATTCCTCCAATCCATGAACACGGAATGTCTTTCCATTTGTTTAGGTCTTTTTAAATTTCTTTTAGCATTGTTTTGTAGTTTTCTGCATATAGGTCCTGTACTTCCTTGGTTAAATTAACTCCTAGGTATTTGAGTCTTTTTGTTGCTATTGAAAATGGAATTTTCCTCCTGATTTCCTCCTCAGATTGTTCAGTACTAGTGTACAAAAACATTACTGATTTTTGCGTGTTGATTTTATATCCTGCCACTTTGCTGAACTCATTTATTAGTTCAAGTAGCTTTGTTGTGCATACTTCAGGATTTTCTAAATACAGGATCATGTCATCCGCAAACAGTGAGAGTTTTACTTCCTCTTTTCCTATTTGGATGCCTTTAATTTTTTTGTCTTGTCTAATTGCCCTAGCTAGAACTTCTAGTACAATGTTGAATAACAATGGAGACAGTGGGCATCCTTGTCTTCTTCCTGATCTTAGGGAAAAAACTTTCAACCTTTCCCCATTGAGTATGATATTGAGGAATTTTCCTTTTATTCCTATCTTTTGAAGTATTTTTATCAAAAAAGGATGTTGGATTTTGTCGAATGCCTTTTCTGCATCTATTGAGATGATCATGTGGTTTTTTTCCTTCAATTTGTTAATGTGGTGTATTACATTGATTGATTTTCTTATGTTGAACCAGACTTGCATGCCAGGAATAAATCCCACTTGGTCGTGATGTATAAGACTTTTGATATGCTGTTGGATTCGATATGCAAGTATTTTGTTGAGAATTTTTGCATCTGTGTTCATGAGAGAGATTGGTCTGTAATTTTCTTTTCTTGTGGAATCTTTATCTGGCTTTGGTATTAGGGTGATGTTGGCTTCATAAAATGTGTTGGGTAATTTTCCCTCCTCTTCAGTTTTTTGGAAGAGTTTAAACAGGATTGGTGTTAATTCTTTTAGAAATGCTTAGTAGAATTCACCTGTGAAGCCATCTGGTCCTGGACTTTTCTTTGCTGGGAGATTTTTGATGACGGATTCAATCTCCTTAATTGTGATTGGTTTGTTAAGTTCTTGTATTTCTTGTTGTGTCAGTGTAGGTTGGTTATGAGTTTCTAGAAATTTGTCCATTTCATCCAGGTTGTCTAGTTTGTTGGCATATAGTTTCTCATAATATCCTCTTATGATTCTTTTTATTTCTGTGAGGTCATTTGTAATTTCCCCCCTTTCATTTCTGATTGTATTTATTTGCATCTTCTCTCTTTTTTTCTTTGTTAGTCTAGCGAGGGGCTTGTCAATTTTATTGATCTTCTCAAAGAACTAGCTTTTGGTTTTGTTGATTTTCTCTATTGCTTTTCTGTTCTCATTTTCATTTATTTCTGCTCTAATCTTTATTATTTCTTTCCTTCTTTTTGCTTTGGGATTGGTTTGCTGTTCTTTTTCTAGTTTCTCAAGTTGTTCGGTTAAATCTTTGAGTTTAGCTCTTTCTTGTTTCTTAATATAGGCATTTAGGGCTATAAATTTCCCTCTCAAGACTGTCTTTGCTGTATCCCATAAGTTTTGATATGTTGTGTTCTCATTTTCATTTGTCTCAATATATTTACTGATTTCACTTGCAATTTCTTCTTTGACCCACTGAATATTTAGGAGTGTGTTGTTCAGTCTCCACATATTTGCAAATTTACTTTTTTCCTGTCTGTTATTGATTTCTAGTTTCATTCTATTATGATCTGAGAAGGTGCTTTGTATAATTTCAATCTTTTTATATTTATTGAGAGCTGTATTGTGACCTAACATGTGGTCTATCCTGGAGAAAGATCCATGGGCACTTGAGAAGAATGTATAACCTGCTGAGTTTGGATGCAGTGTTCTGTATATGTCTGTTAGGTCTAACTTGTTTATCATATTGTTCAAGTTCTCTGATTCCTTGTTGATCTTCTGTCTAGTTGTTCTATCTAATGATGTGAGAGGGGTGTTGAAGTCTCTGATGATTATTGTAGAAATGTCTATTTCTCCCTTCAGTTTTGCCAGAGTTTGTCTCATATATTTTGGGGCACCCTGGTTAGGTGC
>JAKSZT010054281.1:18285277-18528210 GCA_026826555.1 Tolypeutes matacus
TGGCCACTTGACACTTTTGGGGTAGGGAGGGGACGAGCAGTTGAAATACAGTGGCTTCTTTGGGAGTTGGAGGTTGTCCTGAGTACTGTTGTGGCAACGGATGTAGGCCATTTTAAATCAGCACACACCACTCAGAACTGAGTGGGAGAGAGTGTGGTCTACAGTGTGAACTGTGGTCTATGGTTGGTGGCAAGGCTCCAGGATGTGTAAGTTCATTGAGGGTGGTGGGCCACACTTGTGGGAGATGTTTGTGTGGGATGTGATGGGAGGTGTGGGAGGTGGGCAACATGGGAATCCCAGTGGGTTCCGTGTAATATTTTGGGTAATCTAAGCACCTCTTAAAATATATGTATATATATATATATATATAAACAACATTTTTGTAAGCAAATACACATATATGCATATATATTTATATATCATTTTGCAAATGTTTGTATGTATTGTGAAAATTTTGATTTTTACCCATAATAAAAAAAAAAAAAAAAAAAGCAAACCTGAATTTATTTATTTAGATCCCAATCATCCTCTCTATACACATATATGGCTATACATTCAGTCCTAATTTTGCAACTTATTGTCTGAAGGTGTAGAGCCAGGAAAGGCAGAACTTCCTAAAATCCAACAAATTGTCCAGAATTCTAGACTCAAGCCAGGAGTTGACACTCGATAGTTGTTTCCTCTCCTCCCCTACGCTCTGTAGCCCATTGGCCATGGGAAAGGAGGAGAGGGCGCCTGTGTGCTTTCACTGGAGACTGCGCCCCACAACTTTTCACACACACCCTGGTCCCCCGTGAGCATGTACGTGCGCAGGCAACTCTGCACTGCGGACAAGCAAGTGGACGTTCAGCAACCCATTAAAAGTGTACATTCTGATAATATTTTGCTCTGGGGTCTGCTGGGAAACATAGCATCTAATACTTTGCAGTGAGAAGTGGAATCCCTGGGAAACAAGGTTTTTCCAAAATATTGGGATGAAAAGTTTTATTTTCTGACCTTGCACAATGGCAATTTAATGCATGCCCCCAATCAGCCTGGATAATTACCGTGTTAATAATTAAACATAGGTCTATATTTGTGGCCAGCGTTTCTCTTGAATTTTGTGGGACACCCAGGGACAATCTGCAGGCCAGGGTCACGCTGACTAGCCAATTTTCAAGATTCCAGTGAAAGAAATTCCCCATCTCTCTTCATCCAAAGAGTTCCAGTCTCTCACCATAGAACCCAGGATATCACCCTTAACTGAAGAACAAAATTCCTCCAATATCATTTTAATCCCTTCCTCTGGATCAGCGATCTATCTAAACAAACAAACAAAACACAAAACAAGAACAACATTAACAAACAAAGAAGAGCTGTTTGTCCAATGGTGTAAATGCCATGGACGACCTGTTTTTCACATCTGGCTTCTTTGCCTGCTCAGTTCCTTGTTGCTTCCTGGCTCTGGTGTGGATGGGACCAGAACACATCCTGTGTGCCCTAGAAAACAGCTGCACGAAATTAAGAAAGGTCCTTCCCAAAGATGCACCAATGACAACATGAATATTTGAAAATGAAGATCCAGAACATTTCCTGCCTTTCCCAGCCCCTCCAAGCTGGAGGCCCAGCTCTTTTGCAATTCCAATTAGCTCCCAAATCCTACCCAGGGCATAAAATATGTCTGGCTCTCTAGTTGGCAGGATCTGGAATTAAAGCGAGCGCTCAAAGATTTCAGTTTGTGTATCTGAGATGAGAACCTCAGTACAGAACTGTTCTGTGCTTCACTTTGGCTTAATGTTTGCTGGGACTTCCCATCAGTGCATGGAACATAAAAGGGGCATAATAGATGTTTGTTAAATCAACAAATAAGAGGAAGATTGGTATTGTTCATTTGTGTTCTAAGAGGGCCAAGGTACTTTTTAACTCCAATCCTCATCTGTTTCAGCCTGTCCCTTACTGAAGGGACAGTAAGAGAGTCCCCTTTTTTTTCTGAAAAGAGGTGTTAACTACTCTTTTACCTCCTCCATAAAGACACACATTTTAGTTGGTTTAGTCCGTGGAGGGTGGTCAGTGCATGGACACTCAGCCATTGTCCTTGGATTAGTATCCACAGCACACCACTTACTAGCTGTATGGCCATTGGACAACTTTTCTGTGCCTTAGTTTCCTCATCTGTAAAACGGAAATAATGCAAGTTCCAACATCGTATGATTCTAATCAGAATAAAGTAGGTAATGTTTTTAAATGCTTATAGTGAAGCTGGCATATAATAAGTATGATGTGAAGGTTTGCTAAATAAGTAAAATATATCTAAGGGTAATGCTAATCCATCAATGGCAGAGAAGTTTCAGCATATGAGAGAACTTAAATTTATTGGCAGGAGATATCTGAAACCATGTTAGGGAGGAGTCCAAAGCCACAGTGGTCTGGAATGGAAGCAGAATAGATGACTGATAATGTCTGCCGTAGGCTCTAACAGGAGAAGTGGCAAGGCATGACCGCCATTTTTACCATTCCCAATTTGTATAGGACCTTCGCTACCTGGCACGTTCAAAGGACCCAAGGAAATGGGTCACTAGACTAGAGAGCTTGAATGGATGTTTTTTGAGAGCCATTTCTGTGCCAGGCATTACATTAAATGCTAAAATGGAAAGATGAGTAAGTCGTTTCTTACAAGGTGTTTATAGACCAGAAGGAGAGATGGACCTGTGAACTGTAAGATAAAAAACAATGTGCAATTGTAGAGTATAAACAGAGAGCTTTGAAGCCACAAGGAAGTGGTAACTAACCTACCCCAGCATGTAAGGAAAACACAAAAATAAATAAATGAAATCCTTTTGAGGGAGTTCATTTCTTCTTATAAACAATTAACTGCTACTTGAATTGCCCTCTCATCACGAACAGCAATACTAATAATGACAAAATATATGAAGCAGTGGTTTTCAGGCACCAAACAACAATCCGCCCTGGGCTGTGATCCCAGAGAAAAGGAAATTAAACTGAATCCTCAATTGTCCCAGCTGAATGCCAGGTCATAATGATCCAGGTCACAGCACAGGGAGTGGCAAATGAAATGGAGCTTGGAGGTATCGCTGAGTGGAGGAGATGGAGATTGGAGTCAGGAAAGGCTGAGGCAGTGAGAATTTGTAGGACCAAGTATCAGAGCAGAGAAGCTTCATGGAGAGAAAGACAGGGATATCTGCAAAGAGCATCCTTGAGTCTTTGGCAGCATATTACTCTACTTATGAATCATAAATAACTCCAAGGATATAAAAGAAAACATGAATATGATGAGGAGAAAATGGAAGTTATATTAAAAATATGCAAATTGAAATAAAAGCATAAAATCTCTTTTATATTTATATACATCCTTACTATCTGGGACACTAATTACTTTTTTAAGAGCCATATCTTCATCTGGCATAATTTTCCTTATGATTGGAAAAGTTCTTTTAACACTTCTTTTAGTACATGTCTATTAATGAATCCTCTCAGCTTTTGTTAGTCCTAAAGTCTTTATTTTTTCCTTCATTTTTGAAAGGTGCCACTACTGGATATGAAGTCCTGGGCTGATAGGTTTGAAACTGAACACCTTAAAGATGTCATTCCATTGCAGAACAGTGAGCATGGTTCCTGATGAGAAATATGCTGCCATTCTTTTCTCTATTTCTCTCTACAGAATGTGTCCTTTATCTCTGGCTGCTTTTAAAAATCTCTCTTTATCATATGTTTTCAGAAAATTTGTTTGTGATGTGCCTTTATGTACTTTTTTTTATACTTTTTCTGCTTACGGTCCATTGAATTTCTTGGATCTGTATGTTTGTTTTCATGAAACTTAGAATTTTCAGCCATTATTTTTTCAAATATTTTTCTTTCCTCCCTACATTTGCCCACTTTTCTCAAACTTTTTTTCTCTCTGTGGTCATTTCTAACAGTTTCTACTTATTGCTATGCCTTTGAAGTCACTGCTCTTTTCTTCTGCAGTGTCTAATTTCCTCAGTAATTGATAAAACAATGGAACAACAGCAACAACAACAAAAAAACCCATAAAGTATTTGAACAACACTTCAAACAAATTTGTGTAATTGACATTTGTAGAACACTCTACCCACTTTTTTCAATGGGCACATGAAACATTCACCAGGATAGACCACATTTTGGAGCAAAAGACAAAACTCAATAAAGTTTAAATAATTGAAACCATACAGAGTATGTCATCTGACCATATTGAAAGTAAACTAGAAATCAATAAAACAAAGAATTCTGAAAAATACCCAAATACTGGGAAATAAAAGAACATCCATAAAGAAAATTAGAGAAATATTTTGAACTGAACAAAAGTGAAAACACAACATATCAAAATCTGTGGGAAGCAGCTAGAGAAGCACTCAGACAGAAAATTTATAGCACTTAATACTTCTATTAGAATATAATAAAACTCTAAAATCAATTATTTAAGCTTCTACATAAAGATATTAGATAAGCAAGGGAAAATGAAACCCAAAGTAAACAGAAGGAAGGAAATAGTAAAGATATGAGTGAAAAACAATAAAATAGAAAACATAAAAACTATAGAGGAAAAAAGTCAATAAAACAAAAAGCTGTTTTTTGGGAAGATCAACAAAACTGCTGAATATTCGATGACTATTTAAGAAAAAAACGAATACAAAATTATCAATATCAAGAATGTAAAGAACAGTGCTACAGATTGTACAGACTTTAAGAGAGTAATAGGAACACTTTAAGGCAAATAAATTCAACAACTTGGACATAATAGACAAAATAGATAAACTAAATAGCCCTATATTTATTGAAGAAGTTGAAGTTGTGGTTAAAATTTTCCCACAAAGAAGATGCCAGGTCCAGATGACTTCGTCGGTGAATTCTACCAAATATTTAAAGAAGCAATAATACCAATTCTACATAAACTCTTCTGGAAAAAAGAGGAACACTTTCCAACTCATTTTATGAGGCCAGCACTGCTTGATATCAGAACCAGATGAAAATATCTCCAGAAAAGGAAACTACAGACCAATATTCCAACAAACATAGTGACAAAAATCCTTAACAAATTTTTAGAAAATTGAATCCAGCAATGAATAGAAAATAATATATCATGACCAACTGGGATTTATCCAAGGAATCAAAGGTTGGATTAGCATTTTAAAAAACAACAAATTTTATCTACCACATTAACAGACTACAAAACAAGAAACATATGTTATTTTCAATAGATGTGGGTAAATAATTCAACAAAATTCAATATCCTCTCATAATTAAATCTTTCAGCAAACTGGGAATAGAAAGGAACCTCATCAAATTGAAAAGGGCATTTATGAAAATCCTACACCTAATATTGGATGTAATGATGAAAGGCTGAATGTTTTCCCCTTAAGATTGGGAACAAGGTAAGAGTCTGCTCTCACCATTTCAGGTCAACATTGTAGAGGAGGATAATGTAATAAAGCAAGAAAAAAGAAATAAATGACATCAAATTGGAAAGGAAGAAACATAACTGTCATTACTCACAGCTATTATGATTGTCTATGTATAAATCCTAAAGAATCTACAAACAAGCTAGGAGAACAAATAATTTAGTTTATCAAATCATTTAAAAAATTAATCCTACTTCTATACTATAGCAACACAGAACTGGAAATTTAAATGAAAAATAAATAGGGCAAGATCTTTACTTGTAAACTACAAATCATTTCTTGAAACATTAAGAAGATCTAAAGAAGAGAAATGTATCACATTTATGGATCAGAAGACTCAATAATGTTAAATGTGAATTCTTAATACAACCTTAATTGAAATACCTATAGGGATTTTTTTGTTGTTGAGATTGACAAGAATATTCAAAATGCATGTAGAAATGCAAAGGACCTAATCTAATCAATACTTGAAAAATAAGTACTAAGTTGTAGGCTTTACAGTATCGTATTTTATCACTTCTTTTAAGACAGTGTGGTATAGGCATAATTTAGACATATACACCAATGTTACTGACTAGTTAAAAATCTATAAATATATGGCTAATAAATTTTTAACAAAAGTGCCAATGTCTTTTATTGGGGAAAGGATAATTTTTCAACATACGGGGCTGGAACAATTGGATAGGCATGTGTAGCCAGCCTCCAAGATGATTTCCAATAACCGTTGCTTCTCCGTAGTTGTACCTTTATGGAATATCCTCCCCTTGAATCGGGGCTAGTTTGTGTGACCAATAGAATATAGCAAAAGTGAGGAAATGTGACTTCTAATCAGGAGTAATCAGATCATTTTGTTCCTGTACTCAATAGATTCCAATAGCTCCCTATCTCATTCCTAATAAAATCTAAAGTCCTTACCTTGGCTTGCTAATAGCTTTGATGAGTATCTCTTTGACCTCATCTTCTATCACTCTGTCCCTTACTTAGTGTGAACACTGACCTCCACATGTACCTTCACACTGCCTCGAGTTTAAAATAAGCATGACTTGCTCCCTTACTTCATTCCAGTTTCAGACTAAATGCCACTTTAACAAAAGGCTGCCCTAATTACTCATCTAAAATAACCCAATTCCCACAACGCTGAGACACTTTATGCTTGTCTTTGCAGCATGTATCACCATGTGACATTGGTCTAGTTGCATACTTGCTTGTTTATTACCGCCTCCCTCCACTCCACCCCTACAATGAAATGCAATCTCCATGAGAGCAGTGACTTTGTCACTGAATCCACAATGCTTAGAAAAACTCCTGGCAGTGGCAGGTGTTCATTAAATACGTTGAATCAATGAAGGAACTTATGTACTTTGTTATCACACTTGGGAAAAAAGCAGACCATGAAAAGCTCAAAATGTGGCAAATATTCAAAAGAGAGGACTTTTTATGGGACAAAAAATTAAGAGTTTCTTACAAGATCTTGCCAGCTGCAGAACATGCTCAATAGCTTACAATGTGAGCCAGCCAATGGGTGATAAATGAAGATATTGGCCATTGGTCAAGCCACAGTGGAAAGCCTGGAGCCGTCCAAGCAGCCTAGCTTGCAGATATGCTTCCCTGTTGCAAAAACTCTAACACAGAGGACTAGTTTGGGAACATCTTTTTGGTCCTAGAGGAATAATTACTCTGAAACTGACTGACCTATTTCTGGGTTATCATGAAGAGCAGATGAGTCAAGTGAAATAGAGGGTAAGTTGTTTTGGCTTAAATGGGAATTTGGAGGCAGATGATGTTCAGATCCTGGGAAATATAGAGACTAGGACCTTATAATACTGGATTCTAGAAACCACCCTGAATACTTTTTCCTTCACCCTTCCTTTCCTGAAGTTTCCAGCTTTTGCTATAATTATTTCCCACCAGTGTGGAAGGCAGAGGCACCATGGAAGTACCTTGGTTGAAGGGGAGACTGCTATATCCCAATATCCATTTGGCTTTTCTTTCCCTTCCTTGTAGAACCTTCCACCCTGGATTTTACGTTGGCATGTCATCACCCAGCCATAGACCACAATGCTTTACCTCCAGTGCTAGTGGGCATGGCCTGTGGCTAATATCAGGCCAGTGGAATTCAGGTGGAACTGCTACGTGCAAATCCTCCCTCATCTTCTAAGACATGCGTGTCATGGACTTGCTCCATCTTGATGACTGCTTTGAGGAGGAAAATCTTACCCACCCTCGTCTGCCTGGTCTGGGAGAACTGAACTTCTTTCTTACGTCTCTTTGTTTCAGCTACACAGGCCAGTTTCCTAACCATTATGATTGTACACTGGTATAGTGCAAAATGTGTAGAACCTGGAGTCAGAATATTCCAGGTTTAGAACAGATCTACCATTCGCCAAGCACATAACCCCAAATCTTATTTCCTCATCTGTTAAATATTGATAAGAAGACCGTCCTGGCAGAGGGCTTACATGTTTACAGCTTTAAAAGTATGCATAGTATGCGAATATTCTCACTGTCCTGATTTTGTGATAACCAGGGTAGGCTAAACATTCGCTATATTAGAAACCATGCATGTGTCCCCAGACCTAGTTTTTCTCCCTAGGTCTGGTTTTTGGAATGCTGGTGATAAACTAAGCCTGATTTATTATATGACCATCCTGTATGGGAAATGACTGTAACTTTGGGTATCTTTGGTTAACCTTGAGAGATATAGCAGGGGGACAGTTGTGGCTCTGGTGGTGGGCATCTGTCTCCCATATGGAGGAACCCGGGTTCTATCCCCGGGACCTCCTGGTAAAGGTAAAAAAAAAAGAAAAATATAGGAGGCGCGTGGGCCGCCAGGGCGCGTGGGCCGCCAGGCCCCGCTAGCTACGCAGCAAGATGATGACGTAACAGGAGAGTGACACAAGGGAAAGCCAAGACGAGACGTGCTGAAAAACCAGGAACTAAGGTGGCGCAAGTGATAGGACGCCTGTCTTCCACATCGAAGATTCTGAGGATCGAATCCCAGTGAAGACAAGAGGAGAAGGATGAGAAGGGAGGGCAGGAAACGGACATGGAGGGTTGCCCAGCAAATGGACACAGAAACAGCAAAAACGGGGGGTGGGTAAAAGTGGTAAATAAATGAATAAATGGTAAATGGTAAATTAAAAAAATAAAAATAAATTTTTTAAAAAGTATGCAGAGTGTCTGATCTGTGGTGTCTTAGTCTGCCAGTGTTGCTATGACAAATACCACATGATGGGCTTAAACAATGGGAATTTATTGTCTCCTGGCTTTGGAGGCTAGAAGTATAAATTGAAGGTGCCATCAGGGCCATGCTTTCTCCTCAAAGTCTGTAGCATTCTGATGCTGGCTCGCCACCCTCCTCTGGGGCCCTGGTTTGCATATCTGCTTCTGTCCCATGGCACTCTCTCTCTCTTTGTGTCTGTGCTTCCAGTTTCCACTGACTTCCAGCTCCTGGCTGCTGTGGCTCACAGCATTTGAGTTTCTATAAAAGATTTCAGTTATCCAGATCAAGGCCCACCCTGATTCGGTTGGGCCCACCTTCACGAAAAAGGTCCGACTTACCCATGAGTTCACACCCAACAGGAAGGCAGATTGAGATAAAGAACATGCTTTTTTAGGGGTATGTGATCTGACCCAGCACACTTGGGATTCCCTCAGTGAAGACGGATAGTCTTTGGCTGTCCACAAGCCATAGCCCTTTGCATGTGAGGAAAGAAGAGGAGCAGAGGGTCAGCAGGGTCCTCTTGCTCGATTTGCCCACCCCCTTCCTCAGTTCTTGGGGAGAAGTGCACTGAGCATTTCATAGCAAATGCCGAGACCCTCCTGCCAGGTCAGGACAGCAGCCTTCATGATTCCCAGGCCCTCCTCGAGCTTTCTTAATCTTACTTAAGTAAAGGTATTTCCCTTCCCCCCAATCCATCATCTCACAGGAGCTTCAGTGACAATATCCTGTGTCCTGTTCTCAAATCACGCGCTTTGCCTTTAGCTCAAACAGCTAAAAACCTAAGACAAAGCAATAATGCCTGATCCCTCAAAAAAGTATTTCTGTGGTTTTAAAGCCTTCAGTGAGGAAATGCCTGGAAATAACTTCTTGATTGGAATAAGACTAGCGCTGTGCAAGTCTTCTGAAAATCCCTGGGGACAGTTCCCCTCCGCCTCCCTGTACCTCTTCCCTTTAAAGAAATTTGTGCTGCGGATTTGCAACTTTCACATAAACTGCAAAAATCTCAGGAAAACACATGACAAAAATCTTTCCAGATATGATGTACTGTAATGTTTACCATTTTAAAAGAGCCACTGCTTAGTTTGCTCCACAGCAAATAACCCATTTGTTTCGCTCAGATCACGTCACATAATAAAGGACTTGTGTGCATTCAGCAGGAGTTCGGTCATTCCGAGGTGATGCGTTGGCATTGCAGGATTTATCTCCACCATCCACCGGTATGAAAATCTGGTGCTGCTCTTTTTCACACGATGAAAACAGTGAGGAAGTTGCAGTTGTGGCTTGTGAATTCATCAAGAGCTGACTTCATGAAATGTTAATGAGCAAATTCAAGCAAGGGCTGGGGATAACTCATTCAGGCAAACAAAAATGCATTAATGCAACAAGAAGGCCAACAAAATGTAAACTTGTAGAGCCTAGAAATTTAGTCATTGCAGGCAAAGTAAATATTATCCTTTTGCATTTGTGCACATATATGTGTGTATGTACATGTGTATATATACAGATAGAGGAGGGAGAAAGAGTAGGAAAGAGAGGGTAGAGGGTGAGGACAAGAGGGAAAGGGAGAGAGAGAGAGAGTGACAGAGGACAGAGAGAATATATGCATTAACCGTAAATCAAGATACAGTTGTCTAACATTGCACAGTGAAATTTTCAGTAATGATGGGTTAATAACCTCAGGTCAAAAGCTTCCATTGGACTTCCGCAGAAATATCCTGTCAGCCAGGGAGAACTTGACCCAGCGTTTTGGTGAAAATCTCTGAAAGCATAATTTACTACAGTCTGCGGAAGCATGGACAGGCTGTGGGTGTCCAATTTGTGCTTTTTCATGGACACAGGTGCTTTTTCCATGCTAAAAAACCCTCCCTCCCATCACCTTTCCTGGCCAGAGTTCCCTGAGGTATGTTCCATGGGCCATGAACAAGACTCAGAATCCTCTGGTGTGGCCCACCCACTAGTCTGAAATGCATAACCAGGAATAGGCTGAAACCTGGGTGAGGTTTCTAGCAAAAATGAGAGAGAAAAAAGTGAAGCTCTACAGGAGGCTATTTATTCCAAATGCTAAGGACAGGGTGAAATATTATGGTGGACTTCGAGGTTCCCCAAATATTTATGGAACCCTTTTCCCCCTGCTAGACTGGCGAGGTCAGATTTACCATCCTCATTTTCCTCCCAGAGGAGGAAAATGGCCCAACATGAGCTCCGCCCCTGGCCAAGAACAGGTGGCTCTTTCCTTCCTTATCACCTGCAAAGTCACAAAGGCCTAGAGCTTGTGAAATGGGAAGTGCCGCCCCCCAGGAATCCATCTGAATTGCAAGTGTGGATGGACTAGTGCTAGCTGGCAAGACCTTTTTTCAACTAAAAGTGCTCCCCACTCAGAACACCTCAAAATGAGAGAAAACAGATGCAAAGCCATAGAGATATCAGTTGGACTATTTGAGCTCATGATAGTTTTATCTTGCTATAAACATTTCATTATTAATCCCATAAGTGGCTACTATGAAACCCTTTGCAATGCTTTCACTTCCGAGTGCTCGGTGAAATCATCCACTTGTTAGGTACATAACTGGAAGAACTGTAATACAAATACAAGTGATCATATTTTGGTCACATGTGGTTAATCTTTCTTAGATAAAATACTGAGCAACCCAATATGGAAATGTCAAAATTGCCTCAGAGTGAAAAACTCAATTTGAATATTTATGTACATGCTCCAAGTTGAGGCAATCCAGCAAACTGTTTAATAAAGACAAAAAGATTGAGCTGTTCGTGCATTTTAATTTGCCAAACAAAGAACATCACATAAATCTGATTTATTTATATTATTACACACATTAATTTATTCTTCATGCATCTTATTTTCTATAGCCAAAAACAACAAGACGTGTGCTGCAAAATATCGACATTACCACAATTCATACCACTTAGAGCAAAACTTTGGTTCACCGATACATTGGCAAACTGGGAGTCCAAATTTAGTGGGGGTCTGTGTATCTACAGATACGTGTGTGGGAACGAGAAAAAGAGGATATTTTTATCGGTAAAAGTGAAACTAACATGAATTAGGTCAGGATGTGGAATAAATTTGGGTTTCTAAGCATCGCGCCACCAGAGGCGATTTTCTTGTTGAAAGGGCGTATCCTCTCTGTCGCCCAGTAGAAGGCAGACCCGTGAAAATGGGTGCCTTGTGTCTCTTGCTCTCTGAGGCTGCCTCAGGTAGGTTCTCCATGGTCAGCAGTTGCAGGATGCCCTGAACAAGTGTCTCTCTTCAGCCCAGTGCCAACTGTTCCCCTTGGGACCTTCATGACTAGTAAGGAATCACACCACGATGGCCCCAGTGCGGGAGAGCCCATGGACACATCTGGCCTTGCTGGCACGTGCTTTGTGCCTGTTCTTTTTGTCTAATTAATATCTACTGTCTGTAGACAGGGCCTGCCTCCTCCAGCTCTTCAGGTCTCATGACCCACTCTTCTCCAGGCACCTTCGCCCAGCAGGGCCATGTCCTCCATCTGTCCAAGCCTTCTCGTGAAGAGTAAGGCGTGCTGATTAGCATCCGCTTACCAAGGCAGGAATAGGGAGAATACTTCTTAGGAATCAAGAAGCAAAGCACCCAGGAGCTTAAATGAGAGTAAAAATTTAAGAAAAGCATGCATGCCTTAAGCAGTTTTAGTGGGAAACAGTTTATGGCGTATTCTCTCCTCTGACTGCTAAATCCTAACTCATTCAATACAATTCTGATATGGTCAGTCTGGCAAGTTTTATGAAGATCACCCTCTGAAGGAATTCGGGTCGGCCGCCGAAACGCCTTCTCTTTGTTCATTCGTTCACTTGTTCAAGAGATGTTTATTGGGTGCCTGTAATTTGCCAGGCTTTGGGCTGGCTTTGCAGATACGAGCAACAGGGTCGTGTAACCTGCTCCCTGGCTCTAGAGAAGCCAATGCTCATCGGAGAGCACCCCAAATCACATAAAATTTCAACATGAAAAAGGGCCAGGTGCAATCAGTGAAATGTGTGTGATGCTGCAATAACAAATAGTAGGGGAATCTGACACAGCCGTGTGTGTGTGTGTGTGTGTGTGTGTTGTGGATGGGGGGAGGGCCAGGAGTCGGCTGTCAGTCGGACAATGAGTAGGTAGCACTCCTGCCAGGAGCTATGGGGAATGGGGGAGGGAGTGCATGGGGCCCTCAGTTTCTTTACCTTCCCACCCACTCATTCATCCATTCAGCCAGTCGTTCAGGTGAGCCAGTCAATAAATGTTATTGATCACCTACTATGTGTTAAACAGTAGAGCTGTAATGATAAACCAGAACAGACTTGCCCTTACATGCACAGAGCTTGAATTGTATGGGGGAAACACAAACAAATGCAAGTTAAAAAATCTATGAAGGAGACCAACTGAAGCTGAGACAGAGGCTACCCGGGCGGGGAAACTGCTTTATAAATAGGGTGGCCAAGGAAGGCTTCTCTGAAAGGTGACCTTTGAGCAGAGCCCAGAAAGATGACCGACAGCCGACTGCGCGGCGACACGGGGGAAGAGCCTGGAGGCCAAGCGGGGCAGCCCAAGCAGGGCGGAGCCTGGCGCACCTGGGCCGTGGGCAGGCCACCTGGCTGCAGCACCGCTGGGAAGGTTTGCAGCATGGGCGGGAATGCCGGAGGCCTTGGCAATGAGCGCAGGTTGCTTTTCTGGGTACAGTCAGAGAAGTGACAGCTCCGATTTGTGCCTAAGGAAGCCGGGGACCAGGATGTCATCTAGGAGCAGCTCCTGTGCCAGACGGTTGTAGCCTGGATTTGGGGTTTTATTATTTTGTTTTCTCAGATGGCCCCTTCCACTCGGACGCAAGCTGCACAAGGGAAGTATTTCTGTCTGTTTTTCATCGCACTTGTGGCCCCAGGGCCTGCAGGGACTGCAGGGCAAGAGCTGGTCCTCAATAACGAATTTGTTGTATGGATAATGAGACGCCGCCCTCTGAATGATGCTCTTGAAACGTTTACTTAAACACATCAATGTAAGGACCAGGGTGGATTTGCTGAGACCGTAACTGTGGTGGGGCTTCTTAGCACCTTCACCTGGCCTAAGAATCCCCGTGACCATGACAGCAGGCTCTCTCTCCAGGTTTCAAGGAAAAATTTAATATCTGGAAACAGCAGTAAGATTGAAGATCACGGAGATTGAAGATCACGGAAGCTTCGTTACCTTTACAAAACAGACTGCAGGGCACTTGTGTGCTCTGAAATATTATCATAAAACTAAACCTCACTTGTCAAAACAAACAAGCAAAGTACATTCCACGAGGCATTCTAGCCTCGAGAGCAATTGCGTTATATTTACAAGCTAATTCATAAAACTGGAGAATGCATAACGGCACAACCCTCCATAAACGTGAGTGTGTAAGACTCTATGGCATTAATCCATCAATGCAGATGTGGAAATAACTATACCAGTTCCTCAGTGAAAGGGTTTTATTCTCATCACTTTTGGGTAAATATGCCATCTGAATGACTTCCTTCTTCTTTCCCCTCTGGAAATAATGTTTCTAAAGGTAAAAATTTGAGTTCACAAAATTAAGAAAAACTAAGTTTAATTAGAGTCTGACAAACTTCAGAAGATGAATATTAGAGATGACTGCTGATCGAAATAGGAATAAGAAGAGTGCACACTATTTGGAAGGCTCACTTCGTCACCTACTGCAACCAATTAGTCGCCCAAACTTTTCCCATTATTCACATGTTTTGGGATTGTGCAAACAAAACATCGGAATGACTGACTGCATTTTTCTTTTCTCATTCAAATGTTTTTACTCAATATTACTGCAATTCTTAGACAAAGCGCAGTGCTTTAAAAGGGTACCTATATATAACATGCTTTGACTGGACCTGTCACTAAAAAAAAAAAATAGCAGCTGACTCCTCTCTTTACCTCTCTCTCCCTCTCTCTTTTCCTCTTTCTCTCTCTCTCTGTCTCCTTCCAACAATGAGTTCCTACCTTATATACTGGCAAAGGATGGGTCAACTACCACAGATACTAGTAAAAATAACTCTTAATATGCATATGATCGTTTCAGATTCAAATACCTTTTCTTATTCCAAACTGAGTAAATGTAGACAGAGCTAAAGTTGTTTGCGATCCAGCCTGAGTCTTCTAGAGAATGATGCTGTGTGTGTGTGTATGTGCATGTATAATATAAATGAAAAAAATAAATTCATTGTAAAATGTGAAAATACACCCTGAGGGTTATTATGGACCCGCTGGTTCAAATTTCTGGGACTATTTTAATCAACCTGAAATCCTTACCTGACATTACTGGAATTATAAGTCAACAATTAGAGCTTCTAGTATGGGCTAATAGCAGCTTTGTTTCCAGGATTTAATCACGACTACAAATCTGTATGTAATAGGCCTAACAGACCTTATTTCTCGATCCTTATGCAACATTTGCTTAATTTGGAAAGTAAATTGTTCTTCCCAACTGAAATGATCATATGCTTATTAAGAGCTATTTCAAACTAGTAACTAGCATTTGACTACCTTAAAGTAGTTTAATGTGGACTGAGGTGTATGTGGGGGAAAAGGGACTTGAAAATTTAAGTGATTATTAAATTCAATTGTGAAAAGAAGAAACAGGAAGTTTTTTAAAGGTGAAATTAGAAAGAAATGAACAATATCCACTATCATTCTTTATAATATAATATGAATTTGTTCTTGAAAATACCTTGACTTGAAAGCTTTTGAAATTCCTTGATGGAAATTGCCATACAAATGCAAAGCACTAATGCGCTAAGGTTATTAGTAATTATTGTTATAAAACAGTAGTTGAAAATAGCAACGCAGAATTTGTAGTAAAGCTAACAAATGTAAATATCACATATCCTGCTAACACTTTGGCAAAAAATAAATGAACATAAACACTGATCATTATTTTCACTCTTTCTGCATCTGGAAACAAACATTGCAAACGATCAGATTTATCGAATGACATTCAGTAGCCTAGAAATAGGATTCTTAAAAGAACGGGTTCTTTTTGCCAAGGGGATTCCATTTCCCCCAGTTCATTGACTCAACAAGGACGTTGTGAGAACTGACCACCTCCTGGACGGCGTGCTGTGGCCAGTGGAGTGCCTGAGTGATAGCCCCAGCTTTAAGGTCAGATATTTGCACAATTTTAACAGATATTATCATTATCATTTGTTTGACTATCAACTCAGTAAAGCAAAAATGTGAAATGTTTAACTTCTGTGTTTCTTGATGTATAGTCAAATTAACTTTGTCAGGTCCTCTGAGAAGGTGGGGCAGGTATGGGGGTGCCGTACCCCATCTTCTTTCCAAAGAAGATGCACCAGTTTATCATTAAGTCTTGATGGGGTTACTTCAAAGGCCTCTTAACTGTGACAATCTCTACTCTAGAACAAAATCTGGCTTCCCTGCGCTTTTTAGGTGTGGCCCCAAGCCCCAGGGAGCTAAATACAGTAAACAGTCTGTATTAGTCAGCCCAAGGAGTGCTGATGCAAAATACCAGAAATCTGTTGGCTTTTATAAAGGGTGTTTATTTGGGGGAGAAGCTTACAGTTACCAGGCCATAAAGCTTAAGCTATTTCCCTCACCAAAGTCTGTCGCCACGTGTTGGAGCAAGATGGCTGCCAACATCAGCCAAGAGTTCAGGCTTGTTGGGTTCCTCTCTTCCGGGGCTGGTTTCTATCTGGGCTCAGGCTTGCTTCGCGCCACAAGGCCAGCTGTAGACTATCAGGCGAACGGCTCTCTCCTTCCTTACGAACAAGCTCCTCTGTGTGCTTGCTTCCCTGGGCTCCAGAATTAAAACTCCAAACTCCCTTCTCTGCAGTGCAGTTTCTCTGTGAGTCCCCACCCACCAAGGGGACAGGGATGGAAAGCCCTACTGATGTGGCCCAATCAAAGCCTTAATTATTATTTAATCAAGTAAAAGTAAAGCCTCTAAATCTAATACACTCTAATACACCCAGAGGAAAAGACCAGTTTACAAACATAAACCAATATGACTTTTTGGAATTCATCAATAATATCAAACTTCTACACAGTTAATTAAGATTCAGTACCTCAGGTACTGAAGGCCAAGGGAGAGGGAGAAACCTCGGGAGAGTTCCCAGTGCAACCCCAGGGAATTAGGGAAGGCTAGGAGCTGAATGGGCCAGGAGATAATGCATCCTCAATGAAAACCACTACTTAACATTCTCATGTCTGGCACACTTTTTTGTTTGAATCAGGGCATCTCACTCTAATCCAAATAGTTATCCTGGGACTCTGTCATATTCTAATTCCAGTTTTAGTCGTGTTGGCAGTTTAAAGGGGTGAAGGATAATTCAAGGCAGGATAATTTATCCTATTTCCACCAGGGGAGTCAATTATCTTGTGAACAGGGGAAGAACTCGGGTCTCAGAGTGCTCTACAAATGCAATGGGGATAACGGGCCGAGTGATATGCTGCTGTGCAGAAAAAAGCACAGCAAGGAAAAAGCTCTCCTGCGTGAGGCAGTGACAGACTGTGGGAACCACAAGTTAATCCTCTGACTTGACTAATTAGATGGCCACGTTGGGCCCTTGCACTAACGAGAGGCATGGGGAACTTGGAAAGGGTCCAGAGGCACACAAGGCTCCAGAACTGGGAATATTTGCGTTGCCGGAAGGAAGCTAAGAGGCCATTTGAAGTCCACGTGCCAGCATAATGAAGAGGCCGTGGCAAGGGACAAGTTGAAAGGGTCTGGCGGCAGCAGGGGGATTTGGGCGATGCCGATTCCAGAAAGAACCACTTGTTCACATGCTCGGGGGAAGCTGCAGCCAGATTTAGGTGAACCGCTGGCTGCCTGGACAGAGTGGGTCGAGGCCCCTGAAACCAGAGTGAGCCAGCCAGCCCCCAGGGAACCACCTCTCCACTAGCTACAGCCCCGTAAGACTTACCCCAACCCGCCACACCCCATGGCCAATCACCCCCATCAAAAACAACATGGCAGAATCCAGCAGAGAGGAAACCCAGGGCTCCCCCGTGAGGGCCCCAAAGCAGGGGGCTCAGGAGTACACTCATTTCTCGTTAATGTTTACTTTTTCTTTTCCTTTGGCATTGTTTAAATGTTCTGGTTTTCTGTATCTGTTGCTTCCTTTAAATACTCAAAGTAACACAAACAATTCAAAACAAGACACAAGTCCATCAAACAAAGCATTGTCACACCCAAAGTGGTGACCATTTACCACTTTTGGTTTTGAGCAAATGAAATGTCCGAAGGCAGATGGGTTCTAAGTCAAATATACATCAGACTTCAAGACTCAGTATGAAGGAAAGGCTGTAAAATGTCACTTTAATAATTATTTTATATTAATTAGATGTCAAGATGATAATATTTTTGATATATTGAATTAAATAAAATGTACTATTAAATTAAAGCCATCTGTTTATTTTCGCTTTTTAAGCATGGCTTCTGGAAAATTTCAAATGGAGTACGTGGCTCATATTTGTGGCTCTTGTATTTCTGTGGACAGTGCTGCTGTGGAATATAAAATGAAAGTTCCTCTTTGCTCTCCTCGCTTCTCTCCCCCACCCCAAAAAATACTTCTAACATTTTGTATGTATTCTTAGAAACCATCTGTGATATACACACAATTAAAAACAAAACGAAGCCATTTCACATAGTCATAATGGTCTAAAATTGGCTTTCCCCTCTCAACAGCGTGTCCCCCATTCTTTGTTATTGCCACATGATTGTGGCATGAAAGGCCCCAAAATAGTGACCATTCCCAGATTTATACAATTTAAGGGTTTTTTTTTTCCAAATTTTCTGCAGTAACATGGCTGCAATATGTATTTTTGTAGATAAACCCCAGAGATTATTTCTCTAGAAAGGATAGCTAAAAGTGACATTGCTGGGTCAAAGGGAACGACCATTTTGAATGCTGATAAAAACAAACACATTGTCTTCGAAAGATATTCATCAAATTATATTACCACGTAGTATGAAAACATCAACTTTCCCACACCCTTGCCAAGCTTTTAAAATATCGCCCAATTGGTGATGAGTTATATACCCATTTAACTGATTTTCCTAATTACTGCCGAGTTTCAGCATTTTGTACTGATTAAGCAGAAACCACCTTCAATTATTCTCACAACTTCCTGTTCAAAACCTCATTCAGAACTGACTTTTTTTCGCTTCCCCCAATTTTTAGGTGAAATCTCAGAAAAATCCGTTTCTGTTTGCAATGACTAACAGAAAGGAAAAATCTCCCCATCTCGTTCATTCACAGGAACAAGCTTGTTTCAGGAACAAGAATGCCCAGCCCAAGCTCATGCACACGTAATTCTTTACTTTATTCCAAGTAAAGCGGCTCTGTCCTCCAGCTCAGGAAGGGTGGGTGCCTTGAGTCTACACCAGAGATTACCTATTCTGGACATTTCTTATAAATGGAATCACACAGTTTGTTGCCCTTTGTGACTGTCTTCTTTTCCCTTAGCATAACGTTTTTAAGATCCAGCTATGTGGTTGCACATATTAGTCCTTTATTCCTCTTTATGACTAAATAATATTCCCCTATATGGATATATCAATTCTATTTAACTATTCATCAGTGCACAGATATTTGGCTATTAAGAATAATGCTGCTATAAACATTCATATAAAAGATGTTGTATGGAAATAGGTTTTTCCTTTTCTTGGGTATGTATCTACAAGTGAAACTGCTGGGTCAAATGGCAAGTTTATGTTAACATTTATGAGCAACTGCCAGACTGCTTGCCCAAAGCAGCTGCATCATTTTACATTCCCACCAGAACTCTACAAGGATTCTGATTTCTCTACATACTCATCAACACTTGTCGTTATCTGTCTTTTTTATTATGACCCTCCTAGCAGGTATGAGGTGGCATCTCATTATGGTTTTGATTTGCATTTCCCTGATAACTAATGATATCAGCTTTGTTTTATGTGCTTATTGTCCATTTGTATATCTTCTTTGGAAGCGTGTATATTCGAGTCTTGTACTTATTTTTAATAGGACTGTTTGCTTTCTTTGTTGTTGTTGAGTTGCAGTAGTTCTTTCTTTATTCTGGATAGTAATCCCTTATTATATATATATGATTTGGAAATATTTTCTCTCATTTTGTGATTTGTCTTTTCACACTTTTGGTAGTGTCCTTTGAACTACACACAAAACATCACCATCCCAGTCCCCTCAGGATTGGGGGAAGAACTATGGATAGAGTGGACTTGATGGTATTCTCTTGTTCACATATGCTGATTCTAGCAATGCAAGAAATTATAACAATGAGGTGGAGCCAGTGGCCACTTGACACTTTTGGGGTAGGGAGGGGACGAGCAGTTGAAATACAGTGGCTTCTTTGGGAGTTGGAGGTTGTCCTGAGTACTGTTGTGGCAACGGATGTAGGCCATTTTAAATCAGCACACACCACTCAGAACTGAGTGGGAGAGAGTGTGGTCTACGGTGTGAACTGTGGTCTATGGTTGGTGGCAAGGCTCCAGGATGTGTAAGTTCATTGAGGGTGGTGGGCCACACTGTGGGAGATGTTTGTGTGGGATGTGGTGGGAGGTGTGGGAGGTGGGCAACATGGGAATCCCAGTGGGTTCCGTGTAATATTTTAGGTAATCTAAGCACCTCTTAAAATATATGTATATATATATATATATAAATAACATTTTTGTAAGCAAATACACATATATGCATATATATTTATATATCATTTTGCAAATGTTTGTATGTATTGTGAGAATTTTGATTTTTACCCATAATAAAAAAAAAAAAGAGAGAGAAAAAAAAAATTTATGAAGTCAGATTTATCTATTTTTCCTTTTGTTGCTTGTGCTTTTGGTGTCATATCATGCCACATCCAAGATCACAAAGATTTGCCATTATGTTTTCTTCCTAGAGCTTTATCATTGTAGCTCTTACACTTAGGAATTTGATCCATTTTGCATTAAGTTTTGTATATGATGTGAGGTAAGGGTGCAAATTCATTCTTTCGCATCTGGATATCGGTTGTCCTGGCACTATTTGTTGAGAAGACTATTCTTTTCCCATTAAATTGTTTTAACACCCTGGTTGAAAATCAATTCACTATAAATGTGAGGCAAGAGCCCTGTATTTTTATTTCACATTTTTTAATAGATTTTAAATTTAGTTATTTATTCCACCTGCAATTTATTTTGGAGCTGTGAGGCTAATTATTGTTTTCTAAACTGATGGCTGACTGTGATAATATCATAGATTGAATGATAGATTATCTTTCCCTAATTTGAAATTTCACTTTACTAAGTGTCATGTTGCCCCATAAATAGGTATGTTTAAGAACTTTATATTATAAAAGCTTTATGTCCAGATGTTTGTCTTTTTAACATTACCCTTGTTTGTAACTTAGTAAGACATTTCAGTCTGTTTTTTTTTTTTCAGCAAAATTTTTTCTTCTCTTATTTTTCAAGTAATTTCTTTCTCCCATTTTCTCTATTCTCTTATTTTAAAAGAGATAAATAGAACATTTGGATTCATCCTCTGCGTATCAAATTTTGTTTCCTGCTTTCTAACTCTTTGTGTTTTTCCATTGTTTTCTGAGAGAATACTTTGACTTAATTTTTACGCTAAATTCTTCTTCTTCTGTTTTTTCCTCATATTTCCAAACCCTCTAGTTGATTTTTTACAAATGCGAATAGATGCAATTCCTCCTCACATCTTTCTGAGGATGTTAAGATTTTAATTGTAAAAGTCATAGGAATGCCTCTGTAGTAAATGCCGCCTCAGCACTCCACTTATATCTCCTCATTCTTCCCACAAACTTGCCTAGAAGCCAACTATTAGCACCTGCATTTCTTTGCCTCAGGGTTTTCTCTTGTTGCAGGAGCCCACATTGCTGCCAAAATCTTAGACTGGAAGCACTGAGAAATTAACATCCCCTGGGAACAGCCAGTGAAGGAGATGCTTGGTGATAACTCTGGTTGGATAACTCCAATTCATATGCTCTAAATTCGTTCCCAGTGTTTCCCCAGCTGAATTAACTTCCAGTTGCCCACAGTGGTTGGTGGATTGATATCAGACCCTTTATTGTCTGAATTTCCTCCCTTCTTTCACTTCTTCACCATCCTCCTGCTGTTTCCTTCACCTCCCAGATAAATTACTTGCATTTGAATCCTTATTGCAGGGTCAGCCCACTATTAGCTCTATTTCTTTGGGTTTTAGTTCTTCTACAGTTTGTGTATTTTGTCTCTACTTTTGGTGTTGTTATAGCTTAATGTTGGGTAATTCTTGTCTGATTGCTTATATTTGTATTTGGTATTCCCTGCTACTTTATCTATTTCAACTGAGAAGCTTGCCTTAGAGGAAGGGAATCACTGTAAGCATTTCTTTCCTAACCTCACCTCAACTTCTGAACCCACTCCCCACCTCCCTAGCCACAGATTCTGACAACTCTTTAGCTGAAAGTAGAGGAGGTAGGGGTCAGAGAGTAGAGATAAGATACAAGCAAAGTCTTGATTGGCATGGATATAATCTGATGATGGTGTCTTTTGAATGTGGTATATTCCCAGTGCAAGTTTTTGATGCTCATTAGTGGGTTCTTCTGAGAGTTCCTACTGAAAACCTCTAACTGCAATTCCTTTGATGCAATTCCTCCTACACTCAGCTGCAAGACATCCACATCCTGGGACTTTTTTGTTGGTGACCATTGCTCTCTAGAAGGCCTTCCTGGGAAATGTCTCTTCTAAGCTCCAGGCCAGGTGCTAAGTCTAACTGATCCACAGGTAAGTGAATTTACAAAGCTAGCAAGCAAACAACAACAATGACAATGACAACAAAATCTTAACCCACCTTTGGGGTAAGCACAGCTTCTTCCCAATGCAGCCACCTTTCCTTATTCTTACATAGTCTTGTTAAACATTTTAATTTATCAGACATAAATCAAACACCAGTCCCTTGTGTTTCTCCCAAACTCCAAGGTAAACATGTCAGACTGTCTACATGGTCCCCTTCACTGCCCCCCAACACATACACCATTTGACTTGAGGGGAGAAGGAGGCATTCCTGGCAGGTGATAGGGCAATAGTATCTCTCCCCCAGAGACAGCCTCTTTTCCCGTGTTCCCACCTTCTAGGTCAACCTTTTTCTAACCTCAAGGTTTCCTTACTGATGTATTTTGTGAATCTTAAGAAAGCATGTCTTACTCCAATTCCATAACAATAATCTCCCTTATTTTCTTCTAGAAGTTTGAAGTTGATTTTTAACACTTTAATAAACCAAGGCATTCTGTATTCCCTTTAAATATCGTAATTCCCTGAGGCTCCCCAAGCATTGAACCACTGTGTTTCAGTGCTTTAGGAAATAGGCAGACACCAGCTAAAGCAAAGAAGTCATTGCTCAGTTTTGGTTTCAAATTAGATTTTTCTTTTATGTCTACAGTGAAATAGTTGTCTTGGGAACTCAGTTTGTTAGATAGAAATGGTTTCTAAATTCCAAAAATCTCCCTTTTGCATATCAAAAGGATGCTTAACCAACTTGGATGATAGAGCTTGACTAAGGGAAATTTCTATCCCACCTTAGAAGGAAGTAAAGAGTTTTCCTGGTCTTGGACTTAGGAAAAGAAGATGGGGGGGGGGGAGGTGGAGCTAGAGAAGAAGTTAAAGGCCAGTGTTTAGTTTCTCCCTCCAGTCAAATTTCTGGCTGGAAGTGTAAGTGGTAGGGCAGGAGTGGGAGAATCCCAGAGTTGTGCCTTCTACATCACTTGCTCTGGCACAGATCATGAAAATATTAATTGCCCCTTTACAAGTGCTTACCTAACAAAGCACCAACTACTCAGTAGTGGAAAAATAAGGCAAGAGTACGGTCATAAAAGGACTGGAGAGAGCTTCCCTGAGTCACCCCAATTCCCATGTAGAATGCAAGGGATCTGATTCTTCAGGCCAACGACATTGGCCATGCTTTGAATTGGATGCTTAGGACAGGCCCTGATTTTCTCCAAGTTTCCCCAGGACTTGGGTGCTGATGGAGGACTCTAAGTGCCTCTGCCATAAAGCTGCCAATATGATGCTACAAACAGACACGTTTTGAGGCATCTGCGTCACTCAGGAAGGGTCCTGGTTTGAAATACTTCTCCAATATTTCCAAACTAAATGTCACTGCCTTTTGTTAACTCTACTGCCTATTTTAGGTCCCAGTGGAGGAGAAGAAAGGTCACAGAGTTGAGGCTAAGTGGCCAGCAAGGCATACCCTGGTGACCGTGAGCTGACCTTGTAACAGGTGCTACAGGGAGGTCTGCTAATGTAGGACTGGATGGAAGACTTGGCTCCGATTCAGAGGAATGTGCTGAGGAGAGGATTTATGCACCCCCGGGGGAGGGACCAGCATGGTCCCTGCTCTAAGGCAAGGTCAGAGGGACACTGCCTGCCTGGCTAGTGAGGGCCAGGTGAGGCTACTGTGATACGAGGGTGCATGGTATTCCCCTACACCCAGACACCACTCTGGCAAGGAGACCGGAGAGGGAGAGAAACCCTAAAAGCCCAAACATTTACCGGAGAGAGACTAATTTACCCCCAAAGATATCCTTTTACAGGAAAAAAATTCATGGGCAAGTTTTCCTCTATCCATAGAAAGATGGGGCCTTAAAAGCAAGATGAGATAAATTATAGAAAACTAAAAAAAGCTTATTTTTTTGAAGTGAAAATTCTTCTCAGTATAGCATCAGCCCCACTGCATAATATAGACCCACAACAAATACATTTAGATACTGCACAGCTGTGGTCTGGTATATTTTTAAGAAAAGTTTAAATGCCAGATTTTGTTAACAATATTGACAATGCAATGTTCTATTTCTTTAGTGTCACAGATGTCAGAAAAATACAACATGCTTTGCCTTGCACTTATTTTCAGTACCTATTGTAGCTTCGAGACCAGGAGGTGGAAACACACGTGGTTGAAGGTAGAAAGCACACCACTTTTGCAGACAATCAATTGCTTTACTTAACTGCAATTATAGTCAGAGACCAAAATGTTTTGCCATCTCTTAGCTCCTCTGTTTTCTTCTTCCACGGGACTCACTGGATAGATGGGCACTCTTAGATGCTGCCTTAGGTAGCCTCCCTCCCATAAAAGGCTATTAGTGGGATTGCAGAATGGCCAAAGTTACAGCAAAGTGCATCCTTATTTGTGTGAAGGACATGGAGTTTTCTAGTGGGATGATGTTAGGAAAACAGACTTGATGTAGGCTTGGTGAGTACTCAGTAATATCAGAATGAAAGACCCTGGCTCAATTATATGGGACCTTATCCCTAGGTCAGAAAGGGCTGAGGAAATGGTTCAGCCTGTAAGTGAAAGGACATTTCAGTCCAATTAAGGGACATAAGGAAAAATCGAAATGATAGAAACAGATAATAAGAGTTTAGGACTTAGAAGCTTAAAAGTAGGTTATGGAAGAGGAAAGAGAAATTGGTAGAAATAAAGGGGGAAACTCTATAAAGGAAAAAACACTCCATTTCCAAAGAACCAAGCAATGAGAGCAAAAAAATAAATAAAAATAAGAAGTGGCCTTGTGCCCTCTCCCACTCATATAGGATTATTTCCTGGCCCACTTGTGTTAGTCAGGGTTCTCTAGAGATACAGAACTGACTGAATATAAATATATATATGAGACTTATTATAGGAATGGCTCACACAGCTGTGGGGGTTGGCAAGTACAAATTTCATATGGCTGTCTGCAAGCTAGAAACTTCAAAAAAGGGTGATTCTTAAATCTGGCACATGCAAATTCTGTATGGCAGGCCACAAGCTGGAAACTACAATGTATATGAAGTTGAGTTCCCTAGGAGAAGATGGCTGGTTGAAGTAGAGGCAGAAATTCTTCTTTCTGACTTCTGAAATCCTCAGTTCTGGCTTCTAAGACTTCCAACTTTTAAGACATCACTGCAGAGGATAATCTCCTTTGTTGATTATAGATGCACTCAGCCGTAGATGCAATAAACTGACTAATGATATAAATCCATTTATGAAATACCCTCACCATAACAATCAGCCTAGCACTTGCCTGACCAACCAACTGGATATCATAAGTTAGCCAAGTTGAAATATGGAATTAGCCTTCACACCATCAAAAAGAAAAGAGCAATGTAGCTCTAGCCCAAGAGATTGCTTATCTACTCTACCGCCCCAGTGCTCCTCTTGCTCCCACATACTATCTGGAATGGCTTCTTGGCAGCTTTTAGAGGGTGACCTTCTCCTTAAGCAAATTTAATAAAGTGTTGAAGATTAAGGGCCACATTCCTATTTTTTGTTTCCCCAGTCACTAAAAGTTATGGAATGAACTTTCTTATAAACTCCAAGCTCTTGGAAGCAGCACACAGAATTCAATACTGAACTACAGAGAAAAACAAGGGAAGGAACTATTTTATCAGGTTTGTAGAAAGAACATCTTCTAGTCAGGTATTTCCTGGCAGTTAATGACAAGCTGTAACAACATCTACATCTACCTTCTCAGTTGCTATGAATGCTTAATTAAATGCTTTAAAAGATAACAAATGTGACCTCCTCTAGGTCAAACTCAGCATATAAATGTACTACCTTCCCCCCAAGCATGGGACATGACTTCCAGGGATGAGCCTCCCTGGCACCAAGGGATTATTATCAAGCACTGACTAGTGATGAATCTGGAAAAAGACCTTGGCCCAAGGGGTAAATACTAAATACAAATGAATTTTTATGGCCAAGAGACTTCAAAGTAAGTTAGAAGGTTATTCCAGAGGTTACACTTATGCACGTCTCAGCAGGATATCATTGACTGCCACAGTAAACAGCGCCTCAAACAGCGGGGCCCCTGAGCACTCTAGAGACATCTAGACACTATAGTCAGGGCAGACAATCTCAGGAATTCAGCACCCTGTCAATGGACCTTACTTTGGAATATATGCTCCCCAATGTAACAGAGTTAGACTTATTTATAATTTCCCTACACATGGCTCTTCTGCCCCTTTTATTTGAACCTATAATTAGCACTATACTTGTTAGATGTATGTCCCAGATACTTAAATCTTCAATCTGTCCATATACTAGTTGAGCCCTGAATCTCAGCAGAGTTACAATTCCTACTCACCAGTTTATTGGACTCACCCAGGACAACTAACAAAAGGATGATAATGGACAATGCCCATCCCAGGAAGCAGAGAGTGTCTGCAACTGCAAGAAATGCAGTTCCATCTGCCCCATGGGATCTAAGTCCCCTCTCAATTGGAGACAGGGTGGGCATCACCATCCCGAAATCCTCAAGATTGAGGAATGAACAAACATAAGGGGAGAAAGCAACTATGGACTAAAGCAGACTTACGATTATTCTAACAGTGGAGTAGCCATCACTATCCCAAAATTCTCAAAATTGGGAAATGAACAATGGACTAAAGTAGACTTACTATTATTCTATTATTATTCTATTATAGACTTATTATTAAACTAGCAATGGAAGAACTTGTATTATTGATAAAAAAAAAAAAAAAAGCAGTGACCACCAGAGGTTCTGAGGGGAGGAAGAAGAAAGAATAGGTCCAACATGGGGGCATTTTGGGGACGCTGGAATTGTCCTGCATGACATTGCAATGACAGATACAGGCCATTATACATTTTGTCAAAACCTATAAAATTGTGTGGGGCAAAGTGTAAACTATAATGTAAACTATAGTCCTCGATTAGTATAATGTTTCAATATGTGTTCATCTATTGTAACAAATGTACCACACTAATGAAAGATGTTGTTAATGTGGAAAAGTGTGTGTGTGGGGGGATATATGAGAATCCCCTATATTTTTGATGTGACATTTATGTAATCCAAAGCTTCTTTAAAAATAAAAGAAATTAAAAATAAAGATAATAGATAGAATAAATAGCAAAACAGCACACATATCCTCAATTTGGCAGTAGAGTTAAAGGAAGAATGATGAAATTTAGTTTTAGTATATTGGACAGAAACATCAAGTCCAGAACAAGCATTCCAAACCAGGACCTTGGCTAGGAAAACATAAATGTCTTAGAATGTATCCATTTGTAGCTTTGTAGCTGATACTATGGACTTTGTATCAGATGTACTTAGAGCCCTGGATCTGTACTTCAAGTCCTAGGGAAACTGAGATTATCAGGTGTGTTCTTAGGAACACGGTGTAAAACATGGCTAGTGTCTTTATCTTGAAGAAACTATACAGAAAGGAGATTTCAGAGCCCATGGAAACTGTTCAAAGACATGGCCCCAATGTCGCCCTTGGGTAGGGTCCAGTTCTCTCAGTACTTTGCCAACTATTTCCTAAAATTTTATTATTTGTATTATTATGTGCCAGGAACAATGCTGAACATTTTTTAGCGTATTATCTAATTTAATGTCATCAATTATTATAATTATGATTTCCATTTTTCAGAAAAAGAAATTACTTAAAGCAGTATAGTAACTTATACAAGATACACAATAGGAAGACCCGTGTTTCAAATCCCATCTGCCTGACTCCAAAGCCACTGCCCATAACCCTTATCTCGGAGCTAATGGATCTGAATGTGGCCTGATACAGACCCTGTCATTGACCAAGCCCTCAGGGTGACCTAGATGAATCTCAAGGACACACCATAAGGGCTCAGACCCTAGGTAAAAGAATATGCTAAATTGGAAACTTAAACCTCCTCCCAAAACATTAGCTGCTGCTACGATAAAAAATTTAAAAATCAGGCACATAGCTTTAGAGTTTAGGAGATATTTTTTATACTTTTTCTAAATTCCAATATATACCAAAAGGAAACATTCACATTTGAGGGGTATTTGTTTTTTTTCCAATCAGTATGGAGCTTCACTAATTCTGTTTGGGACCATGGATCCATGTGATCCCCGACTGACAAATACTACTGATGCTCTTATATGGCCTAATATCCTCATTGCTTAAAGGAGCATGCATTAGTAGCATGTTTTTCCTGGCTGATTATTTGGAGGGCTTCGCCTTTGAAGGTGCCCGTTGAAAGTGCACATGCGAATGCACGCTGTCCTTTTATTTCTGAATACTCACTGCTGCAGCGGACAGTAAGTTCTCCACAGGCATCTGTTGCTGGGAGAGGATAAAAACACGCTCCAAGTCAAGAGCTCACTTTGCACTCAGTGAAAAGTGAAGGGGAAAGATAGTATCCAAGAAAGGAAAGGAAAAGAAACTGCACGTGGTCCTTTTGTGTACCTTCACTTGGTAAACAGGGCGTCAGAAGTCTTTACGGACTAACAGGGTTAAAAAAATTTGTAACATTTTAGATTTATGACTTTCAAATGAAGAACATCTCTGGACATTTCTCCTACACTGAGATGTGAACACATATTAATAGAGCATCAATTCCGTATGAGACCTATCATTCAGCACCTAACCAGGAAAAGAGAAAACCTAGGTACGTTGAACAGAGAGAATTTAATAGAGGGAATGGGCTACATAGACGGTGGGTGAACTAGAAGTGAAACCAGGGGCAGTGAGGGAATTCAGGAAGCCACTCTCACTCAAGGCCACCGCAGCAACGAGGGTATGGCATTTCTGGAACCAAGACTGTGGGCTTGCTCCATGGGAGGAAGGTTACAGAGGGGGCTGCCCAGAGTCCTCTCAAGGAAGCAGAACTCTTGTTGGAGACACCACTCAGAGCAGAGAGAATGGGGAGAAACACACCAGCTCCTGCCCTGCTCCCGCCTCCCATTGGCTGGACCCACTCAGCAATTAAAAGGGAGGGAAACCTGGGCCAGAGAGTTCCATGCAAAACAGGGAAGTGCACGGAAAGGATCCAAGAGAAACAGGCACATGCCCACCACAAAACCTGATGGTTGATTTTCACTCATAAGAAACCCAACAGAGCTTTTCAAGAGTCAACAGATTAAGATGTTCAGGTGTAAGAATTCTTATGCTGCTCTAAGTGGTATTTACGTTAGAACTATGTGACTAAATAGTAACGTAGCATGTTTGTCTCCATTTCCCTAAGCTGTCACAAATGCCACACAATGGGTTGCCTTAACAATGGGGTTTTATTGGCTCACAGTTAAGACTAGCAGAAATCTCAAATCAAGATGGCGGCAAGGCTCACTTTCTCAGTAGTGTTTGTGGCTTATCTCTGCCTTATCGATGGCACTGTCCCTTCCCTTCTCTTCCGGGTTCCCACTGATATGCTCCTAGCTCCTCCCTGTGGCTCTCTCTCTTTGTGTGTGAATCTCTTCTCTTTAAAAAGGCCTCCAGTAATCTGGTTTAAGGCCCACTCAGCTGGGCCACACCTTAACTAAAATAACATCTTCCAGAGATCCTATTTACAGTGGGTTCCCATCCACAGGAATGCAGATCAAAACCAAGAATTCATCTAAATAAGGGCGCATAATTCGGTCTACCTCACTATTAGTAATGGATACTATCATTGACTTTAGTGACCCATGGCTAAATAGCAAATACGTTGCCAATGTAAATACCAGCTGGTAATCTATACAATCTCTTCCTAAGGAAAAATAAGAAGTTTTACTACTTTGTTCCATGATCAACGTTGCTTACACCCACATGTTCATCTTTGTATTTCATTTCATTCAAGTCTGACACAGACCCTGTCCTCAGTCATCTCATAAAGTAGTCATACAATCGTCCCTTGGGTATTTCAAAACTCCCTTGGATTGGAGCTAATGTGGGGCTATCCTTAGTGAATTTTACTCTCTGGAAAAGTGATTTGGGAAGAGGCAAATTTATTCCTAAGTAAGAAAGTTAATCAATGACCTTTAAAAATTGAAGGGAAGTGTTGCCTGTGTGAGACATGTTCCCAAACTTGCTTATAGGAGACCACGATTGATCCATTCAATCTGACTGAACTGTTTCCTCTCAGAAAGCAAAAGGAATCCATTACCACACACATGGCCTGCTTTGACCATCGGCTCTTCCTGAGTTTCTTCCTTTGACCCTTATCTCTGGTTGATAGAACCAAAGTTTTTCTGAAAAAAGGTGTCAATGGGAACACTTTTATTTGTTTGTTTGTTTTTTACCTGTGCTGAAAGAAATTGTTATAAAGAATACGTTTTTGCATTGTTAATGATGGAAAACCTCAAATTTACTTTTAATTATTATGTGGGATTCCATGCAAAATCAGCCACCTTCTTAGAGTCTAGTGTAATCCTTTTATAAGGCACAATGGAAAATACGTCCTACAAAATCCCTAACGTGGATTTCCCGAGACCCCGTGCCTGCTCAGCATTGCCCTTTGTTCCAGGTGCTCTGGGTCCCCCGACACTTTAACGTGAGCCCCCAGCCCGGAATACCTCATGGGGCTTTTGTGGCCCTTGGTATTTATAATCAGAAAGCCATACACAGGTTATTGTTCTGAATTCAGAATGGGCTTCTCCTCTCAATGAGAAGGAGAATAGTTCCCCTGATAACCATAGGAGTGATGGAGTTATTCAGTGGAAAAGTGAGGCTCCAGTCAGACCACCTTGAATTCAAGGGCAGGGGACAGGCTCTGCTTTGCCGGAATGATGGGTATCTACTGCAGAAGAGAGTGAAATGAGATCACAAGAAATGAAGGCTAACTTTTATCTACTACAGAGCACGAACCTCCTGGGAAAATATGGGCCTGCTAGGAAATAGTGCTGGGTATCAGAGGTGATTTATGCTTCCTGTAGTCAGTTCTGAGCAAATTCCCAGAATGGCGTGAAGGGATGCCAATTTGAACAGAAGACAAACCGTGCTCTCAGGCCATTTGAAACCGCATCACCTCCAAGAGTAACATGGGATGGCTGGAGCTTTTTATAGTCACTTGCTTCTAAGGAGGTCCAAGGGCTTTCTCCCCATGATCTCATTTAAGTGAACTCTGATCTTGCATGTTCTGGAGAAGCAGCTTCCCTGGGCAGAAAGACAGATGAGCTTCCTCTATGCCCTGCTCTCTACTGAACCCTCTGCACAAGCAAAGGGAAAATAATCCCAACATGCCCAAACTGGTGTGGGAAAAAGAGCAGGTCTTTTGATCCGGAAGACGCATACTTACTTGCTCTGCCACTTTCATCTGAGCCTCGATTGTTGCTGTTTTTGTTTTGCTCTCTAAAACAGGTAAAATGATTCCTGTCTTGAGAGGTTGCTATGAGGAATAGAATTAATGCAGGTAAAATGCCCCAAATAGTGCTTGGCACTTGCTTGGTGCTCAGTAAACGGTATCATGTATTATTATTATTTATGTGGCTGATCAGTCACCCACTGGAAGTCATTCAACGCATAATCACATACCCATAGCTGGACAGGGAGGTGCAGGGGTTTCCAGAAAAATGAGAGAAGTCAGTTCTTTTAAAAAAAACTCCAAATGCTAGGAATCTAGAATATTTGTTATTTGGGAAAAAAAAAATGGAGCAGCTTGCTAAATAGATCTTAGAACTTAACGTGTACGGTCTCCCCGATTCATTCAACAGTCACCAGGGCTCTGCAATGTGCAAAGCCCTCTCCCGGACCCTGGAATCCAGGGCCCTCCCCCTGAGAACCTCACAGTATAGTGGGGAAACAGGATCTTCTTACACATCTTTAAAACAGGTGAGAGGTAGGTACCTTGTACTGCAAGAGTGCCAGTGTGTTTTCTTTCCTTCCTTGCCGGTTCCAGCTGGTTGCAGGATAGAGCTTGGGGAGTGAGCGGAGGTGTTTAGGGCCCTATGTTGTCATTCAGCATTTCAAAATTATGTCCTAAGATTTTTTTGGACAAGAATGACTATTAGCTTTGGAAGAAATAAGTCACACACAGATCATCCTTGCCTTTTGCCTGAATTCCCCCTTAGCACTACAAATTCGTTCACACATTACTTACTAAGGTAGCCTGAAGTTTATAAACACAATACAAACTGATTACCCCTTTCCAAAATGGTTGCCACAGTTTAAGGAATCATTGGATGAATGCTGTATTTCCACAGCTAGATAATCACAAAGAAAAATAGCTATTATTATAATCAAAAGTTTCATGGGATTTGGGGGACACCAAATGTATTTATCTTCTAGAAAATAAAAGTAAAAACCATATTGTTTTTATGTGCCTTCCCTGCAGACCGGATGCCAGCGCTGTAGACCAATGTGTAAAGAGTGTATTCCTAATAGACCCAGGGCTCTCCAGCAGTTCTTCGGGAACATTACTGAAGCACTGTTAGAAAATTCCATAATAAACTACACATCAAGAGCCTCCAAACCTCCATCTCTGCTTGGATGCCACTCTGCAGGATTTACCCTGACACTTTCTAAACAGACTGCATGAAAGCAGTGTCTTGTCTGGTTTTGCTGGTTATCGTTCTTTTTTCAGAACCATTTCAGAAAAGACCATAAGCTTGTGACAGAGCGGATTTGTGATCTTATCCAATCATCTGGGCTGTTTGCAAAACTTCAGTAGGTGGCAGCGTTTTGTTGATAAATGTTTTGTTAGCCAAGTGATCTCATTTAGTGCAACTGTTGCAATATTAATAAACTGAACTTATGATCGTGTTTGCCAGGACTGAAAATATTGCCATTCTATCCAGCGGGAGCTCTTCTGTGAACTAACAGCAACATTCATTGTATCAGCGACGGGGGTGAGGGCTCTGTGTGGGTGTAGGGTACAACGAGAGGGAGAAAAGCCGTGGAGGCAAGGGAAGGGCTGGAGGGGACGTGTGGGTATGAAGAAAGGGAAGTAAGATAAGTTCTCCTGCCCGCTGACCGACACGGGCCAACAGCGCCCTGGGCAAGCCCGAATGGTCACTCCTCTGGGTGTCCTGTGTGACCCAGAAGGACCCTGAAGCTGATCTTTGAGGTCCTAAGGAAGCTGGATGAGACATACGAGCTGAACAGGCAACTCAGATTCTCTGCAGCAAACATGGAAAGTCTCATGGTGGCTGAATCGCTGTAATACCCGCCATGCAAGGCCAAGCCGGTTTCTCAGACGTGTCCCCAAGCTGCCCAGGGCTGGGAGAAACGATGTTCTGTTGCTTTTCCAAACTCCAACAACTTCTGCTTGGTTTATCATGACCAACCAGGGAGGACAGGACTCAGAATGACTTCCAGAAAGAGGCAACAGCAAATTATCCTTTACCAAAAGCTTCGCCCTGTCACTCAAGGCTCCTCAATGCCACCCCAATCGATCTCTGTCATCTTACTTTTCGCCACTCCCCTAGCTAAGCCCACGTTTTCAGGTTGTGGAGACCAAGCTGGTAAAAAAAGGGCCTTGGTCAGGCTCCGGGTAGCCGCTATTCCTCAGGGCATACGAGGAATCTACCACTACACTTGGATTTCTTACGTGTCACCTAGGCCAGCATTTGGGGAAATCCTATACATTGATCCCAGAATATCTTTTACCTTCCCAATTCCAGAACTTTCTGTTGTCATTTCCTACACACCCCTTGAGATGCCTCTTTAATCAGTCACCTTCACCTGTCAGAAAGACGTGTGTCAGGGGAAGCGGCTGTGGCTCAATCAGTAGGGCTCCCGTTTACCGTATGGGAGGCCCCGGGTTCGGTTCCCGGGGCCTCCTGGTGAGGGCAGGCCCGCCCGCACGGCATGGTTAGCTGACCCAGCGAGCACAAGCAGCAAGGGGGGGATAAATGAATAAATAAATAAAATCTTTAAAAAAAAAAAAAGAAAGAAAGAAAGACGTGTGTCAGCAGTAGAATCAAATCTTCCGTTGGCAATAAAGCCATCCCTGGTCGCCCCTGCTGGGACGGACCTCTTCCTTTGATGAATGCCCACTGCAATTATGGCGATGCCAGCCGTGTGGCTCTTCACTGCCTTATAACTGAAAGGTTTCTTGTAATCGCTACAGCTGGTCTGTGACCTCTGGAAGCCTGAGGTCCGTAATCTATATGTGCCTACGGGTACTAATTAAAACTTGGGTATCACATCATTTGCGTTGCTTTCCATATACATCTTTCATGCCACCTGTTTTTGCCTTGAAGTAAAATTACAAAAATACCTTATATAAAACCCCTTCTTCCATTCCTCTCCAGACAATAAGCTCCCTGCAGGACAAGGCCCTGCTGCAATTACCTTTGTATATCCCTAATAACTGGCACAACGGCCAAACAAAATTGTCTTTTGAATTAATTAGGGATTAATTGATGCATTCATTTTCAAATTAACACCCTAGTCAAGTCTCAGTGGTACCCGAGAAGGACACCTTCGAGTCTCCCCTTGCAGAGCCACTTCTCCGGGACGGCAAGGCCACATTCCTCGCTGAGGATGACTCTGTAGACCACTTCAGGCTTTGTTGCACAAGCCCCAGGGCCCCGAGCAGCTGCTCAAAGGATTAACGCAACAGACCCAAAATTAAAGAGTTTATTTGTCTCCAAGCAGGCTTAAAGGCTTTTTCTTAACACCAATGAGTCATCTCTCCTATTTCTACTCATGGTATCTTATCTAGGCAAGATGACCATTACGTAGAGATGATCATCTCTTCTGTTGTCCATTTAAACCAGTCAAAGATTCTGGAAGGGACTGTAATTGGCTGCAGAATATATCAGATTGTCCCCACACGGCCCCCAAGAGCACCCTGAGTTACCACGTGGAATAAACTAGAACCAAGGCCCTTTTCCCTCACCCAATGCCTATTGCCCAATACACAATGCTCTAGCAACACTGAAGCATTGCTCAGTCCATTATGCCAGAGTGAGTTAGATAGATGCAAGAGAGCATGAGCTCCTGTGCACAACTAGCATCATCAAGAACAAATAGTTTCTGAGAAGCCGTGCAATGAACACAGTGGTGCTGTACACGAAGCCCCTGCTTGAGAGGATTAAAAAGGACATGATGGAGAGGACGGATCTGGACATGAGGAGTGTTTGAGAAATAGGCATTTATAAAAACCACTGAGCTTTCTGGCCATTCTGGTAGACATGTAGTATGAGGCATGAAGGAAAAGCAATGGGTTCTGGTGGCATTACTTATATCCTCCGGATATGTCTTCCCAGGACTTCAGAGAATATCTATTGTGATAGACTTTTAAAAATCTTCTCAGCAGTTTGACGTAGGAAAACAACCACCCTTCAACTTCTATCCCATAATCTATAAAGTTGCATTCCTTCAAATAATATTCTAGTTCAGCAATGGCCTTTCCCCCACTCTATACTCTACCCAGCAAACCAACCACACACACATACACACACATGCATGCACACATTATACTGTCCTTGGATCCCTGGGGGTCTCTAGCTATAAGAACTACAGGTACATGATAAACTGAAAGTAGAGTTCTGCTTTGACAAATATGCCCGTGATTTGTGCACTCAATAGCAACAAAATAATGGGGATACAGGTGGCACCTTCTCCAGGTTTAGCTTCACAACCCAAATCCCTTGAGACCAAAATGTCATCCATGATTCAGATGTCTATACTGGCCAAGAAAATCAGGTTCATTCTTTCTACCTCAAATGTCTAGCCATGTTTCCCTGGAAATTTTGCATCCAAGTAGATATATCCATGAATTGTTTTCCAGTGACCATCAGCACAGATTAGTCCCATCGGATAGTTGACCACCACATACAGGCAACCACACATTGCTCCAATCTTCTATGCTTCAGCCCATACAAATTCCAACTTTTTAAAGCAATTAAATAGCTAAATAATGGTGTGACTAAGAAAGCCCATCACAGAAAAAGTGAATCCCATCACAGTGATGGCATGAATTGATTGCATAATTATGGGAGACCCAGCATAAGTGTTTTTCATGACTTGCCCCTATGATTGTTTCTCCTTCATATTGTTTTCTCTCATGTAGTTGCACCATTGTTACTGGGAAATTAGAGTTATTGTGTAGTGGATAGTATATTATTCACTGAGTTTTCACAATTAACAATAAACTGCCCGATGGAAGAACTAGAATTCACATTGCCAACCTAACACAAGTGGGTACTGGATTTATTAGAATTAACATCCTTAATTTGAGGCTGTAGCCATATATCCTGGCATGTCATGGAAAGGATGGGGAGAGGCCAGATTATCAATGTGGAAACTCTCACGAGTTTCCTGATTGTCCTGATTAATGGTGAGATCTTAAAATCTGACATCTAGGATAGATCTCTTAAGGTATCATTATTTAAATCACCAATTATTAGAGCTTTGATATTCAAACAAGATTAATTTCATATCTATATGGTCTATTCAACTAGCAAGAATTGATATTGTGAAATTCATAACAAAAGCCTCCCCTCAGTTCACAATTGAAAGAGGTTATACAGTTGTCTAAAGAGAGTCCAAGGAACCAGCTGAGAAAGGTGCCAGATGGAACAGTGGGCGAGAGCCTCAGACATGGATTCTAGCTCCATTCCTATCCCAAACTAGATGGCTTTATGCAAATCACTTTTCTTCTCTAATCTTCTGTTGTTTTTTAGGCAAAATGAGACCAGTCTTGCTAAGGGCCCTCCAGTTTTACCATTCTACAATGCTGATACCGGAAGACATAAGGATGGTGGCTGCCCATTAAAGCTCACAGAAATTTTTACAGGTATCAATCCAAAGGTGACCAGCTGACCAGGGAGCTGACAGCGACTGTTGGACTCAAGCCCCAAAAGGACTCAGATTGAGTAGGTGATTGTGGTTAGGAAAAACTCAGTCTCTCAATGATAAAGGTTTACGGACTGATGCTTTTTCATGTGTGATAGCACCAGCTCTGGACATAATTGTGAGGTGAGCAAACCTTGATTTTGGTTCACCACCTTTTCCTTCACTTGTTTGCTCACTTTCAGGTTTCCAGGACCTTTGGTGTTGGAATAGATTGGAACAGAGCAGTATTGGCACATGATGGCTTTTTTTTTTTCACTAATAGCTTAACTTGCTAACTGTTCCCATTTCAAATTCATGATCCTGAAACTGAAGTATGAAAATCATGCTAAATGCCCCTAATCCATTGACTAGCCTACTCCTCTAAATGATTATTTCATTCTTCCTCAAACCTTTAACTCTTCCTCCTTGATACTCAATCTATCTGAAAATTTTGCTTCCTGTATCAATAGAAAATTGAAGCCATTTGTAGAGTGGTTCAACCAGCTCTCCCCACCATATCCACCTACCTCCCAGCAGCAGAGCCAATGAGTCTTCTTCCTTTCCTTATGCCATGGAGGAATGGGGTGCTCCCTGCTAAGAACAAACCCTTCATTTCCCCCTAGCTCTCCACCCTTCTCACCTACACAAACGCATTGCTTTAGTAACGTTCCCATCTCTCACCTACTTCTTTTTTTCTCTTCACTAGATCATTTCCATTAACATAAATGTGATATTATTTCTACTTTCTTGCAAAAACAAGAATCCTTCACAACTCATAAAATTCCACTTCCCTTTCTATCTGCTGTTTCTTTACTTTCCTTTACAGCAAAATTTTTTGATTGTTTGTACTTATATTGTACTCACTTCCTCTTCTCTCTCTTTTAAATCTCTCCAATTAGACTTCCACTTTTACCACTACACGGCACCCCACTCAAGTTGTTCTTGTCAAGGCCAGTAGAAGCTTCCACATTGCTAAATCCAGTGGTCAAGCCTCAGTTCTCATCTTAGCTTGAACTTTCCGTACCACCTCTTCCTCCTGGAAACAATTTCTTCACTTGGTTTCCAGGATACCAGACTATCTTGGCTTTCTTTATACCCCACTTGCCTTAGCTGTTTCCTCCACTTCTGCCCAACCTCTTAATTTTTGGTGTTTTCTAATGCTCAGTATTGAATTTCTTCTTTATCTTACTCACAGCATTGGTCATTTCATCCAGTCTTATGTCTTTAAATACTATATATATATGCTAATGACTCTTGGTTTTTTTATCACCAGCTGAGATTCCTCCACCAAACTCTAGATATATAAACTGCCTACTAATATCTGGATATCTAACAGTATCTTGGACTTAATATGATCAAAAGTAAAGTCTTAGTACTTTTACTTAAATCCCACTCTTTTAATAGACTTCACCATCTCAGTAACATCTTTCCATATGTTCAGGCTAAAAATCATGAAGTTATCCTTGACTCTTCCTACATAAAATCAGCCAACACATCCTGCTGGTTTTACATTCAAAATATATTGGAAATGAAATTACTTCGTGCCATCTCCACCACTGCCGCCATGAACTGAGTCCATACCATCTCTCAGCTGAGTAACTGAAATTGTCTTCTGAAAGGTTTTCCTGCTTCCATTTTTGCTCCCTACAGTCTAAGGTCAACATAGCTGCTTAAGTGATTCTGTTATAAGGTAACTCAGATCAGGTCATTCTTTTGCTTAAAATCCTACAATGGACACCAAATACAAGATATTGGCTAGAGTTAGTAGTAATATTTGACCATGCTCTTTCATAGTTTGCAACAAATGTTTCACAACAATGCAAGGCATGGGTGGTGGGGTAATGTATGGGAGCCCTGCATGATGATATGCATGTTTGTTTTGTAATTTCACAACTTTTACTATAAACTTATTGTTTGTGGATGTTCATGTATGAATGATAAACTTCAAAAAAAAGTTTTAAAAAATCTACAATGGTTTCCCATCTCACTTGGATTAAAAACAAAAGTCTTCTCTATGACCTACAAGCACCTAATTGATCTGCCTTTCTCACCATCGAGTCACTGATCTCACCTTCTACTACCTCTTCCCCATTGTTCACTCAGCTCCAACTACCTCCTGCACTGGCCTCCTTGTTCCTGGATCAGGCCAGACATGCTGCTGCCTCCAGGCCTTGTGCCAACTCTTCCCTTTGCCTGGACACTTCTGTCCAGGGCTTTCTCAGTTGTCACCTTCTCAGTGAAGACCACATGGGCCTCCTTATTTACAATTTATACTACCTATCCATTATCCCTTGTCCCATTGCCCATCCCTGCTTTACTTTTTTCCACAGTACTAGTAACTTTCTAGCATACTATATTATAAATATATATATATATTATTTTTCACTGTGTATTTACTCCCACTATAATGTAAGCTCTGCAGAACATTTGAATTTTTGTTTTGTTCACTGTTATATTCCCCAAAACTAGAAAAGCTCCTTGCATGAAGTAAGTATTCAGTATTTATTAAATGACTGACTCTCTCTGTCCCCTATGCCCTAATATTTAGGTATCATATTTTGTGATGATCTTCCCTAATATAAATTGGGGGGAGAGTATATGTGTGAAGGGACTAATATTTTTATTAAATTATTTCATATATAGTGATTGTGATTTAATTTAATTTTGTGGAGTAGAGAAGCATTAAATTTGAAGCTGGATTAAACTGACTTTAAACTCTGGTCTTATTAATTGTTAACTAAGTAACCTTCAGAAAAATTGAGACACCTATGTAACTGATGAAATGAGGGTGACTGGTACACGAGCTTTTGGAGGAAATCATATTTCTTGGCCTGTATGGAGCACAGGGTCTGACACAGACCAGCTATTCAATGAAAGTTGTTTTGCATGTTTGAATGGCATGAATTAACCAGATGTGCTAAGGCGAGTATGAGGCTTAGTATGCATCCCTCTCTCCCCAGGACAGCAGTTTCACTCAAAGGAAGAAATCCAACTGGAGACATTTCTAGTATCTGCAATCATGGAGGAGATTCTCATTGGTGATAGAAGGGAAGACGAAAAGGGAGGGGTGGGTTGGGGAGATCACCGTCCCAGTACTCCTCGCACTCCATGGGAAGCCACTCCCTAAAACTACGGAAGTCTGTGTCCACACACCTTCAAAGAGCACGCTTGTTAGAATCACCCGTGCCTGTGTATCCACGCATCTTAATAGAGTGAGAGGCCAGCTCAGCAGAGAGTCCATGCCTTCTATAAAACAGAAACTGATTGTCTTTGAAGATGAAAACCCTATTAGGATCTCTCCCGCAGAGTTTAAATGCCAACAAGAGAAAAGGCAAGAATGTGGGGGAAGAGTAGAGTGGGGTGAAGGGAGAGAGATGAAACAAAACGTAGAAATCATTTCTGGGTGTAATAATTGCTGTATTAACACCTGACTGGCTAGCGTGCATGCCCTGTGGCATGTTAAATGAGAAATTTCAAAGATCGTAAATATGAGAAAAGTGAGACTATTTGACCCTGGCAGTTGGTATTCACAGGCAGGCAGCAGTTGGCACATACAGGCTCATATTCCCCAGCCCACACATGTGGAGAGACACTTGTACCCAACATCCCCCTTCTTTTAATAAGCCAATAAATATTGATTCTGACCTGGTTGCTACTTGTTCTCTTAACATCTCCTTTCATTTCAAGGCTTCTTGAAACTATAAAAAGCTAATTTTCAGATTCCCAGGCTGGCCAGAAGGACTCACTTTTTCAATCAGATCTCCCAGAGGTCTGATAGTAATCATTACAAATGAGAAAAGGCATTTCGTATTCTTCACAGCTTGGTAGGGGCAGAAGGAGCAGGACGCGTTACCTATTGAGGCAATGATGAAATTAAATCACCTGCACTTGCTCCTCACATTGGAATGATCACAGAAGATGTGGGGATCTTCTGTCTTTTTTTGGATACTCACATCCAAAAAAAGGGTCAGAAATACAGACTGAACTTATGATCAAAAAGTTAAAAACTATCCTCATTTCTGCCAGACCTACATCTCAGGTAATGCATGATTTTGTAAACATCCATGATGACTAAATTTTTAAATGTCCATGATGACTAAAAGCATATGACTAAGAAGGAGAAATGTGATCTACACTTTGAAACAAACTTTTCATTTCTCAGCGTCTCTAAGTAATCAATAAGAATGTATTGGGCCTCTACTATATGCTTAACAAAGACAAGAATTATAAGTGTTCCCTAACTCAAAGAGATTTCACTAGTTGGAAAGATAAGACAAGGATGTACACTTAGAGCTTTGGTACTTAATATTTTTGGGGGGTCATAGGCCTCTTTGAGAATATGATGGCAGTTATGAAAAGTTCCTTAGAAAAATTCCACCACGCATACAATTTTTTACTACATTTTAGGGAATTCACCCACTCATGAACCCATCTATGTGCCCAAGCAAAGTTCATCTTCCCAACCCACTTTCCCTTCCCACCCTAAGTTCCCTTCTGGAAACACATACCACATGTTTAAAGCATGCATTTCCCATTTTGTCACTAGTACCTGGCAGACTTCTGGCATATAGAAAATGATGTTGGATAACCAAGTGAGTGAATGGGTTAAGAATACCTGCATCGGGGAATGTTAGAGAGTGGAATACTCATGTTCAATGACTTGATCCACACGTGGGGCTATTATGGATTATAGTGAAAAAAAAGTCCAAAGGGGCTAGTGCATTTGTGATAAACAAATAAAATTTATGTGGATAGAGCAGGGAAATGAGAAATGAAATCATCAAGCCATGAAATAAGAGTGAAGAGCTCTTGGTGGGAAAGTGAGTGAGGCCCTGGACTTGAGTCCAGGGATTGGTTGCCTTCTGCCTATGTTGGAAAGGGGGTCTTATAAGGATATCCAAGAATTCATTGATCCCCACTCTCAATTAAAGCCACAAAGCCTGGGTTGAAGAGCAAGCAGAAACCGGGGCAATCCAGGAGGCTGGGAAACTTGGACCACGAGAAGGGTGTTCCTGCCTGGTGATGACTCTTTCCCCGCAACAGGCTTGTATCATGTGATGGGGATGTAAATTCCTGGGAGGTAGCACGGATAGGAAAACTCAGGTCCCATGCCTGTCCCCAGAGGTACCAGAAACACACAGGACAGTCAGAGGTGGCGGTGAGAGGTAGGATAAGAAGTAGGCACTAAGAACTTCCTCCTGCAATGAGATGCACGGCACTCCTTCCCCAAAGAGGGAAGTGGAATAGGGCAGATGTCAGAACGCCAAACCAACCGATTTCTCAGAGACCTCGGGCAGAGTATCTAAGGGACCTTCCCAAGTCTGTTTCATCATATGGAAAAATAGGGATAACAGTAATAACTACCTCAGTGTTTTGGGGGGAGTTAAATGAGATAATTCTAAGCTTTTAGCTTAGAGTCTTGCGAGTGTTCAATAAATGCCTATTATCAGTGTCACTGTTGTGGTTGTTATGTTATGTGGCTGGATTTTGTAGGACAAGATTGGACATCCAAATGTATTAAACTTGAGACTCCAAATTTATCCTATGCTCAGTTCTACATCTGGAAGATCCAGAGGGGAGTGAAGAAAGCAAATGTTGGTGAATCAGTTTAGAGAGTTACATATGCACTCATGTTCTAAGAAAATAAAATGTCTGCTGTTATGGGATGGCTTTTACCCCCACAGAGATATGGAAATCCCAACCCCTGGTGGACCTGAGTATGACGGTATTTGGAAATAAGGTCTTTGCAAATGTGGTCAAGTTAAGATGAAGTCAGACTGGGTTGGGTGGGCCCTAAATCCATTGACTATTGTCCTTATAAGAGGGGAGAAGCTTGGACACAGACTCACAGACACACAACGGAGAAGTGTGTGATAGGAGAGGCAAAGATTGGAATTCTACAAGACAAGGGATGCCAAGGATTTCCAGCAACCACCAAACACCAGGAATGAAATAGAGCCTCCCCAGGGCCTTCACATAGAGCATGGCACTGATAACACCTCGATTTCAGAGTTCTGGCCTCCAGAACTGCGAGCCAACAAATTTCAGCTGCTATACGTCACTCTCTTTGTATCACGGCAGCCCCAAGGAGTGAACACAGCTGCCAATGCCAGGACCACCAGCGGGACGAGGCAGCCCCCGGCAGGGGGTCACCCTGAGCCTGGCCATTGGGCCAAACCAGAGCAGCTCCCCCCAGACCTCTGGTCTGGTCAGTCTTCTTCATCTCCCTCGTGAAAGACTTGCTCCTTCCTCAACTCAATCTCCTTTTCTTTCCCGGTCTTTCAGCTTTACTTGATGTCTTTACATCAAGGATTTCTTTCAAGTCCACTTTTCCCAAAGCCTGGAGCAGCTTCTTTTCTTATTCTCCCCCGCCCCTCAAAGTCCAAGCTAGTTGCCTGCCCCCACGAAGGCTCCCCCCACACAAGCAGAAGAGAGCTGGCACTCCCATCTGTTCCTCTCGACTCACTCTCTGCGCTTCACTTTGGGTGTGTGTTCACCTCATACCCAGCCTGACGTAAACTGAACTGATTCTACTCTGTGAGGACTGAAAGAGTCCTACACCATCTGAGTAAAATTCAATGTTATTTGTCTGATGCTTTGAAACGTTCCAGAGTCCTGCCTCTGAAACAGCTCCCATGTTTCCTGAGGACAGGATTCTCACTGTCAGTCAACATCATTCTATCCCATGACTGGAAATATCTGATTAAGGCTTTTCTCACAGTAAATTTAACTTGCATCCACCATTTCTGGATGGATGAAATTTACTCCAGATGAAATCTTCCAGAGAAAGTCACATCTTCTTTCCTCTATTCTTCCCCTACCTTCAATTCTGGGGTGGATAGAAAACAACATTTGGATTTGGGGAATGAGATCAAAGTTAATAGGTGATCAGGGATCTCTTCACTGTTTCCCTTTCCCCCTAAGGAAGCTATGTGACTGACCCAAGCAAAGACGTGGAATAGTCTTACTCATTAGTCATTGGAGACAAACACACTGAATATCAAATTGCAGCCATTTTCATAGTGCATATTATTTAGCAGCCAAGAAGTCAAGGCAAAGTTTTCATACGTTCCTAAACAGGCTCTTACACAGTTTGCATACTGACTTTTACATACTTTGTTGAAATCAGGTCCCATCCAATAAATAAGGTGAGAACAACATACTTATTTATGGCTAAGGATGAACAGTGACTTGGACCCACAATGTACACTAATAATCCTTTTCTGTTGTCTTGATGTGCCTGTATATAGCCTTTGCTAAATCTGCAAAGACGGACACCATCAGAAACACGTAGAATGCCAACCAAGACCTAATCAGCAAACCAGGGGATATTTTAAACTTACAAGGCTGACGATCACTCCCAAAGATGTTGATGTCCTTATGTCTGTTCATTAATCTGCTTGAATCAAAGGGTTAGCGGGGAGGAGGGGAGAAGGAAGGGGAAACCTAGGCATAATTAACAATAGGGGCAAGATAGGATGAACTAGATTAAGCTGCTCCGTATGCAAATTATACAAGTCTGATTGCATCAAACTATGCACACTTTAATGAGTAAGTAAGATGCCTTTATCTCTGCTTGGATATGTTCCTAAAAGGAAGATGTTCCCAGATAAAGCACGGTTTAATAAGAATATTTTTCATTACAGAGTCCATCGGCATTTGCATATCACCCCTCAGCTACAGGCTCTCTCTCTGTTTTGCTTTCTCAGTCTCTTTGAATCTCTCTCTCATGTTTCTAACTCCCTCTATCAAATTCCCTCCCCCTTGTACCAGCCTGTCTCTGATCCACACGGCTATTTTGAATCCTCATTTTCTGAAAAAAAGAAGTCAGTAAACATTTGCATGTTGTTGACATATATTTTAGGAATGTGTACACTCAGTGCAAATTAAAGAGAGTCCTACAACAGATGAGATTTAAATCTTTAAAATGTTATTTGAGTAGTTATTTATCTCTGAGGATTTTCAATTTATTTAACATTGTCATTTATTTTTAAAATGGTTATTTAAATATGTTCTGGTAATCTACTATTTATAAACTTTTTAGTTTTGTTTTTTATTTTCGTCGTATGGAGCTGCTGAACAGGATTAAGAGCATACATTAAAAACATAGGCTTGGAGTTTGAAGTCCTGCTCTACCTCCATCTTACACCTAATCTTTGACCAGTCACTTAACCTCTTTGCTTTCGTTTTCCTCATCCATGAAATAATATCAATAATACCTACTTCATAGAATTGTCTAAGGATAAAGTTAGATAATGCATGAAAAGCATCAGCCCAGAGCTTGGCTCAAATGGGTGTTTTTCATAATAATGCAATTCCTTCAAAAGTATTAAATGTATAACATGTCTGATATATACTATATATGCATATCTGTAGAAGTATGTGTGTGCCCATGATTTGATTGTGTCAACTTAGCTAAACTGAACTACATGTCCCAGAATCCCCTTCCTGAGCCACAAGAGACATTTTCCATGAGATTTGGAAGGTAGAAGTGGAACAGCAGCCATCTTGCTTTTAACACGTAGAAGGTCAGAACAGGGCCTAGGACGGTGTTGCAGCTCATGTATGGTAGCATGTATTTTCTGCCTTACTTTGTCAGCACAGGGAAGGCTTTAAGCTTTCTCAACTTCTGGGCCAGATGTGTGTTTATCTATATGACGAAGAATACCAGCTTCTCCTAAAGGACAGCTTCATTATTGATGTTACAGAGTTGGAGGCAGAGAGAGGCCAGTGCAATTTTCAGGCCACCCTTTTGGGTTCCAGCTTCCTCTACTGCATGAACACGTCCATCTTCTCTTCCTGAATACCTGAACTGTAGACTTAAGGCTCCAGCACCTGATGCAGAGATCCTCACATGGACTGCGTAAGTATAAGCATTTCACAACATTGTGTAAGGTCAAATATGGATTCCCATTTGTATGTGGTTGAATTCCTGGTAACTCCTGGTAAGTGAATTCCTATTTCAAATGAGCTCCCATTTAAAAATTCCTAGGGGAACTGGATATTTCAAGTAATTTCGCAACAAATCCCTATACAACATAATACCTTAGATAAAAAATAATCAGTCTGGGAGTGACATCATCAAGGTGGTGATGTAAGACATTCCCCAGAAAAGTCTCCCCTCAGAAACAATTAATGAAAGGACAAATACCACTTGCTTGGAATGCTGGAGGATGATAGAGAATGGAGAAGGACTCCACAATGCTGAAACAAAGGAGAACAAAAACACCAAAAAAAGAGGTTAGGAGATCTGCAACTTGTACCTGCCTACTTTGGCCCGTCCCCCTCACTCAGACCTGTGCAGCTTGAGTCACACAGCAGCAGCAGCCCAAATACCTCCTGCCATGGATGCACACCATAGAACCACTCACATCAGAGAGTTATAACCCCATGCATAGCCAACAACATGGTTTCAAGGCTGCAGAGACCCAGGGCAGGACCCAAATGGCTAGTGAGTACATGGATAAAAACGGGTCCCCAGGAAACAAATGAAACTGTTTGCAAGCAGTTCCCTCATCCAACCTAGTCTCTAGTTGCTGGAACACAACAAGGTAAAAAATGGTTGTTATTAAATGCTGACCCCATCTGGTTCCTTGGAGCAGGATACCCTAACATGGAAGTTACTGGAGGCAGAACTGCCTCACGGAAGAAAGGGAAGATAGAACTGCTGTAAGCAGGACATTTCACAGGACTGAAACGTGTAATGAAAAATGAAAAGGGGGCACTGAGTGAGGGAGAGCAGTTGAGCAAATCATTGGAGCTAAGAAGAAAATTCTGCACAAAAACAAAAATAGAGGAAAGGAAGCCATCTCCTGGAAGTGAAACAATTGCATATAAAATGGAAATCTTAAAAGTTGCACCATATGTCCATGGCAAGAAACAGGTGCAGAAGGCCTAAGAAAATCTGAACAGTTAAAAATGGGCTGCTCTAAAGGTTCTGCATAAGCTGGACCAAGCATCAAAGAAGAGCCTTAACACATAGCCAAATTCTAATAAAACACTAGGCAAGAGAGAAAAATTGACTTTTACAGTTAGCACATCAAAATAATCAGATGCCAAGACATGAGCAAAAATTTACAAGACATACTATGAAACAGAATGACACAGTACAGTGAGGAGAACAAATTAAAACTTCAGTGGAGGCACAGACTTTGGAAAAATTAATCAAAGAAGTTCAAATAAATCTCCTAAGTCAATTCAAGGAGATGGAGGAAAATATGGATAGAAATAGACTAAATATGGATATAGAACTGAAGAATATTAAGAAGATAATGTGTGATCAAAAAGAAAAAAAAAAAGAATTAGAAAGTTTAAAAATGAAACATAACAGAAATTAGTGGGATGAAAATCACAATAATAGAGAAAAAAAATACACTAGAGGCATATGACAGCAGATCTGAGCAGGTAGAAGAAAGAATGCGTGAACTAGAAGAAAGGACCATTGAAATCATACAGTCAGAAGAACAAAAAAAGAATAGAAAAAATTGACCAGTGTCTGAGAGAGTTGTGACAACATCAAGTATACCAAAGTATGTATTGTGGAGTCCCCAAAGGAAAAAAGGCACAGAAAGAGTATTTGAGGAAATAATGGCCAAAAATTTCCCAGCTCTTATGAAATATATAAATATACTTGTCCCAGAAGCTCAATGATCTCCAAAAGGATAAATCCTAATAGACCTACTCTGAGACACATACAAATCAGAATGTTAAATGCCAAAGATAAAGAAAGAATTCTGAAAGCAGCAAGAGAAAAGTGATTCATCACAGACAAGGGATTCTCAATAAGACTAAGTGATTTCTCTTCAGAAATCATGGAGGCTAGAAAGCAATGGTATGATAGATGTAAGCTGCTGAAGGAGAAAAACTGCCAGCCAAAAAGTCTTTATCCAGAAAAGCTGTCCTTCAAAAATGAGGAAGAGTTTAAGACATTCATAGATAAACAGAAACTGAGAGAGTTCATCACCAAAAGTCCTGCCCTACAAGAATTACTAAAGGGAGTTTTTCAGGTTGAAAGGAAAAGATAGGAGAGAGTGGCTTGAAGCAGTAAGAAGAAGTAAAGATATTAAGTTTAACTAAATGTGTAAATTCAAAACCCAATAGTGTTGTATTCTCACTATATAATCCTGCTCTTCAATTCCTATAAAAGTTAGAATACAATTGAATAAGAAATAATTATATATCCCGATAACAGACTCAAAAAACATAAATAAGTAATATGGAAAAAAACAACATAATTTAGAGAAATGGAGGAATATGGGAGAAGATAATGAGTATGCTATTGAAATGAAGTTAGTATATTTTAAAACTAGTAGGTTATAGACTGAAGTTATATAGTACAAACCCTAGGATAACCAAAAAGAAAGTATTTTAAAAAGTATACAGAAATGGAAATGTGATTCAGTTAAATCACAAAAGATCAACTATACACAAAAGGAAGCTGCAATAGAGGAAAAGAGAGACCCCAAAAAAGACACAAGACATATAAAAAACAAAGGACAAAATGGCTGAAGTAAGTCCCGCCTTTACAGTAATAATGTTGAATATTAATGTATTAAACTCCCTGATAAAAACTTCATAAAGAAAGTAGAAAGACAACCTACAGAATGGGAAAATATTTGGAAACCACATACTGATAAGGATTTAATTTCCAGGATCCATAAAGAAATCCTATAATTCAACAACAAAAAGACAAACAACCCAATTAAAAAACAGTAAAAAGACTTGAATAGGCATTTTTCCAAAGAAGATATACAAATGGCCAAAAATCACATGAAAAGATGTTCAACATCATTAACCATTAGGAAAATGCAAATCAAACCCGCAATTATATACCACTTTACACCCACATGAATGGCTATTATTTTAAAAAATGAAAAATAACAAGTGTTGGAGAGGATATGGAGAAACAGGAACACTCACTCATTGTTGGTGGGAATGTGACATGGTGCAGCCACTGTGGAAAACAGTTTGGTGGTAACTCAGAAAGTTAAGGATAGAATTACCATATAATCAGGCGATCCCACGTCAGGCTATTTACTCATAAGAATTCAAAGCAGGGACTCAGATATTTTCCTACTGATGTTCATAGCAGCATTATTCACAATAGATAAAAGATGGAAGTAGACCAACTGCCCAACATCAGAGGAAACTGTGTATATACATACAATGGAATACTATGCAGTCATGAAAAGGAATGAGGTTCTGATGCACATGACAACTATGGACACACCCAGAGGAACTCATGTTCAGTGAAATAAGCCAGACACTGAATATTGTATGCTCTCACAGATATGGAAGTTAGAATAAGCAAATCCATAGAGTCAGAAACTAGAATACGGGTTACCAGGGGCTGGAGAAGGCTGGAGAAGGGGCAGTTAAAGCTTAATTAGTACAGAATTGCTGTTGGCAGTAGCGGAAAAGTTGTGATAATGGATGATTTTGATAGTTGCACATCATGGTGAATGCAATTAACACCCCTGAATTCTCTATCAGAATGTGGTTAAGGGGGAAATATTGGGTTGTATGTATTTTACTAAAATACCAGTCTTTTTACTTTTAGCCAATGTACTACGTATGTAGTTAATGTCACATTGTTCTTCTCACATCTCTTAATTGAAGCTGAGTTACTGATTTGAGCTCTTTCTTCTTTTCTAATACAGGCATTTAATGCTATTATTGCACCACAAGTACTACCTGGCAGCCTACAAATATTGACATGTTGTATTTTCATTTTCTTTCCTACCAAGTTGCTTTCTAATTTCACTTTTGATTTGTTTTTTGACCCATGGGTTATTTATAAGTGAGTCATTTAGTTTCCAAATATTTGAAGAATTTTCCAAAGAATCTTTCTGTTATTGGTTTCTTATTTAATTCTATTGTCATCAGAGAAACTAATTTGTATTACTCGGATCATTTTCAATTTCCTGAGAACCTCATAGCTCTAATTTATAGGTATCTGTACCTACAATAACACTAGCCAGTATTAGCATCAGGCTGAGAGAACTTCGTGTGCCAGTGTTCTCATGGACCCTCTCCATTCAATACATTTTTCCACCCCATGATGGTAAGCACTCAGTAGAGATTTGGGGGCAGAGTTTCATGTCTTAGCAAAGCGTTTCATTATTCAGAACTATTCTTTGTTTTTATTGGTGATAATCTTGGTGATAATTTCATTGCTACCTGAGGTTTAAAAAGAACTGAGCATATCAATTTCATTCCTTTGGATGTCCTTGAGTTATTCAATTATTTTTAAATTTAATTGCATTCCAAAGAGTTATTTTTGTGCCATGATCCTATCAGCGTTCACTGGCACATAGATGGCGTCAACCAGAGCCACGGACCCATAAGGAAGAACCCAAATCCTTAGCAAGAGCAACTGTATCATCTGGATGAATTCTAAACTGTGGCTTCAACCCAGGACAGAGTGAAGAGGGGCTATTGTGTTCATTCATTCATTCATTCCCAACATTTTCATTGTTTTTCTGCATTTCAAATAAAGCTTCTAATGAGACATTTGACAGCTGCCTTAAACAGTTTATGGTATCTTGTATATCTGCAGATATTTATGTTTATGACCCAGGATGCTATGTTATCCTCATTCTAAGAATATTCCCTGCCTTCCATGTTATCTGAACCAAGTAGACAGTGAGCCCGTGATGGACAAAAATCACGTGTTATAATTCTGCTGAGACTGCACGTAAACAAATACTCTCCATTTATAACATTTGCCTTTAAAAATTAATTATTTTCTTAACGCTGCTCTTAGGTCTATGAGAGAATACGTGACTTAAATGAGGAATCCAACTAGGATCCCTGAACTATTGTACCCCTGAACCACAAGGACTCAAAGCTTCTTCTTAGGAGAAGCAAATGCAGGGAACAAGCCTTACCATCAGAGCCCAGCACGAAAATTCCAATTAACCTACTTTTTGGTGATACAGCCCTTGTGACTGTTGCAGACTCTGTCAAGCTCCAGGGGATATTTAGTACTTCCAAGATATCTAGAAAACACTAAGTAAATACACAATATGTTGCTTTGTGCATGTGCTGCTTTCTTTTTATGGCACTGTTGACAGCTATGTACCTAAAAATTCCTGGCGCCTCCCTGGCCTGGCCTCTGTGTAGAATCTTACCAAAGACACAATGCCCAGCAGCCAAAAGGTCAACTTCACATCCCTTTCCTCCTTTCCTCCTTCTCTTCTACCAGTTTCTGTCATACTAAAATCCAAAACTGACCCCATCGTCTCAGCCATAAAGATGTTCCTGTCTCTTCTCCTACCTTCCAATCTTGATAAGTAGCTTCTCTGGCTTTGTCCTTTGGAGTTCTGTTGCCCTATCTTTACCTTAATTCAACATCAGAAAAGACTATTAATGGAGGGAGGGATGGGGAGAAGAATATGGTGGAAAAGACTTGCTCATCCAAAAAAAAAAATCACATTGCTACCATACTTAGTAAATAAAACTAGAATCTAGCAGAACCAGCAAGCTTTGCAGTATTTGGCCCTATGTGGCAGAAATTAAGGTCTTAATAATACCTCAACTCAATTATCTAGAGAGAGTGTCAATATTGATATTTGGGTTAGAATTACTACATTAATGCACCAATTCAAATCAATAATGTGACATATCCCTAAATAGCATAATTCAATTACACGCAAATCTTTATCCCTGGGGTCAACAAACAACATGTTGCCCGTTTTTGCATGGCCCAGAAGCTAGGAATGTGTTTTACGTTTTTATATCAGGAAAAAATCAAAAGAAGACTAAGATTTTCTGACACTTGAAAATTATGTGTAATTCAAATTTCAGTGTCTATAAATAAAGGTTTATGGGCACAGAGCCACACCTGCTCATTTACATATTTACATATTTTCTATGGCTACTTTTTTTGCTATACCTGCAGAGTTTTTACTTGTGACAGAGACCGTATGACTCGCAAAACCTAAAATACTTGTTCTCCGGCCTTTTATAGGAAAAGTTTGCTGACCCCTACTTATCCGTCATTTGGTTCAGAGAGTTATACTGAGATTTGCTTAATATTTAGCAGAAGATCATGGAGTGTATCTTCTGTACACTCTTTCGTCCTATGAAATATAGAATACCACAGATGTTTTTGGCTAGTCTAGGAAGACAGGGTATGTTTATAGGAAAAATACAGCCCTTGGTCACTGGATACCGTTTTTCTTGTTAGCCAAACAGAATCAGGGACTTTTAAAACTGCTATTAAAACTAACTCAGTCAGGGCCAGGCCACAGTTCATTTGCAGGAATGAATGCCTTGACTATTTCAGTTAGATCCTAAATGTCTGTCTTTTTGCTCGTCATTGAATTATTTTCTCTTAAATGGCGATTCTATTCCATCCCGGAGAGGGCTGCATTGCCGGGACATTGTATAAGGTGTACGCAGCGTGCCCCTCGCGAGGGAGAAAGGGACACCCGCGGAACCATCTGTCCCCCTTCCGGAAGAAAAGCGCTTTGGAGCTCCTGAGTGCATTGGAAAGATCTTCATATCGCAACACTGAAATGCTGCCTTCTGTGCATCTTAAGTCATTGAATTACCCCACTGTCCCCCCCCCTTCCCACTTCTGCTTACCTCTTTTAATTTGTCTTGAAAATCTCAAGTCCTCTTCGCGTTTCATGTAAAATCCAGGCTCACCCCCCACACCGCCCCTCCTTGTCTCCTTAAGTCATTTGAAAATGTCCACTTATCTACACTTGGAGGTAGAAGTACTCTGAGGCTCTTAAGTGTTACCAAATGCAAAATTATCTTTTATTTATTTCACAGTTAGTAGACTGAAAGTGCAGGATGGAAATTTCAGTTTTACAGACCTGCCTGTTCCTGGAAGAAGTGTTAAAAAAAAGCAATGGAGCTTCTCAAGACATTTTTTAAAAAACAATATTATTCAGTAAATTGCCTTGTTTATACCAGTGCAGCAGACAGAAATGCACAGTTAAAACTATTAAAAAGGATATACACAATGTGTATTATTATTAATGTATTTGAAAAAGCTAAACCATTTTTGAGCATAAAGCACTCGATATAAATAGAGAAACGTTTGAAGTTATCAAAGTAAAAATCTTGGTGTCAAAGAGAAAGAAGCTTAGTTTAAAGAATAGTTGAAGCTTCTACATAGCTGAATTTTGAAACTCATCCAAAAGAGAGAGAGAAGAACCGCAATGTTGAAGAGCTAAGAGTTGAAAAGCAAGGAAAAATTGGTAAAATCTGAGCAATGACTTGGAAAGTTCCAGAGAGAATAGTTTGGGGAGGACAATTCTTTTAAACTGTTATCTAAGCCCGATTTTTTTTCCATTTTATGAGCAGTTTGGTCATAACAACACACACACACTCTCTCTCTCTCTCACACACACACACACTCTCTCTCACACACTTAACAGCCACGTTTCACATCTTAAACTGGCAGGCAAGAAAAATGCCACACATTCTCGGTCCTTATGAAAGCTAAGCAGACCTCATCCCTCACTCTCCAAGCTGCCATCAGTGTGACTTTAGGCAGGGAACTATAATCTCCAAGAGGGCAGACCTTTATGTCTGTTTCATCAGGAACTAAATTCCCAACAGCCAGGAAAGTCCCTGGCACAGAGTAGACTCTCAAATGAATAAATGAGTGAATGAACTCCGGCTTCCTGAGCTTGTCTGTTCATCTGTGAAGACAGAATCATCATTAACCTACCACACAGGATCCGGGTCAGTATCAAAGGACCACACTGCAAATATGCCTCATTATCATCACCATCATCATCGTGGCAGTAGCATGTGGCTCATGAGGATTCCCATTCTGTTTCATCATAAAATGAAATAGGAAAACTGCCTGTCTCAGAGGGCAGGTGGAAAAAGTGAATTATCCATTATTACCTGGAAAGAATCTAAGGATTGTTAGATGACAAACATTTCAGAATCGTTATTACTATTACTCTGAGTATTCTGAGGCTGAAAAGACCACACAAGTCAGGATATATAGTTGTCAAGTCACAAATGCTTTGTGCAATTAGCATCCGAATAAACAATTATGGAACACAGGCAACTGGAAATCTTTATAAGATAGGGGTCATTTTTACAAATATTACAGTGCTTATTGTACCCAAGTGTATTTTTTCACATCTCTCGTAATAATGCAAAATTACCCTCTGTTTTATAGGTAATGCTGCTTGGTTATGCTAAGGGAAAAGGAATATCAAATTTGCAAGCGAGGCATTTTTTTAGCATTCAAAACGTGACCACAAGAAACGTGATGACAATTTAATTGCTTCAAAATCATCTTAGATATACAGTTCATAATTTTAAGGCAATTCATCCATATTAATTCCCTGAATTTTTAACCCTCGATTTCTTGGATTCTATCATATTTTTTTGCCTCTTAAAATTACCAAAGTTAATTTGATTTTAAGAATGTGAGTGAGACTTGGAGAGAGACATCTTGAGTTTCATTTCCCTCTCCACCTCTTTTACTTTTGGGTGATAGGTAAGTTGTTTGAAACCTTTGGTGCTTCCATTTCCTTAGCTTTAGAAGGCAAGGTAATGATGCCAACCACACACACTGCAGACAGCTTCTGGAGGTAGACTCCAAGGAGGTAAGTCCCAACTCCTCCCCTATGCTGAGGTTGGATCAGGTTCCCGGCAAAAGACATGTGCACGTTTTAGCCTGCATTCCCGGGGGTGTGAGCCCATTGTGAAGAGAACCTTGGAAGGTGTTGCTACCAGTGAAGGTGTGGACTCATTTGTGAACAGGATCTTCAAAGATACCATTTTGATTGGGTCAAACTGGATTCGAGTGGTCCCTAATCCTTATGATTGGATTCCTAAGGCAGAGGGAATTCGGATGCCAGAAGTCAGAAGAGGCCAGAAGAGTGGACACAAGGAGAGAGAGAGAGATGGCCGTATGACAGAGGTCGGTTGGGGGAAAGCAAGTCCTGCCACACCTCGATGCTGGACTTGTAGCCTCCAAAACCTTGAAACAATAAATTCTAGTTTTTTAGCCAACCCACTCTTTGGTATTTGTCATAGCTGCCCTGGTAAACCTAGACACCTTACCGTGTACTTGGGTACACGAATTAATGGACATTCCTGGGTCTTGGTGTCCTCATTTTCCTGGTTGTCACCAGAATGTATGGTTTGGCAATGCACAAAGGACAAGGGAATGCCGACATCCTCCACCTGCTACACCTGTGACTTGAAATGGCTGTGTCTGCCCATAGGTAGGAATGTACTCCTACCCCTAAAGTACCATCTTCTCCCCAAGCCATGTAGACATCCTTAAGACACATTAGGCTAACGTCAACCTTGTACCTGTGACAGTTTGTACCTATCTTGTTTTCAGGATTAGAGGAGATGCTGATGTAAATTGCCTGAACGCTGGTGTGCTCCATGTTAGCTGTTGGGTAGGACCCTAAATTCCTCTTGGTGAACCCCCTCCTTTCCTAACTCACTGCCAGGGCCAGAGGTGTCTAGTTGCTCATTTATAGCCACAGGTCTCTTGCCTCCATTGCAGTCCTTTAATTCATGATCCATGTGTACGGTGACGTGTCATGCCTGTTGGGAATCTTGCAATGGTTTCATCCGTAACTCAAGATGGGCTCCCAGGGGCCTTTACTATCTCCTGCTTTCCCAACTCCACCATCCCAAGCACTCTGCACTTCACTCCATGACAGCCTGCTTCTGTGCCCTTGAACCAGGGAGCACGTGCAGTGCCTTTCCACCCGCTTCCTCTGCTGATTAGCTGCTACTCGCTCCTCAAGACTCATCTTCCCTCATCCATCCGTAGATGCTTGCCCTAGGCCCGCTTCATGATCCCGGTCCATTCCTACCCCAAAGCAATTTGCCAAAGCCACAGAGCCAAGAGCAGTGGAGTCCAGCTCTGAACCTCCAGCTACCTGACTTATGTTTATCTCTCTTTCCATTGTACTGCCTGCTTCCTCTGATACACCAAACTGGATTCTGAGTTCTATCCATTAAGTAGAGCTGAGGCTAAATTGGGCCCAACCAGCTTTCACGATGCCCTCCTAGAAAACTCTTTTTAACCTCTAACATCCAACCCCTCACACTGGACTGGGCGTGTTGACTTTTCTTAATTGTCCCTCCCACCGGGCTGCTTGAAGCCACAGAGGGTCTGCATGTGGCTCAGGCCCTGGGCACAGTAGGTGTCCAGCTAATGTTGTGGGTGAAAGGGAGGGGAGGCACAATACTGGAGCTCAAAGAGGCAATAGATGAAGAAGTGCATTATTAGCTGTAAAGGGATACATAAATGATCGTTTTTGTTACCTTGCTTTTTCCTTCCTCTCACACACTCAACAGCATCCTTCCCCTTTCCCTCAGAAACTAGAATTATTTTACCCTGAAGAGGAAATCCTGAAAGCCATCTGTGCAATGGGGAGGTAAAATTTTCCAGTTTCCAAGGGTAATTCTTACTATTAAAGATGAGAAAACCCTTAAGGTCAAGGACTGTATCTTAAACATGTCTGCATCTCTATAAACACCTAATTCAAAATAGGAGCTCCACAATAATAATTGCTTCTGAATCTCACATAAAGTTGTAGAGAAGTGACGCCAGACTTCTAACACTGCCACTTTCCACACCTCCTAAGATAAAGATGCAGATCTAAGGGCCAACTAAAGCTAAACAAACAGAAAACAAAAACATAGTATTATTGCTTTTGATTATTTTGTAGCTTAGAGACTATGAAGAGTAGAGGGTGTATGCACCTGTGAGCATAACTACCTTTTAACGAAAAGAATTGGGAAGATCAAAACCTTATGGCAAAATATGGAACCCCAAAATCTTTTAGCCCTGAAGGAATGAAATTTAGAAAGAGTTGGAGACCCTGTGAATGAGGGAGCACAAGTTTTGGAAGGCTTGGGAGGGAATCCTGAAGGAAGACAAGGACAGACTCTCAGGACTCGGTGGACAAGGGCGGGACCCATGCTGCCAGCTTGGGTCAGGGAACTCAGGTCTTGAGAAGTGCAGGTTAGCTTGAGCAATGGAGCCTGGAGGGAAAGAATCAAGATGCACCACCAAGGCCTCCACTTGCAAAGGTGTCTCGGGGCAGCATATCTGGAGGGAAGAGGCATCCTCCTGGAGTCGACTGGGTGAGCCACGCCCTTCCGGCTGGGTAAGCCATGCTCTTCTCTGCTGGGACCCTGAGAGGACCCGGCTAACACTCACATGGAAGGAAGCGCTGGTTTCTACAAGGGAGTGGGGGCCCGGTTTCAGCTGTGGCTGAGGAGGGGAGCTCATTTCAAAGGTCGTGGAGTGCCCCTTAGGGAAGCAGCATTGGGAAGCCTTGGCTGCCTGAAAAGGTGCTGGGAATCCTAAACTGGAAGAAAGGCCACAAATTCAGGGCCAGGCGCCTGGCCAAGCAGATTGCGCAGTGCACAATTCGCCAAGAACGGTGGTCTCGAGTCGTGCTTTCCAGGGGGACTGGCCCCATGCGAGGAGGCAGGGCAACCGAGCTGCTGGGTGTGTCAGGGTGGTGCCCCCCTCCCAGTAACGTCCCTTTGCCTGGATTGCAGGAAATTTAAGTCATTCCGGGTGAGCTTTATCGGAGCCTGCTTAGACTGAGTAATATGCTCAGCTCCGATTTCTCAGAAATGAACTGAGCCACTTGCACTGCCAGGAAGCTTCCCCTCAGAGCCTGGCCTGGCCACCTGGCTGTGTGGACACCCGGCGTGACCCAGGACTGGCTTCCGAGCACCCAAGAAGACTTCAGGTGATGCCGGTGTTTGAAAGCCAAGAGCATCGGGGAGCCTTTCTCTGATATTGCAGGGAGAAGGCCGAGGAGGAAGAGGCCTTTACATCAGCTACAGCATTTCCCTCACCACGATCCTCCTTGGTAACTCTTTTCAACCCCACTGCACCAACAAAAATGCTGATGCCCACGGAGGTTGAGCAATTTGCCAGAGCCATGCAGCCAGTAAGTGGTGCAGTCCACTTCTGAACCTCAAGCTACCCGAATCCCCTTCCATTTCTCTTTCTGGTGAGCTGTTTCCTTTTCTACACCAAGCCATATTTGGGTTAGTTTAGCAGGGTCTCTGACTTGAGTTGAGGCCAAATTGGGCCCAAGGTTGACCTCACCTCGTCATGATTTAGTTCACCATCTGTTGGTAATAATAGTCAATGATTAACAATAAAGAAAAATAACCGCTGTTGCCCCTTCCTATCACTCCTATTTTGGCAAATATTTTGTTGGGTCTTCAGCCAGAGTTACATTTGGAGTTTCTCCTCGGGCCTATTAAATGTACCTGGTTTCTCTTCCAACTTCAGAAACATTCAAGAAAACCCTTGAGCTATATTGTTAGCAGAATCGATTGCTTTTTTCCTCCTTCTGGGTCACAGTAACTATACTAACAGCAGTAATAATAGTATTTTGACATAAATCCTTTTTATCCATAAGTATTCAAAATCATTTTAACTTAAGTGGTTGAAGAAAACTCTGAAGACTTGCCATGGCTTAAATAAAACTTAGGTGAAAAAAAAAAATACTGAAAGAAACCATCTTAATTTAACATACAAAGAACTATATATTTCAGCTCTAGCCAATTAGCAGTGTTCAATAATATTAAAATCTGTTGACAAAGAGAAGCAGATGCTCCATTTTCCTTCATGTTAATTAATTAAGTTTTTACCTCTAAAAATTTTTGGAGAAACCGGATCTTCTATAATCAAATTGCTTTCGCCTACACAAAATGTACGTCTGGAAAAAACACGTAAGTATGTCAAATTTCAGAGTGGATGATTATCCTCTGAATTCTTGAGATCTTCATTCTCTTTTTTGGTGTTCCATCTCCAGTTTCCATTGAGATAAAGAGTGATAATAATTACATGGTGTAAATTCTTAGATATTTCTGGCTGACTCTTTTATGGCAGGGATGGCTCATTGGCAGTGCTATAAAATTAGAACATTGTAATAAACCTAACAAGAAAAGCTCCACCAATTTTCAACCTAGAGAGGGTAATTTTTGTGAATGTCGATTTTCTAACTTTTATTGTAGAAAATTTCAAACATACAAACGTAGAGAGAATAATTTGGTGAAACCTCCATTATCCATTACCCAGCTTCAACAACAATCAATTCCTGGACATTCTTATAACTTCCCCCACTCTCCTGTTCCCATATTATACCACTTAATCCATAAATATTCCAGTGTGGATCACTAATGATATGGGCTCTTAAACACAAGTACACTAGTTTTATTACATCTCTAAGAAAAAATGAAACCAATTTCTTAATGTTGGTGTACAAATTACCATGATTATCTCATAATTTTTGCTATTGTTTGGTTTCTTTGAATCAGGAGGCGAGTCAGATTTATATACTGCATTCAGTTGTAGTGAATGACACCAAAATGTCCCTAATTTACAATAGCAAACATTTATTTCTTGCTTGCATTACGTGAGGACTGAGCTGTGGCTTGCTAGACTTGACTGGACTCAGCTCTACTTATCTTCTCATCCTGGAGCCCAGGTTGAAGGAGCTGCTACTGACCGGGACATTCTGTTTTCAGGGTGGAGGGCAGGAACAAGGAGGCAGAGCCAAACTGTGCCAATACAATAAAAGCTTCTGCTTGGACTCAGCCTGTACACTCCCACTCACATTCTACTCACCAGAGCAAGTTAATGACCAAGCCCCAATCCAATTTGACCCCTAAGCCAATGCCAGAGTTTTTTGCTTTGGAGGAAAGGAAATTTCCATCAAGAGCAATCCTGTGGCCCATTGAAACTTATGTGACATCATGGAACATAGGGTCAGAGCCTGCTGATTCATTCACAGGGATGGAGGCCCACATCCAACAGCTTCTCACACTTCATTTTAAAACGGAATGATCAAAACAGGTCCCTCATTCCCTAATCTGTTACAGAAAAGAGCCACAGGCTCATGCCACGCCCAGGCTTTAGTGCTCCTCCTTCTCACCACGGGCCATTGTTTTGGGAGTTCCAGGGGATATTAACAGATGCTGTGAAAACAGAAGGTGACTTCTGTGGACAAATATTGAATTAAACCAAGCTAGCAGTTTTCTTGGTCATGAGTCTTCCCGGAGACATTAATATGCACTATGCATTTAAAGTCTCGAAGACGCAAGGTACAGAGTGAGCAGTATTTCTCAGGTTTATTTGAGCACAGATGTTTTCAGGGCATCTTAAGGAATTAGTGTTCTGGGGAAAGTCTTTGCAATATGTTCAGGCTCAGTGGTGGACTGTCCTTCTAGGATGTGATGATTTCTGAAGTGCCCCCAATTGGAAGCTTCTTTGACTCTCTACTCAATCTCCCCACCTATCTGGCTACATGATCTGGGCTGCTTTTAAAAGAATCCCGACCCGTAAATCCTCCTTACCCAAAGAGTCTGATTTAATTGGGAGGTCCGGGCCCAAGGGCAGAGAGGTATCATATAAAAATCTCCTCCAAATTATTCTAATTGAGCTTGATATTGAGTGCCTTGACTATAAAGTGTCCATTTTTTTGGTATATTTGCTTCATGCTAATGGTGTGACCAATAAGCTGGTTATTTTGTCACCTCTGTGGTGGTTTGAAACTGTAGGTACCCCAGAAAAGCAAGCTTTTAAAGTTAATACATTCCTGGGGGTGTGGACCCAGTATAAGTAGGACCTTTTTGATGTGACTACTTCAGTTAAGGCATGGCCCAGGGTGGGTCTTAATCCTCTCACCCGAGTCCTTTATAAATGGGATGAATACAGAGAGAGAGAGAGAGAGAGACAGCCATGGAAGCAAGAAGCTGAAAGCAATGAAAACCAGAAGAGAAGGGAGAGACCAGCAGATGCAGCCATATGCCTTGCCAGGTGGCAGAGGACCCAAAGATCCCACGAGCCTGTCTTCTGGAAGAAAGCATCACCCTGATGATGCCTTGATTTGGACATTCTCATGGCCTCAAAATGTAAGCAAATAAACTCTCATTGTTAAAACCTGACCCATTTTATGGTGTCTGCTTCCAGCAACCTAGCAGAAACACCCTGTGATGTCCCCATGTCCACACCCAGAAAGAGCTTTGAAATGTTTTTAGTCATTACTTTAAGCCACTCCATCTGTGCCACTACTTCTAAACTGATCATCAAAATTAAATTTGAAGAATCTGTTTTCAAATTTAAGCCTCAGCCCCAGGCATTCTGATATAATAGTTGGTGGTAGGATACAAGGAAATATGCATTTTTCAGAGTTCTCCAAATGATCCCTAAGCTCAGCCAGTGTTGGGAACCACTGGCTTCCATCCTCACCGCCCTGACATTAATGACAGGTAAAACACTCCAATCCTGGTAAACTCTAGTAGGGAAGCATTTCAATTTTGAACCCACATCCTCTATTTGCATAAATCTAAAGTTTGTAAAATAAATTCTAAGTAGTATTCTCTTTCCAAGCAGTGGCAAATCAATGGCAAACATCTGTGCCTGGTGCTTCATGATGATGCCCATTTACAGTTGAGGATTGACATTTTTAAGGGAAATTTAAGGGAAGAACATGGGGGGAAAGGTACTATAATTTCCATATAATTTTTCTTGCTCTTAATTATATAAATGTTTGGTCCTGAGTCAGAAGACAGTTGACACAGGGAACTAGTGCATTTTGGGGATTCAGAGACGGACACAAACACTAATCTTTGCAAGAGCATCCATATGGGTTCTCCAGCTAATCGTAGCGTATCTACGTCAGACTGCGGGGGGATGAGGTCAGGAAGGGCTTTCCCAAGCCAGTAAGATTTGATGTGTCATCGTACCATACGCAGGAAATAACACCAAAAGAGGAAAGGGCGAGCTTTATGGGCATGGCGTGTGCAAAGGTTGGAGACGTGGAAAGCTAGGGCACATTTGAGAAACTTGTGGAACTTATGCAGTGATCTCCTCCTCCGTGCAAAAGACTGACAATCACTAACCTGCCTGTTAGGGGTGTTGTGAAGATTAAATTTCATCGTTCACACACAGTGCTGAGAGCAGTGTCTGTCACGTGATGCCTACTCCATCCATAGTAAACAGCGTGATTTATTATTTATTCTAGACGATATCACAGTTGGTGGGTATAGACGCAAATATTTAATTCAAACCTCATTTTTAAGCAAGTGTCCACTCAGGAACTCCAGAGAAGTTTACTTTTAAAAATAAAAGCAAATGGTGTGGCATTGAGCACCAAATAGCAAGGGCAGGAAGTTACGGTTTGCACAGTGTTTTTAAATTGGACCCTTTTTTTTTTTTTTTTAACAGAATGACATGTTTGCATCAGAGTTCATGGCATGAAAATGACACGTGATGTGCCTCTGATCGTCTCTGTGGAGAGAATAGGAGTTAGTGTGAGGGCCACCAGTGGCCTCCTTTTCTCCCTGATGCAGGAGGGGAAAAGGGGAGGCAGCCAGGGCTGTTTGTGCACAGGCGACAATTAAACTCTGCCCCCCAGAGCCTGGCAGGCTGCTCCTGGGCAATCCATACTGCTTCCTGCCCCCGGCTGCTTAACGCCAGCACGAACAGGTGGTAATTATGACTGACAGTGACGGCCCGTGCAGACATGGAGCCTGGGCCCAAGACGCAGGAGGTGGGAAGGGCTCTTTGCTGGCACTGTGTGTCCTCTGACACGTCTGAGGCGGTGGGGGGGGGGGCTGGGAAGGCACTGTGAGCCTCTGTTTTCAGGGTGTAATGGGCCAGCCGAGCGAAAGGGAGAATGCTTAACATTTGTTCCTCCAGCCGTGATCGTATCAGCCTCTGTTTCCATGTTGATTTGTCCACAGTGCCCTTTGCTGGCAATTTTTCCTTTTGAAAATGTGTCCTCTGGGTTCATTCTTTGATACAGCACAGCTTTCACAGGCACCCAGCGTTCTGAGCAATTTTCAAACTGTTTATGGATTTCTTGATATTGCTGTTCATAATATATATATAAAAAAGAGATTTTTGGATATAAAGGGCCCCTTTCTCCCTCTGCCTGGAGGATTCCATGGATATACTTAGTCCCTTACTGAAAGAAGGAAGAAAGATTGGGGTGCTCTCCCATTAGCCCTCAGAGCCATCACCTAGAGGCGATGAACGCTGGGATAAAAAGGAAACCCTACAATATCCTAAGTACATTGGAAGGTGATGCTACCAGATTCCTTTCCTATAATAGTTTTACCTCAAGTACTTCTAGCCCATCTCATCCTTGTGCTGAATTTTCCGGCTCAGCCGATCCGAAGCCTTCACCTTATGGTCCTGAAGTTTCGAGGCTGAACTTCTGGTCATAGCCAGCATCCTGTGGCCGTCCACCCACCTGCTGGGTGCTGAAGAAAAGGGTTTACTTTTCTTCTTTAACAAACTGCTTAGTCCCATCCCCAAAGAGATGTTTGGGGCCAGTAATTATTAACCCCTTTATCCTTTTTTTTGTCCCACCCTGAGAATAACTCACTAAAAACCTACCTGAAATAATTAGCATTATTTTTGCCACAATAATTGCAAAAGTTAAAACATAATTTAATCCTTTTCCACATCATTCTGGAAGTTTCTGCTCTGTAGATGCATGAAGTTACTGTCAAAAGGGCGTATGTTGACAGTTCTTGCAGGGTAGCAGTGGCAAAGCATTTCACAATAATCCATGAATTCGGGTGGAGTTAATAAATCCCTCCAAATTAAACTTCAATTTCTTATGTTGAACCATAGCTCCAAAACCTCTAGGTTTCCTGCAAGCAATAGCTGAAATTCTTTTCTTCTTCAGGTTTCTGTGGCAAAGCACTTCCCTGAATCTCCTTCCTTCCACCCCTGTTTTTCCTTTCCTTTTAGGGGTATTCTTCCTTATTTCACCCACCAATTCTTGGTATTCCCCAAACTCTGTCTTTAATACTTGGCTTTCATCCTCCCTAAATCAACTTCATTATCAAGCTTTTATTCCTTGTTTAAAGGATGTATATTAGTCAGGGATCTTCAGGAAAACAGAACCAATAGGCGATTATATATATGTGTGTCTGTGTGTATATATATATGTAAATATTATAAGGTTTATTATAGGAATTGACTCAAATGTTGGGGTGGGCAAATCTGAGCTCTATAGGGCAGGCCACGAGCTGGGAACCCTGATGAAGCTTTCGATGAATTCCTTGGGGAGAAGCTGGCTGGCTGAAGTAGAGGTGGAAGTTCTTTCTGACTGATGAATTCATCAGTTCTCCTTCTAAGGCCTTCGGTTGACTGGATGAGACTTCTCATTGCTGAAGGCAATCTCCTTGGTTGATTGTAGCTGCAATCTGCCATAGATGCAATCAACTGATTAATGATTTAAATCCATGGAAAAGCCTCACAGTAACAGGCCAGTGCTTGCTTAGCCAAACAAATGACACCTTAAGCTAACCAAGTTGACCCATGAACTTAACCATCACAAAGGATAACTCCAAAATGTCCAACTTAAACCTGACATATAGACTGGCCTTTAATTGGATATATTTCCTTTATAGCACATAAACATGCTTCAAAAAAGTTCCATGTTTCAAAAAGGAGTGTCCCAATTATCCCCTTAACTATCTAATTTCTGTCTGTTGGTACCACAATTTTGCTCTTCTTTCAAGCCTAAAACCATTGGCATTATCTTTGATTCTTTTACTTGATTATTCTTTAATGACACTGACAGCATCAGAGATTTGTAGTTTGAAGGAAACATAGGGATTGAGACCAATCCTTTTGCAATGGAGAAAACTGCAGCCCAAATAAAATAAATAGTCAAAGTATGCGCCAACCTTTGGAGACCCATTGGCAGGGCTGGGACTCATGCATCCACTTAAGGGTCATTTCTAGAACACAAGCAGGGGGCCAGGAATCGGAATTCCCTAACTTCTCAGTGCTAAGTTTCCAGTTCGGGAGATGAGTCATAACCAGATAATTAAAGAATAATTACGCTAAGTATAGTAATGAATAGGCAGATAATTCTTGTGAGAGCTCCATGCACGGACGTCTGATGGCGGAAGGAGCAGGGGGCGAGGCCAAGAGAGAGCCAAGGTTCCAGAGTCCTCACTCTTCTCTCACCTGGCCTCCATGCCCCTGCTAGACAAATGCTCCCAGGACCATAAAATCTGTGCGACAGCTCTGAAAATTCTTGGGGATAGCTGTGACTTAGGGCAAGTTATGGGATTTATATAACCAACCATGTTTTCACTTTTATTACATCTTCCTTTTGGAGAGGCTCAAAGTTGTGTTTTTATGTAGGCATTTTATTGAACAAGTTCAATTCTGCAGGATGCAAACAGAAACCAAGTTTATATTGTCTATTATACTCCTTTGAAGTGAGCTTCCTGACCTTATTCTTTCCTAATCCTGAATGAAATGCCCACTCCTCTCTTGGGGTCAAATGATCCCTTTAAGGTGGTCTTATTGGGTAAGACACTATTAGCGAACCCAGGTTGGCTCCTTCTGCTGTGTCCTCCTCTCGTCTGAGGCATGTACCCTTTCCCTACCACTGGTGGGTGTGCCTCTTGTTTGGAATTCTGGCCTCTCCTTTTTCTGCTAGCTTCAGCCAGCATAGCATCTTTAGAGAGTCCCCGTGTTCCCCAAACTCCAGAAGACAGAGCAAGCTCTCTGCATCCTTCTCTTGAAGCTCCCTCATTCACTTGGCTTCAGTGCAGGGGAAACCTGTCCTCTCTGCTGGGGTAGTGGAGAGGCCAGCACAATGACCACTGTCCCTGAGCCATCCTCATCACCAGCCTTCTCCCACCTCTCCTTAAAACTGGAGCTGATGGGCTGATGTTGACAGAACTGGAATCACAATTTCCTAGCATGCAATAGATGGTCTGTACATAGCTTTGGATTGGGAAACGCTTGGCACCTGTCATGTCAAGCTCAGTTTTTGAGGCCTCAACTGAATGAAGCAGAGAGGTCTCAGGGTAAGTGATGATTCGCATCCTATTGAATGAAGAGGTCCTCTAGTCTGGCCAGAAGGGGCATAGGGTTATAGGAAGTCCAGGTTTTACTTGTTATTTTGTGTGATTTGGGTGGGACTAAGTTAAGCTGAGGGCACCTAAATTCCCCCAAGTATACCACCACCAAGCAGCCCTTGGCCCATGGCTCAAATTCAGGTACATATCTCATCTGATGAGAAAACTACAATGGCTTTTCTATCTTTTGCCTATTTTATGGTTTTACCAAGCCAACTAAACCTAAATATCTAATCCTATTTCCTACTTCTCCACAGTCAAGATGTTCTCTTATTTTGTTAAATTGAATATGTCAATTGGCCAAACATCCATACTAGAAACCTTCAAAATTCCTACCTCCCTGTCATGTGCTCAGATTCACAATGAAGACCATTAACTAATAAGATGGATAAAGAGTCTTTTTTCAAACTATTAGTAATTAGTGACCTGGGTTTGAACAGTTTTTTAATTGGACTTTTTAAGAGCCAGGCATTCAAATACAGAGGTTTAGGAGGAAGTAGTAGAGGGTAAGGGCTCTTATCAATAAAATTTTGAGGTCACACTCCTGGCCTAGATAGTAACAATATACAAATAATCATTTTAATTAGGACACCACTTACACCATAATTGTTAGAAGAGAAGTTGAGGACAGATCAATAGAGACCAAATCCCTGCTTTGTGTTATTTAATGATTTTGAAGTACAGGAAAAGTGGTCCAGAAAAACACTGTAGCTGAAACATTGGAGTGTAGTTATAATTCATAGCTTCAAATAGACACATCCTACACTTAAAATTAGTAGAAGAGGCTGAGTTGAAACAAACAAGAACTTGAGTCTCTTGAGTTCTGAAATTCAACCATGTTAAGTATATTAAATCTCATACAATACGAAATCATGAAAGACCTTTAGCCAAACATTTTAATCCAGTAGAGCTCATAATAAATCAATGTGAGAATGCAGAACATTCCAGTGAGCCAACAGTCTTCTGCTTCTGGATGCCCAGAGGTGCATTTGGATGTTTCCATCCCCTGCCGTCAGCAAGGGACACCCATGCTGCCGATTACCTGTGCTCCCCCACACACTGTGACTTGCAGATTCTAAGGAAAGGTACTTTAAAGTGCGTAAGTCATGGCTAGACAAGTTTCTCAGACATTAAATGGGCATCCCTTTCAACTCAAGGAATCAAATATAAATGATTACCCAAAGAAAGTTCCCTTTAAAACAGAAAATGAAGAAGAATCACTTTGGCATTTTTAATCATCTTGTTTTGACCCCCAAAGATATGGAAAATTAAGTCCTCTATAGACAGAAGCCACTGACCATATTTTCTTAGTACCAATGAAATTTATGATTTTATGTTTCTCTTGAAGTGAGGAAAATTGTATTCCATTAAACCACTAGGCCAGGAAGGGTACACTCACAGTTCTGGTTGAAGCAACATTTGAATCAGAGTAAAATAAAGGAAGTTAGACAAGATGAACTCATAGAATGAGCTCTGGGCTTGGGCATTATGGCTTCATCTACAATTTCGGATATGTCCTTGCTTTAGTATAACTGAAGTTGGCTAAACAGCTTGAACTCTCTGGGTTTTGACTATATCTTCTGCAAAATAACAATAATATCTGTCTCCCGGGGTGATGAGGATTAAATAAAATAACCATTTTGAAAGTGTCTGCCAGGGGAAGCAGATGTGGCTCAAGCCTGCAAGCCTGGGCTCAGTTCCCGGTACCTCCTAAAGAAGACGAGCAAGACAGTGAGCTGCTGCAACAAGATGATGCAATGAAGAGACACAACGAGGAAACACAATGAAAGACACAACAAGCAAGAGCAGAGGCGGCTCAATCCATTGGGTGCCTCCCTACCACATGAGGTCCCGGGTTAGGTTTCTGGTGCCTCCTAAAAAAAAGAAGACAGGCACACAACAAACAGGGCAAGTACAAAACAACGGTGGGGTGGGGGAATTGGGGAGAAGGGGAGAAATAAATAAATCTTTAAGAAAAATAAGTGTCTGCCAAACAGCCATAGATTTCTAATTGGTATTGGGATCCCTTCCTTGTCTCCTTTGCCAAGGAAACATATGAAAATGGAACCTACAAATGTAGATGGACCCTACCTCCAGCTGGGCTCCCATCTATCCCATACTGGAATCACTTGGGGAGCCTTTAAGCCTACCAACCCCAGGCCAATTAATTCCGGTTTTCTGGGAGTGGATCCCAGTCATCGGTATGTTTTTAAAAATCCCCCAGATGCTTCTCATGTGCAGCCAGGGCTGAGGAGCATTGCTACCTTCCCCCAGCCCTTTCTTTGCAGTGTAATTTATTAGGGTATAGGCTCTTCACTGCCTAATACCATTTTCCATGTGGCTAGTCTGAACTAAGATGTGCTGCAGGCATAAAATATACTAGATTTCAAAAAACGTAGAATGATCGAACAAAAGTAAAGTATCTCAATAGTTTTATACTGATTACATGCTGAATTTATATTTTTGATAGGTTAACTAAAATGCATCATTATCATTAATTTCACCTGCTTTTACTTTTTCAATGAGGCCACTAGAAAATTTAAAAGTATGTACTTGGCTCCCGTTATATTTCTGTTGGACAGCACTGCTCTCATTCTATGGTCACTGGGCCAGTAGCAGCACCGTTACCTGGGAACTTATTAGAAATGCAGATTCTCAGGCCCCACCGCAGAATGAAACTCTGGGGAGGGGGCCTGGTAATCTGCTTGAATAAACACTGCAAGATGATTCTGGCACACTGAAAAGCTGAGAACCACTGCCTACATGGTTCTCAAATAACATATTCCTTTCCAACTGAGCCTCTTCGTTCTCTTCCATGGGATTTACAACTTGTTGGGGAACAAAATGCCAAGTGGTTTTCTTTAAGGACCTTCTGCGTGACATTAAAAAATGAGAGTACTTGTATGTAAGAGCAACTTATTTTTTATAGGTACCGGGAAAACTCTCAGTAAACTGAACTATAAAAGATGTAAAGTTATCATTTTTAATAAAATAGTAGGCTATTGGTATTCTTGAATCTCTATTCGCATCTTTTAAATTACCTACCCAGATTTCCTTTAGAATCAATTCAATGCCAAGAAGTCTGGTATAAGGAGACCGTTGAAAATGCATATTGTGGCATTTGTATGGCACTAGTTATAATCGTCAAAATAAGCCTGGACACTTCTGCTCTGGAGATGGTGGCACTGGTCTCTGAACTTGATGTTTATATTTATGCTTATAGTTCTTATAAGTTCTGTCTGGTTTCTGTAGAGCAAGTTAAATCTCATCCGTCAACCTCTTTGTCATCTTTCCTTCAAACTGGAAAAACAAAATGATTCAAGGTCAAGCAGCTGCCTCATCAGGAGCAGTTTAACCTAATTCATCTGAAAGGAGATTTGAATTCCCAAAAATAAGACTAAACTGGAAGCCGGCAAATTAAACCCTGACATTCAGTGAAAGCGAAGGACTGTGTCCCTTCTAAAGAGGAAGCCTAGGTGCTCTGAGCATCTCCGAAGCCCTCGGGGGTCCCTGGATGTCACAGGCTGTGAGAAGCAGTGCTTCTGCCCTGGGGGAAAGCCTGTCCCTGGGCATTTTAGGGAGAACAACGGACACTGGACTCGAGTTGGCTAGCGACAGTGTTGAACAGCAGGACAGACTCAAAGCAGAGGGAGACACAAGATAAAACTCAACTACTCTGAAATTTTGTCTACACCACGTTGCCTGAAATAGTCCATCAGACAAATGAATGATGAGAACAATAAATAATGTACTTCTGGTTCTATATCACAGCAAGACATGAAAGTGGCATAAACAGACATAATGGAAGATGATAGACTACGTCAAAAACGAGGAATCCCAGATCCAATGCTCCAGCTGTCAACAGCTGTGCGAGCTATGACAACAAAAAGGTCATGAAAATTCAGCCATGCAATAGGCAAAACATAAGTTAAATAAAATAAAACCCTCACCTGAAGTCTAGTGAAAATGAGATCATCAATATCAAAGATAAATCGCCCTTAAATTAACAATTACTACACTGAATGCTAAGTGTAAAGTTAGAGTTAAAAACTCAGGCTCTCGAGTCAGACTGCCCTGGGTCAAGATCCATTTCTGCCACTTACAAGCTGTAGGACTTTTAGGAAGTTAACATGTCTGACAATCTCCCTATTTGCAAAATGGCCTTTATATCATATATTCTGTAGAGCTGTTGTTGGGATGACAAGAGACCAAGTACTTCAAGTGCTTAATCTAATACCTAGCACCTAGGAAGCATGCTGTAAATGCAGTTATTACTTTGATAACTCACTATTATCATCAAAATGCACAGGCTCACACATGTCAAAGAAGGAATCATCATTTAAGAATGAATTCTACTGGTTGCAAAGTACTCTACTGGTGTTATTTCACAACATTCCTAAAAGGTAGGCTGTACAAGCTCTATCTTTTCTAGGTGGGAAAAGAAGGCTTAAAGCACTGAACAAATTGTCCAAGATCATGTGGGGAGAAAGAGACAGAGGCAGAATTTAAGCCCAGTCTAGTTGGTTCTAGAATCTAGTCTCTCCACCATACCATGCAGACTACTTGGAATTCTTATCACTGAAGTGATAAAAAAAATTTCCCAACATAGCTTTTTGGATGGAGGGGATATTTTTCAATTTTTATAGATAGAAAGTTAAATTTTATACAGACTGAGTAGAAGTGGATTACGTGCAGGGATTAGTAAAGTGATTTCTGTTTTTATTTGGGCACTCTAAATCAAGGCCCTTTAACTCTGGGCTAATATGGGGTTCCACCCAAGGGCAAGAGGAAAACTGGTTCTTGAGAGATCTATCGGAGCAGATGCCCAGTTGCATATATGTTTAATTTTAACAAATAGTTTTTCATAAGTATAGGATTTTCTATATTTATTAAAAAAATCTGGCACATGAAAAAATATCAAATTGTGCTATTCCACCTCCATATGTGCCAGTAATCTATAAATATAGAAATGCAATAATTATCGCTATCGCTAAAACTGTTACTTGTTAAATTTCTGAAAACAGATAAATTATGAATATGAATTTAAAAAATAGCTTAAGGAGTTAAGAAATGGATGAGGACCTAGAATCACTGGCTTTCTCAGTCAGATGGGACCTTGAATGCCACCTAACTTAATACCCACATTTGAATCTACTCTACCAATGGTTTTCCATCCTCTGCTTAAACACCTCCAGTGACAGCAAGCTCACTACCTCTAAAGGCTCTCGTTTGCCGTTGGATCACTCTGTTGAAAACGGCTTCCGTATGTTTATGCAAAATCTGTTCATATCAGTGCTGGGCCGGATGGAGGCACCACTGTATACCAAACACCCATTAGCAGCCTTAGATTCATCACCTCCCTGAGTCTTTACCACACCTGAGGAACTGCTCCAGTGTCCAAAGGTGCCACAGCCATCTACTGGCCTGGTCTGCCTGCTCTCTCCAGGGAACCACAGGGCTTGCTGGTGCCCCAGGTGGGTGGGGTTTGTACTTGGCCCTCCAGGGGGGGCAGGGAGCAAATTCAATCCTGTTCCCACAGGAATCTCTTCAAACACAAACACCTCTTAAGTCTCCATAAATGTCTTCTTTTCCAGGTCCTTCAAGCATTTCATGCACACAGTAAAATTCCATGTTTCTTTACCTTGCGGGGCCCTCTCCTATGGCTACAGCCCACTTTCCCAATGTTCCTTGTCCACCATGGCTACCAGAACCAGCTATGACACACCAAGAATGACCTGGAGAGTGAAGAATAGACCAAACCATGCCTTTCTCACACCGGATACCCATGTCCATCAAGGCAAAACCCTAGTTTTTTTTTTATAATCCCATATTAGCATCAACTCCTATTACCTTTACAGCCAACCAACGCCCCCAAGTCTTTCGTGTTTTAGACTCTCCATCTAACATACCCTCTCATTCTCTAAAATTGTCTAGCTGTGTGGTTTACCTGGGAAGAAGGGTCTGCTTGTATATACTCCCCTCGGTGGCCATAGCATTTGGCCTGGAGTGGTATCTGATCCAGGCCAACGAGACTCCTTCTCAGGATTTTTTTAGCTTTCGTTTAACTAAACTGGAAACAATTGGGTCTGTGAGTTCGAGAGCCCGGGGCTCCTTCCTTGTAGAGAAAGCAAACAAAAGCACAAGGAAACTCAGAAATGAGACAACTGAGAGTCCCAGCAGCTCTCAGGTTTTGAGGACTTCCATGGTTTGCTTACAAGAGCCAAAAGCCTCCTTTTTTGCATCCAAACCATGCAAGTTGGGTTTCTGATGCTTGCAACTCAAGGACTCCTAATTCTCTGCTATCCAAGCTTTCCTTGAGCAGTTGCTCTTTCTGACATCTTGCAGTAGACAAATTCAGTTTTAATGCAAGAGTTTTATGGCAGACCTGGGTATGTCCTACAGCCATGCCCTATGCCACAAGTTTGTTAATTACTTGGATGAGAGGTCTAGTAAGTAAATGATCAAATCTGTAGATGCTATGAAGCTAGAAGAGATGGCAAAATTAGGGTCCCATAATATTTGCATAAGCTAGAAATATAGTCTGAATCTAAGAAGATTAATAGATGTCAGGTTCAGCATTGGATCCCAAAAGCCAAGTAACTGCTCAAGGAAAGCTTGGATAGCAGGGATGGGGCAGAGGGGAGAGCAGGTGTCTGCAAACCCTCTGTGCTGTCTGCATAATTTTCCTGTAAACCTAAAACTGTTCTAAAAATAAAGTCTATTTTTTGAAAATAAAATTAGCCCATCAATCAGCAATATTTCTACAGATTAGATGTTCAGTCAATCCAAGAATTGAGTTCAAGTGTTGAAGCTTCTAATTAGCCTATGGGGCAAGCACCCAGCCCCCAAACACAAACTTTCTTCTCTTTGATTCATTGTTCCTATCTCTGAAGTACCTTTCAGTGAATGGCAATGCAATCTACAAATATCAAGCATTTAGTGATCAGTCTCTGAGAACCACTGTCTGCAAGATAGGTTAACAAGGGAGGGAGAGAGAGAGAGAGGAGTAGGTTGTGAGCCATCACCCATATGGATATAATCTATGGTAAAGTGATATAGTTGCATATTGAAGGATAGAACAGGTGGGTAGTGATATTACTGGGTTTGGTGGTGCAGGGTTGACAGGTGGGTAGATTAGGAAGGGCAGGTTAGAATATCCAGGGCATGTAACTATGAATCTTGTCATCCCACGAGTCAAGACAGGGGAGTGTCATATGCCCCAGGGGATGGAGAGGAAGGAACAAAAAAGATCAAACGGGGTATTTAGTGGTCATGGGGAAGGTTTTTCATTACCTTACAGTAATGGACACAGGACATGGTAAATATCATCAAAATTATTAAACTGTACCTTCTAAATTGTAAACTATACTGTAAACCATTGACAATGTTTAGTAGCTGTGTTTCACTATCTGTATAACAGTTATAACAATGCTAACATCCACAAAAAAAAAAAAAGGGTTTTAATATGGGGTGGGGAAGGGGGAGGGAGGTTGGGTACATGAGAATCTGTAGTATTCAGTGGGTGACTTTGCTGTGACCTAAATCTTCTTTGAAAACTAAATGAAAATTTGGGAGACACTGGGGAATGAGAGGGGGAAGGTGGCACGGGACACTGGACAGCCGATAATGCAGTGATAAAAGGAGAAAAAATAAAAATAAAAAATAATTTTTAAAAAATTGGATTGGATAGTAAGGGAGAAAGTTTAACACTTGGAGAGCTCTCGTTCTCATATTGTACTGGTGAGGAAGCTGAGGTTTGTTCACTTCACTATGTACTTGGGCTTGTTTTTCTTTTTTTCCTTTTAAATAATGAATGTGAATTATTAAAATGCTTTTCCACTTTCTATGAAAATAGTTAGATGGTTTTTCTCGGCCAGCTATGTGCTTTTCAGTAAAAGAAAAGGATTCTTCTTTAATAACGCTGTGGCCAGGGCTGACTTAGATGAGGGATTCCCTGGGGAGTCCTGAAAGTGGGGCATAGTATAAAATATAACAAATGACCAGCATCCTTTATACATTCTGAAATTGCACAGAGTTGGCTCTCCCTAGGCTTCACCCGCCATGCACAGCAGAGTGGTGGAAAATGCAGGAAATTTGTGGTCACACGAGCTTGTGTACAAATCCCTCCACTTTCCTCATCAAACATTGTGTTGATAATGCCTCTTTCACAGGACTGTTGTGAAATAGGAATCAAGTGTGTAAAGAATATTGCCCGGTGCCAGGGTACACAGCGGTTTTTCAATAAATGTGAATTCCCTCCCCTCCCTAATTTATTCTTCTTCTGATGCTATGTACAAAGATATCAAATTATCCACATTTTTTTGGAGAAGGAAGAATAATTAATTTCAAAAAATTTACTTTTGCAAGGTTTATTTTGGTTGTCATTTCCAAGTTAAAAACGTAAGCAGTGGATTTCAAAGCCATATCTTCCCCCATCTATAAAATCGCCCAGGAAGCCCAGGATCACTTTCACTGGGGTCTTGCATTACATTCTCTTGGCTGAAACAGGGGGAAAGTCTAAATGAAGAGGCAGGGACCACTTTGCAGAGACAGTGGGCTCACCCATGCCCGAGAGCGGTAATTTTCTGCAACTGGGGAGCTGCCGCTCTTGGAACCCAGAGGTGCTAAACTCTGCAACTCTCTAAGCTTTCTCTTCTTCTCCCTCCTCAGTGCTGATCCTGGGACTAGAAGATGGTGAAAACAGCAAGCTTCAACTTTTATATTTCCTCATTCAAATGACTCTAGCGTCAGGTTTATAACCATATACCTATCACCATCATAAAAAAGGGTATGTCAGCTAACATCAGTATTAGGGGGAAATCTTACTAGTAAAATCCTCACCTTTGCAGCTCATGACCCTTTAGCATTTACCGTCTGTACTATCGAATTGGAATTTGTCATTTGGGGCTTTTTGACATATCTCTTTTGTTTTCTTGTATTGCCATCTCTCACTGAGTCAGATTCAGTAAATGTGCTAACAAAAGTTGACATCATCCTTGCCTTGGGGTTGATTGTGCATCCCTAGGCTGTAGAAGAAAAACACACACAGACCTTTTTTTCTACTCTACTCCTATTTTCTCCAGCTTTGCTATCTAAACCAGTGTAATCCAAATTGCCACTTAATATTTGTGAGCTCCTGCCTCTCTCTCCACACTGCTGCCAGAATTATCTGCTTCAAATGCAAACCTGATCATGTCACTTCTGTCCTTAAAATCATTTCATTCATTTATTCATTCACTTAATACACATTTTTTGAGCACCGTCTTCGTGGAGTTTATGTCAAGCCTTGAGTTGAGCGGTGAGGCTGCATCAATGAGAAGACGTATGTCCTGTTTTCAAGGTGTTCTTAGCCCAGTAAAGAGACAGACATGGCACGAACTGCAGTATAATGTGATCAGGGAGCTACCAGACATGAGTACAAGATACCCCAAGACACAGAAGAAATGGGCTCAGAAGATTAGGGAAGGCTTCATAGAAAAGAGCCTCCCTTTTGGATGATGCCTGGTATTGAGAATCTCCATTTCCCCACTTGGGCTCTCCTTGCCTCCTTTGGATTTCGGTATTGGAAGGCTGGCATTCACCATAAACATCAGTGTCAAAGAGCAAGAATCCGAGAGACCACACATTGAGACAAACCATCGTCTGGGAGAAGATATTTGCCATATATACTTGACAAAGCACTGGTAGTCAGGATATATGCAGAATCATTGTAAATCCATAAGGAAAAGACAAACAACCCGATTTTTCAAAATGAATGAAGCACTTGAACTTGCACTTCATAAAAGAGGATTTCCAAATGGCTAACACACAGATGAAAAGATGCTCAATGTCATTATTCGTCAGGAAAATGAAAATTAAAATTGCTATGAGATATCACTATACCCTTGCCAGAATGGCTAAAACTTAAAAGACTGACAACACTAAATATTGGTGAAAATATAAACCATCTGGCTCTATCCTCCATTGCTGGTAGGAATGTAAATTATTACAATTTACACTTTGGAAAAATTGTTGGCAGTCTACAAAATGATAAGAACATTCATAGCAGCTTTTTCATAAGGCAAGAATTGGAAACAATTGAAATGCCCATCAACAACAGAACAAGTAAATATAATTTGGTATACTCAGATGGTGGAAAACTAAACAGCAATAAAAAGGACCAACTTATGCCACAAACAACATCATAGATGGATCTCACAAAAAAAAATAATGTTGACTGAGAAGAAAAAGAATTTTAAAATAGGCAAAATTGTTCTGTGGTGACGAGAGCTGAAATATTTACATTTGGGGGATATTTACTGGGAGAAGGCAGGAATGAGCCTTGTGGCAATGTTCTATAGCTTGATTTAGGTGGGGGTTACATGGTGTGTGTGTGTGTGTGTATGTGTGTGTGTGAAAACTCGAGCTACACACTTAATATTTGTGTTAGTATTTGTGCACATTTTTGTATGTATCCCTCAATAGAACTGATGCGTACAATGACTAAGACCTCTGAACCCTGGGTATCTTAGCTGCCCCTGCCCTCCACCTGTCAGAGTCCAGCGACCTTCCTGGGATTGGAAGCCCCTCTGTCCACGGTGGGTTGTCAGAGTTTACACCAAATAACCAAACCCATGAATCCAAATGGTTTTCCAAACACGTTATAAAACCGTGACACGGTTCTGAGGGATGGCATGTCTTTGATGATCTTTTCTTGAGCTTCAAAGAGCCATCATCAATGGACAGCTTTTCTCCTGCTGTAAGCAAAACTGTAAAAAGGAGAACGTGGCTCAGGAGAGGCTCTTCCCGGCAAACAGGATGGATGCTTTGTGCAGCACAGGCACAGCTCCTTTGAATGTTTAAAACAGTGGGCAACGAGTCAGGGGACAAGGCCCAGATTTGCTCTTATAAAGGAATTCTGCAGCCAAATTAACTTGGGCAGAAGTTTATTACAGGAATTCCAGGGCTGCAACCAGTCATGGTTGAGTGGTCTCCAGCCTCTTAATTGAATGAGAAAATATCTGTAAATCTGACATACTGCAGCAGTGCCTCCAAGAATGGTTCCTCACTTAAAAGTAGTCATTATTGATTGGGCTGTGTCAATTCCAAGGCATTACAGAGCACATGCAATTAGAACAAGAAGAGCTGAGGACAGAGGTTTTTGGTGACATTACTGCCTCACAGGGCTTTCTCGTCTGCATCGACTGAGTCAGTGTGAGATAAAAGCATTGAGGTGGAAAGATCTGAAAGTCTCCTGGCAGAAACTCCTCAGGAGAATTCAGTAGGGCTCTGTGAGTCTCACCAGGAAGTGGCCTCCAGTGCAGGAAGGGACCACGCTCGCCTCCCTCGTAGGCAGACGGTCGCCCCTTCTCACCACCTCTCCGCTCAGCCCCACAACGCCGAGACCCCTCCGTCAGACGTCTGTTCTCAACAGATTTCCTTAGACCCAACCTTCAATTGTGAGTCCAAATAAAAATAGTGAAGAGAGAAAGGAACCAGCACTGGTTTTCTCTTTTATCCCTGTTTGAATTGTCTTCCCACCAAGACAGGAAGGTCTGGGCATTCATAACCAACACCCACCTCCACCCGCGGGAGAACCACCCGTAGGTGGTCACGGTTTCCAACACAAAACCAGGAGAAAGACTAATGTAAAACCTGACGCCTGTCTATTTTTATCATGATGGGGCCTGATGCTACACAACACCAAGAAGAGAGGGATTTTTAAAAAAATTTTAATTACTTTAAGTAACATTCTTATAGAATAAAATCGAATGTTGTTCCAGAGGTGAACAATGAATCTTCTATCCCCTCATGTCCCTTAGATCGATGCCACCCAGCAAACTGAGGTCGGGAATCTTGGGGTGGTTTTGCTGACATTAAAAAAAAATTATGTGTAGGGTTTCTTTGTCTTTGTGTTCCTGGGTGCTTCCTTTTTTTTTTTTTTACTTGCCCAGGATTCCCTCTCTTCTTTAGGTATCATTCTACACTGTGGATTCTAGGAAATTCTTCAATTGGTACCAACTAACCAGGGCTAATATTAACTTTATGTATATGCAGATAGTAGCTTAAAATATGACCTCCATGATGGTGATATTTGCATTTTAAATGAGATTGGGGAGAGTCCGTTGGCTCTTACCCTCCAGATACTTTCCCAACACTCTGCTCTGTTTTCTGAGACAGGAGTTCAGGGCTTCTCCTTCACCAGAGAGACTGGCAGTGCCACCTTCCTGACAGACTTTGCATTTCTGCCTCCCAAAGCTTGGGCGAAGCCTGGATTGGCAGCTTCTACCAGAAGCGGTGATGAACCTGAATAACAAATATTGTGTTCAGAGATTATCAGCACACTGCACTGCCTCACTGCAATACATCCATAGCAGAGTTGCAGAGCTACAAATTGCAGGGTGTGTGTGTTATCTCTTTGCAGAGAATAGACTGAGGCACACAGAGATAATACTGAAGCATCTAGTGGCTCTACACTGGCCCAGAAGTCAGGATGTTCAAGGCCTCCTGGTCCCACCTCAAAGCTAGCCAACACATTCAAGTGTTTGAATTCATAATTTTGCCTTCTGTGTCTTCTGTAATTACAGAATTGTTGGAGGTTTTGGAGATGAGTCAGAAAGGGAATTACCAGTTTGCGTCTGCCTGATCTTGAACTTTCCAGGGGAAGACAAGAATGCATATGTGAGCTGACCTAGAAACTCTATCTTCTGACCTGCTGGGAAAAGTTCTCTTCTGTGTCAATAAGACTGCAGCAGGCCAAGCACCATGTTAGCTTCTTTGAACACTTGAATTAGAAATACCAGAAGACAACTGGAAATGCTAGGGGTGAGTTCTAGCATGAGGTTGGGACTGGAAATAGGATTTTAAAGTCATTCTGGAAAGAGCATGATTGACATCAATGAAGTCATGGTATGAATGACTACATACCCAGAGAGAACTTGTAGACAAAGAGAGAAGCAGGGTGAGGTGGTACCAAGGGAGAGCCAACATGTAAGTGTAGGATAAAGGGAAAGAACCCAGTGGAGATAAATGAATGCGTATCAAAGAAGTGGGAGGACAACCAGGAGAAGAGTTTCAAGGAAGAAAAAGAAATACTGGTGTCATCCTAGGATGAAGACAGAAACAGATGATTTGATTTGACAATTAGGAGCTGATCACTGTTGACCTTGAGCAATTTCTATGGAAAAGGGGGGGGGGCTGTGGTTGAAACAAATAGAGTTGGTGATACAAGTGGATGTCAGGAAACAGAGGCATTTGCTGAAGAGTGAATTTGAATAGCATAATAGTGGAGGGAGGCACAAGAGTTTTCATAGGATCTGCTTTTCTCCTAAGATGAAGGAAATCTAAGTATGTTTGTTGCCAGAGGGGGAAGGAGCCAGTGGAGAGAAAGAGTAATTGAAGATTTAAGAAAAAGAGGGAATAATTGATGTAGCAGAGACTTTGGGGAAACAAAAGGAGATAGGATCAAGCGTTCTCTAGTGCCGATTCAGCCCGCAGACGAGAGACAATAAGGAAGGGAGGAAAAAAAACAAGCTGGTAAATCAGAGGGCAGAAGCAGACAGATTTCATTCTGCATGGCCTCTCCTTGTAGCAGGGAAAAAAGCAAGGAGAAAAGAGACAGGCTGCATGCTCAGCGCCCTCCCTCTTTCTCCTCTTCAAGTGAGGTCCGAGAGCAAGTGGGCTAAGAGGAGAAGAGTCGAGAAGGAACAGAGGCAAACTCACTATCAGAAAGCATGATTTCAAGGGTGAAAGTTCGACAGATTTGCAGTTTTGCCATGGCAAACACCAGAATTTTCTCTAACCTGATGGGAAACCCAGTCCCATAAGTGCCAATCAGGGAGAAAAAGCAAAAGTGTTGAATCTAGAGTTGAAAACAAGTAGGAAGTTGATTGGATGCTAATATACTGATGGCGTTCTGTCTTTCCAACATGAGGACTGAACTAATATTAATTTAGTGAGCAGTCCAAAGCTGGGCTTTGAGAACTGAGTACGATAATAGCAAAAACCAGGTAAGACCTTACACAACGTCTCTACATGTCACTTGTCCTGATTTTTTCCTTGATGCCTTTAATTTGTTTCCCCCATTTCTGAGAGTGTATTTACTAAATGCATTTTCTCTCCTTTCCTCTTTTTTTTTTATCCCGTTTTTTAAAATGACTTTTTCTAGTTCAAAATTTTTTCTTGGATCACTTCATTTACATCTCTCTACGGAGCCATACTGTAGGTTGGCTGTTGAAAATTAACAGGCTTGTGGGAAAAAGAGAAAAAGGATAACAGAAAAGAATTCTCCTAACAGTTCTACATCTTAACCCTTGACACATCCATTTTTACCATTATTTCCCCTGCACCACCCAGGGTGTGTAAGGGAAGCGGTCAGCAATGGTTTTATGAGAAATACTTTTCCCATTCATCCTTTCTCATCACCTTTGTCTTCTACACTGGACTCATCTGCCATTTATTGAAGATGATATCATTTCCAGAAACTCTTCAGAGGGTGATGGGAAGAGAGAAGTTCTGGGAGGATTGCTTTAAATTTCCAAAGGTACAATCAATCCCTTCTCTGGAAACACCATGTTTTGGGATGCGGCAAGGCTCAAGAAGCTGAGGCTGGTGAGGGACAGGCTGGACCTCATTTTTCTCTTGAAGCCATCGTTTAGCTGCCCCCCATGTGTCACCAGTGCAGGAGTTGCCCCAGAAGTTCCCAACCCCGGGGCTTCGCAGGCAGGAGCTGACAATGCCCCTCCAGGGACCTGCACATTTTCCTCCACTGGGTTGTCAATCTACTACCTTCTGTGACAACTAAATTCACTGGGAAAGAAAAATCCAAAATTATTTCAGCAGCAGCCAGTTCCTGAAATTTTCCAAAGGTACACTTTTAGCTTTCAGTTTCCTTTAAGCCATACGATGTAATTTGCCTCTCAACCCCTGAATGCCAAAATTCTGCTATGATATCTTTGAAATTTGCCAAACTATGGAAAACTTAGATCTCAATTTGGGCTTTATCCCCCCCCTGCCAGAAAGGCAAAAATTGTTTTCTACACTTCTCAACACAAGACTATCAGCCACAGTAGCTCAGCTCATAAACCTATGAAATCTTTTATCACGTTTCCTTCTGTTTGGGCTGATGGGCTGTCCTGATTTTATTCAGAATTTTCATTTCAATAGCTTGTCATCTACTGCTTCAGGACATGCGTAAAAATCCTGAAGCTCCAGATTTGACAGGTAACTAAAAGACAAATTTTCAAATGTAGTACTTTGCTTTAAGATGTATTCATTAGTGATTTTTGAAGTCAGAACCTTTTCCCACTGATTTGGAAGTTTAGGATGTTCTTGGTATGTATTTACTGAAGCTTTTTAGTTTACCTAAAAGAAAAATAAAAAGCCTTCATCCTGCTTCCCTTTCTAATTACAATCCCATTTCCTTAGCAAGTCCTTGAAAAAAGAATTCCCGAGTCTCTAATCATCTCTCTGCTCGTAAGCTCCATAATTGCACCGCTTCCAGTTTCCTTCTTGGCACAGCCCGGAGACTGATTTGCTCCATGTGGTTAAAAACCTTTTATTTTATGCCAGTTAGGACTTGTTTTCACGGCTTGCCTTCATGGGCCTTGATGCTACATTGGCTGCGATTGATCACTACCGATTTCTTTTCTATCCCCAGTGAGTGCTTTTAAGCTTGTTCCATCTTCTTAATTTAGGGGCCAACTAAGCTCCTCCTGGCAGGATTATAACTCTGGGGTATTACAAGTTACCACCTCCTCTTCATTTTTGTTTTCCCATTTAATTGATCAACTCAATATAAAACCATTATGAAGAGAATTATTTCTACCAAGTCAAATAAAAAAATTGGGGTTCACTGACTTTCATACATCCCGAAACTAGTGTTTCTTAACCTTGGACGGTTTAGCACTCTCTCCCCACCCCCCACCCCACCTGGGGACATTAGCAATGTCTGGAGGTGTGTTTTGGTTGTCACAACGAAGGGGAGGGCTGCTCCTGGCATCTTGTGGGGAGAGGCTGGAGGCTGCTAGTCATCCTGAAATGCACGGAGGCAACGAGGACTTGCTTGGCCTCTGACGTCATCTTGTGAAACCCTGCTTTAACTGCTTTAACCAAAGCATAGCCCAAGCACTACGAAAAACCCTTCGTGGTGACTTCTGAGACATTTCTGGGTCCTCAGCCCCTAGAAAGCTGTCCAGCCTGTGGTCATTGTTTGTTGATGAGCCAGCGTTACCCTAAAAGTAGCTCTCGTAAGCATGCTAATGGTTAATAACCTTCAGTAGAAGGACACTGTTACCTTAGAGTCCAACTAGAATTCTTTTTGCAGCAGGTTAGACCCTTTCTTCCTTCCTGAAGATGGAAAATGGCTAAACACACACTTCTGGGTAAGGAATCAGAGGTCAAGTCAGGCCATGAAGAGGAGTCCTATGTTTGATGCCTGCTAGCTCTGTTGGAGGACTCAATGAAAGATTCATTGGCACTGACAATCAGCTCACTTATACCTAGATTAAGGCTTCAGATGGAAGGAAAAGAAACCTATCCTGCTAATCCCTGAGTAGGATGCCTAAGTCTAGGGTCAGTGTTCTGGACAAAGACTTGGGAAGACAGCTCAGAGGGGAGTCTCTCTAATCCCCTTCCCAACAGACCCTGGAGTAAAGGTTCCTGGAAAAAAAATGTATATTTCAGGGCTCTCCAGAAAAACAGAACTGGCAGGCTATATATATATTACACCTATTTATTATAGGAATTGGTCCATATGACCATGGGGTTGTCAAGTCCAAATTCTGCAGGGCAGGCTGCAAATTAGAAACTGCCATGAAGGTGACACTGAATTCCCCAGGAGAAGCTGGCTGAAGCAGAGAGAGACATTCTTTCTGACTGCTGAAATCCTCAGTTTTCACTTTAAGGCCTCCAACTGATTGGACATGAAAACTTCTTTCATCGCTGAAGGCAATCTCCTTTGCTGAGTGTAGCTTCAATCAGTCATAGATGCAATCAGCTGGCTAATGATTTAATTCCATCCAAAAAATACCCTCCCAGTAAGGCCAGTGCTTGCTCGACCAAACTGCTGGACACCGTAACTTAGCCAAGTTGACACATGAACTTGAACATCACAAAGGGGTTGCTAACTACAAGCATGAGTTCCCTGACATGAGTGAAATGGTATTAGCGACCATGGCAAGCAGACTTGCCCTAACAGTGCTGCGGGCAGCAAGTGTGGGGTGAGGAAGCCAGCATCCAGAGGGCAGTTTCCAGCAGGGGACTCCATCGGCATTGTTCCCTAACTCCATGTGGGTAGACCCCTAGAAACACTTAGAAGCTTTTCTCAGCCTTAAGTCCTGGAGTCCAAACCTGAGCCCCATTATACAATCACCCTAGGAGAACTCTGAGGAAGTACGTTTGGGCAGATAAAGCGGGACTATTGCCTCTTGTGGGAAATTGTGCTTCCTCATGAATACTCCAGGATTTTGTTGGAATCTTTGATGTTTTAAAATGTTTTAAAATCACCAAGCTTCTCACACTCTAGGAAGCTTAATGTCTTTTTTTTAGATTTATTTATTCCCCCTCCTTCCGTTACTGTTTGTGCTCGCTGTCTGCTCTCTGTGTCTATTTGCTGTGTGTTCTCTGTGTCTGCTCGTCTTCTCTTTAGGAGACACCAGCAACCAAACCTGGGACCTCCCATGTGGGAGAGAGGCGCTCAATCGCTTGAGACACCTCTATTTCCTGGTTTGTTTTGTCTCTCGTTGTATTTCCTCTTTGTGTCTCCTTGTTGCGTCATCTTGTTGCATCAGCTTGCCGTGCAAGCCCATCGTGTCAGCTCGCTGTCTTGCTCATCTTCTCCAGGAGGCACCAGGAACTGAACCTGGGACCTCCCATGTGGTAGGCGGGAGCTCAATCACTTGAGCCACATCCACTTCCCCTTAATGTCTTTTTGAAGGCACTTCCTCCTTTGCTGCTTACTATTGATGATCTCCTCTAATAGGAAATAGGGTTTATTAACTAAGTGAGTAAAGTTATGGCTTCTGCACCAAGCACTTCACCAATTCACTCACCAGATACCTAGATTGGCCGGGTTGCTTTCAGGCCCTTTTATATATGCCAAACACTATCTTAAAAAGTACTAGAAATCCCTAAACAGTGAAAAGGACAGAGGCTGGGCTGCTCATTGGGCTCCCTCTACTTCCATTGCACCAAGTTCATCTGGAATGAATTCATGTTCTGATCTCTTTCTTGGCCTGAGATTTCCTGATGTGTTTAGGAATTGTGTGGGGGAAGTTACCTGTTATTCTCATTCCCTGTGTCTCTGCCCTTTTCTCTCCCTCCTTTTCTATCTTCCTCTCTATAGTAGGTTGCATTACGCACCTCGGAAAAGGCATGTTCTTACCCTTATTCCCACCGGTGTGGCTTCGGGCCTGTTGTAAATAGGACCTTTTGAAGGTGCTATTTTAGTGACGGTGTGACCAAGTGACTCTGGAGAGGCCTAAATCTAGGGCTTCCACAGGGAGGAGCTGGGAAGCTGAAGTCGGCAGAAGCCAGAGAAGGGGGTGACACTGCTGTGATGGGAAAGCCAAGGAACCCAAGGATTGCCAGCCAGCGAGACACCGACCCGGGGAGGAAGCCAGCCTTTCAGTCTCCGGAGCTGTGAGCCAGTCAATCCCTGTTGCTAGGCCAACACATCACATGGCATTTGATTCTCCTCTTTTATTAACACCCCATGCTTCCTTTCTAGAAGTTTTGTGGTTGGCTCTACCCGCCTCTCTCTTACCCCAGCTGCAGCCACTGGGCTAGCTCGTAGAATGGACCTCCTGTTGGAATTGGGGCCATCCCAGATCCAGTCTTCAGTCCAGCCAGCCCCCTGCCTCGCCCCATGGCTGTGGGGCAGTGCTCTCACCTGCTGCCTCCCTGGGACCCTGCTTCTTAGCTCAATCAGTACAGCCGTGGGTCCAAGTCTGGTCTTGTCGAGCTCATCTCACCAATTACTAAAGGAAGACTGTTGAAGTCTCCAAGTACAACTGTGCATTTGTCTATTGCCCCTTTCAATTCTATCAAATTTTGCCTCATGTATATTGAAGCTCTGTTGCTAGAAGCATACATACTTAGGTAAATGCTATGCCATTTTAGTTAACTGACCCACTCACCAGAATGTAATATCCATCTTTATTCTTGTTTTTCTTTTCGTTGTGAACTCTGATATTAATATAGCATCTCCTGCCTTTCTTTTGAATATTGTTTGCATCATTTCCACCTTTTTACCTATGCATAAAATTGCACTTATTGTGAATTGGTTGTAGTCAGCAAGTTTGGGTCTTGAGTTTTTCTCTAAATAAACAGTCTCCATGTTTGAATTGTGTGTTTAGACAATTTACATTTATTTTGAAATTATTGATATGGTTAGGATTAAGCCTATATTTTATTATTTGTTTCCTTCTAATGCTCTTTATACTTTGTTCCTTGATTCCTTTTTTTTTTTCTGCCCTTTCTTGGAATACTTGAATATTTTTTAAATATTTCTTCAATTTACCTACTGGGATTTTGGTTATACATTTTTGTACTATTTCTTCAGTTATTGCTCTTTCATGGTCCACTTAGAGTAAATATTTTACCACACAATCATATAGGTTCCTTTTCCCCCTCCCTTTATGTTATAATTGTCAAATATATTATATCTATATACATTGAAACCCAAATATAAATATTGTAATTTTTGCTTTCAACAGTCATAGAAAATCTCAAGAGGAGAAAATTAGTTTATTATGCTTACCCAGATATTTGTTATTTATTTTTTCACTTTTCCCTCTCATATCATGCCTGTTCAGGCTGAAGAACTTCCTTTTGCTGTTGGTGGCAGATTCTTTCAGTTTTCCTTCATCTAAGAATGTCTTTATTTCTGAAGGAATTTTTGCTGAATAGGAGACTGCTCTTTTACTTCATTTAAGAAAGTCTGAATCAGTCCTGAAAGACTTTGTTTGTTTTTGCTTAAAATAAAGTTCTGGGTTGTCAGTTCTTTTGTTTTCACTTTAAATATGTTTTTCCAATGTCTTCTGACCTCCGTGGTTTCTGATGAGAAATCCATGGATGTTCAAAGTATCCCTGATATGTAATATGTCTTTTCTTTGCTAGCCATTTTCAACATTTTCTCTTTATCTTTGGTTTTCAGCAATTTGATTATCATGCATCTGGGTCATTTCATCTTCTTTCACTTTTTTGAGCTTCTTGAATCTGTAATTTCGTATCTTTCACCAAATTTTGGAAGTTGTCAATCATTACTTTTTATGAATATTTTCCTGCATCAATCTCTTATTCCTTTCCTGCAAGAACTTTAATGACATAAATGTTAGACGTTTTGATATAGTCTCACAGATCCCACAACCTCTGTTAATGTTTTAATCTTTTTGCTCTCTGTTCTTAAGATTGGATAATTTCTATTGATCTGTATTCATGTTCACTGATTCTTTTTCTGTCATCTCCATTATGCTACTGAAGTTATATAGTATTTATTATTATTATTTCAGATATTGCATATATCTGTTCTAAAATTTCCATTTGGTTATTTTTTGGTTGTTTCTCTTTTTCTGCTGAGAACTTCTATCTCTCCACTCATTGTAAGAGTGTTTACCTTTTCCTCATGAAGCATGGCTATAGCAGCTGCTTTAACATCTTTATTTCATAATTCCAACATCTGGGTCATCTCAGGTTGAAATCTGTTGATTAACTTTTCCCTGAGAATTGATCATATTTTCTTGATTCTTTGCACATCAAGTAATTTTGAACTGTATTCTGGACCTATTAAATATAATTTTGTGAGCCTTTGGGTCATATTAAAATTCTGTGCAGAATGCTGATCTTTGGTTTATTTCTTTCAGCAAGCAATAACTCAAACTGCAAATTTTGTCCCACCTTTTGTAGATGATAACTCCAAGTCTTTGATTTTTCCAGTTTGTTGAATGATATGTCATATTAAAATCTTTATAAGGTTAAATTAATGCAATACATATGGTATGTGCCCCATAATCCAACTTACTGGTAAAGGAAGTTAGATCACCCAACAGAGTAATATGGAAATGACAAAACTTTAAGTCAACAATCTGCTAAGTTAGAACAGTCATTTTATATATACAAAGGAATCAGTAGTCTGTAATAACATGTTTCTTCCTCTCCAACAAGAGTGCGATTAGAAAGGCACCATATGGTAGAAGTCTGTGTTTTATCTATAAATGGGACAGAGGGAGGAGGAAGAGAGAAAGAGAGGGAGATGAAGGTAGTTTGATTGTTAACCAAGTGTGGTAAGAAAAATCAAGATGAATCCCATTTCTTCAACAAATAGAACACCTACTACGTAAGGCAGGGTTCTTGCTATATGCTGGGAGGTATAAATATGACAAGTTTCCCTATTCTTTAGGAGCTTGGTAGAGGATATAATTTGTACACATTATTTTAAAACAAGTTGAAGAACGGTAATGTCATGAGGGGTGTAGTAGGTTTCGTTATGTTCCCCCCAAAAACATGTTAATTTTACTCTGCATTCCTGTGGATGTGACTGTATTATAAATAGAACCTCCTGAAAACGCTATTTCTAGTTACAGTGTAGCCCAACTGAATGAGGGTAGGTTTTAATCTGGATTGCCAGAAGACTTATAGTGGGAACTCAGAAGTCACAAAGGCCTGAAAGAAGAGGGCACTGTCATATGGCCAGACATAGAGATACAAGCCAAGGAATGCCAAGGTTTGCTAGGAGCCAGCACCAGAACTGTACCAACCCTGTGGCAAGCATGGCCTTGTCAGTGCCTTGAGTTGGACTTCTGGCCTGTGAAACCATGAGCCAATAAATTCCTATTGAAACCAGTCTGTGATACTTGTTATAACATCTTAGGCAAATAACAAATGGTCTAAACAAACCACATTTTGGTGTTCTGAAATGGAAGGACAAATGGGAAAGTCAGTGTAGAAATCATGAAGAAGATGGAATCCTTAAAGGAGAGGTGGGATTGAGGAACAAAATGATGGGGCAAGTACGGAGAGAACAGAATGACAGGACTGAAGGTGGCAGAAAAATATAAAGTGAAGAAAGGAACTATCACACTATGCAGTTTTTAGCTGAGTGGTGGGTGTATTCATCTGCTAAAGGGGTGCCAATGCAAAGTACCAGAAATCTGTTGGCTTTTATAAAAGGTATTTATTTGGGGTAAAAGCTTACAGTCCCAAGGCCGTGGAAAGTCCAACTCAAGGCACCATTAGAGGTATGCTCACCAAAGTCAGCTGCCACGTGTTAAAACAAGATGGCGGGCGATCTCTGCTGGGTTTCGGCCTTCCCCTCTGGGCTTCCTATATCAGTCTCAGCTCTCTTCCCAAAGTCAGCAATAATCTATCAGGCAAATGGCCCATCTCTTCCAGGGCTTTAGCTGTTTGAGCCTTCTCTTTTCTGTCACATAGCAGGATCAAAATGACAACGTTCTCTCCTGTGTGTCTTCTTGAATGTCTATTTATAGCAGCCCACCAAGGGGGTGGGGACTCAACCTGAACCATGCCTTACTGACATGGTCAAATAAAAGCCCTAATCTTAACAGGTAATTTAATCAAGAGCCCCTCAACTGAATTCAATATAATCAAAGAGTGTCACACCCAGAAGAATAGATTAGTTTACAAACATAATCTTTCTCTTTTGGGGATTCATAAATAATCTCAAACTGTCACCGTAGGAGATAAAACTCGAAAAGCAGATAAGGATCAGATCTTGGAGAGTATTAATAACTAAGGCGAAACATTTTTAACCTTGAGACTTAATTAACAGCCATATTTGTAGGCTGTTGAGCAGGAAGAGAGACTTAATCAGACTGTATCTTTGGAAGACCCATCAGTACTATGTGAAAATGGTGATACATTGGGAGAGAGGGACATGCAGGTAAAAACATCAGCTAGATTAATACAAAGACTGGTCAAGAGGTATCAAGTGTCTTCCTAGGGTAACAAAAATGAGAATGGAAGAGAAAGAAGGTGGGTTAAAGGTATAATCAACTGGGGTCCTGAGTACCTTGAAAACCCAGAACAAGAGGAGTAATAGGTTGGGGAGAAAACTTAGGCAAGTTCAATTAGAAATATTAAGTTTGAATTACTTGTAGCACAACCTGTCAAAGATGTTTATCATACAGATAGGAAAGAAGGGCTCAACTGCTCAAGAGGAGGGTCAACTCTGGAAATGGGGAGGTAAATGGTGAGGCACAGTGGATATGGAGCTGCCAAGGGAGTGAGAAAAAGAGAGAGGAAAGAAATATCACATATTGTAGGGCAGGAGCAAGGGAAGGGACAGTTTTCAGGAGGAATGACATGTTGCTGGGGGGTTAGGAGGATAAGCACTGAGACATCTTGCAACCAAGACCACTAGGAGCTTAATAAGAGCAGTATCAATAGGGCAGTGAAGGAAGAAGCCAGGCTGCAGGGTCAAGGAGGAAGGGCTGGGACTGTTGGAGATGGAATGAGTCTCCCCGTTGAAGGTGTCTGGCAGTGAACACCTGGGTTCCATGGTCCTGAAAGGAATCTGGGCTCCAACAGACAGACCTAATCAGGAAGGAAATGGGGCACCAGCAATTTGAGGGAGGCACCTGTGACATGGTGTCAGATTTTCTAAATAATTAAGACAAAAATAATGTAGGGAACTAGAAAAGGTAGAGCCTGACAAAAGAAAGTTCTCCTCATGCAAGGCAATATGGATTTTTCTTTTCTTCAAAAATCTCTCCCATCTTGTTTCAGAGAAAGATTTGTCTCCCTGCTTTCCTGTCTTTATTGGGTTTTTATTGCCACAGAAGGCAAAAGAATGATGTCAAGTTCCAAGGATGCAGGCCACAAAGAAAAGCATTCTCTTTCTTAGCATCTGGAAGGAAAAAAAATAAGCAAAGCAATGATCTGGGAAGATTTGATGGCAAGCAGATGTACCACTTTGGTGGAACATTCAATCTTGAAGGCAAACTATTGCTACAAAAAGCTTCTCTGCTTGGGAATTTCCAGTTGAAAGCTAATTGTCCCTCTCATTCTTCTCTCTGCACTCCACTAAACTCCCCAGTTTGTTTGATTATCAGCCTCTCATCCTTGCTTACTCACCCCACAGCCATCACCTGCTTCCATGACACTAAGAAATTCAGCAGAAAGGAAAAAGCATTGCAGAGAACATAGAAATGAGGCCTCTTCCTGCCTCAGCCATTGACTGTTGAACATGGACCTCAGGCCCCCCCTCTTTGACAGTGGGGAATTACAATGCACCCCTACATCACTTCTTGCTTACTTCACCCAGACTTCTCAGAACCTTCATCTACCACAGAGTGGATAGATGCAGTAAATTCATTTCCCCCAAGAGTGACAAGTGGCACCTTTATAGGAGGGAAAAGATTCTAAACTGAGGACTCATTGAGGAACCAGTGTTCATGGGAGAGATTGGACTGGAGCTGCTCCTTGCACCCCTTCTCTCTTTCTCTTCTCTCTTCCTTCTACAGGAACATTTTAGATGCAAGATTTAGGGCCAGGAATGCCTTCTGCCCAGTGGGCTGTTGACTCTGGAGGGATGGGAATAGCTGGTAAAGGGAGGGTCAGTATGGAAAAGAACAAAACGCTGGTGGCTCAGGCCTGGCTGTGCCTGAAGTTTAAGTAAAGTGAGAAGTTAAGTTCACTAGACCAGACAAACAGGGAGGGCCTGGAAAGAGAAAGAATCCCAGAGAAGAAAATGAAATTATTTGACCAAAGCTTCCATCTCTTTCCTTCTCTAAATGTCTCTCAGCCACCTGAGGAAGAGGCGGGCAGTGGACAGGAGGCCAAAACAGCTGGAAATAAAAGCCCTCACCATCCCGTGGTCAGATCCCTCAGTGGGGCTTCATGGGAACAATCAGGAAGGAGAAGAGCAGGGAGATCAGGAGGGATGAAGGAAACACAGGAAGCCTATCCCAAGGCCATACAGGTTAAAAAAATAAATAAAATTTTGAAAACCAAGAATGAACTCATGAATTATGGAACCCAAATAGGCTCCATTGTCAATGGAGCAGGCACAGGGGTTCTTCCGATCGAGGACGGTCGGTCAGGGAGAGAAAAGCCACTGGGGAGGAAGAGCTGTTCCAAGGCTGGGGTGGGGGGTGTCACAGCCCTGCTGTGCAGGGCAAATAGCAGGCTGGCACTGAGGCGCGGGCTGCCCTCGTTGCAGTCAGACAATTCTAAAAGAACATAAATAATCTGTTATTAAACATCCCTATACTAATAGCATGTCTCTGTATTTACCCAGCACACTGCCAAGAGCCCAAACCTTTATCCCGGAGAACAGAACAGTTGATCTTAACACCTTTGAACAGATGGAAACTGCACCAAATGGGAGAAGCAGGAATAGAAAAGAAAAATATGCCTCTTATGTGCTAACCTTGGCCCAGAAAGGACATAATGTGTAAGGGGAACTGTCAAGAGAAAAATCGCAATCTCTTCAGAAGTCGATGTACCTTTAATTTCAAAAGTACAACTGAGTACCATTTTCTAGACAGATGATTCCCCACTTCATATCTCTTGCTGTTCTTTGGATAGCTTCTGTTATTTCTTTTCCATCTGTTATTTTCATTTATTTCAGCTAGATTTTTCCAAATTGGAGGATCTTATTTTGGGAACGATGTATTCCAGAAATGTTACCCCATTTAAAAAGAGCTAGTTTGTTGTTTTTTTTTTAATTTGAAAGAATATTTTCTGGGTCTGGGAGTCAGGTCTATTTTCTTCGGAAACTTGTTTCTGGGTCTCCTGGCAGGTATGTACGAGGAGTGGGTGGGTCTGGCCACACTCCTACCGGCCCTTGGAGAGGGGCACCACGATGCCCCATTTCTCCAAGAGCATGCCAAGTCCCCACAAAGGAAGTCCTTCCACCAGGCTCCCTCTGGGATTTGGGCAGGCAAGGGAACCGAAATCGAAACAAAAGCGTATCTGCACTACACCCAAGAGCCAGTTTTCAGCAGAAGGACCAGAACTTTCAGCAGGAGAGCCAGGAGGAGGACAGGGGAAGGGAAAGCTCTGCCTCCCTGGAGCCTGCTGAGCAGAGAAAAGAGAGGAGGGGAGCAAAGAGACACCAGGAACTTAAGAGAACCAACTCTCAGGTTCACTTCAGAACCAAAGAAAAGTGAGAAGATACAAAGATGACCCAATTTCCTACCCTTGGGTGACCTTTTCACTTTGAGACTTCTCCTGGATGCTAAAATTTTAAATATATGAAATTTAATGTGACATCTTCTTAAAAAGTAATATACTTTTTAAGCCTCATCTTCCTTCTACTCCCAATTTACCTTTGGTTCTAACCACAGTCCAAATGCATCTTGCACTTTTCCACAAGCACGTTTTTGCGTGTAATAAGTCTGCCCGATGGGGGCCGTCTCCTCTGTGTTTGCAAGCCCTCGTTCCCCTCCTACAAGCCCGCTGAAATGCCACCTTCTCTGTGAAGCCTTCTCTCTCTCCCAGAGCTGCTCCAAGTACCCCAGCTGTGTTCCCCATGCACACAACTCCCATCTCACTTAAGGCACTTAATCCACTTTATCTGAACTCTCTCCTTGTGTTTCCCCCACTGGATGGGGTGAAAATCAGGTGCTCCATCCATGTTTGTGGGTGGAATGAATGGAGGCGCTGCCGGACCTTCAGTCTTGGTGGGTGATTGTGGTTGAGGAAAGGCTACTTCCTCAGGCTAGATCAGCAAGGGCACAAAGCAACGCCATCTGGTCAAGCTTCCTCGTGGCGTGGTATTGCAATGTTATCTACAGATACAGCCTCTGCTGGTCATAAGGCAACTCGGCGGAAGAAACCAGAAGATCCAGTCCCAAGTAACACTGGTTTTATAACCACTTCTGCCATTAACAGGTTGGGCAATGTCCTAAAACCACTCACTCTCCATTTCCTCATCTGTCCAAGCTGCTGCTAATGTGTATGTCCTTTATCTTTTCTTACATATTTCGAGGTACAAAAGGAACAAAAGACATGAAGGTAGCTATGGGTTGTATAAGAAAATGATAGGCAGTTCAGTTGAATTTCCTTGAATTTTACCTCCTCGCCATACCAATTTTCCCATCCACGTGCCAATAATAGCAATAAAAAATAATTACAACATTTAAAATCTTTTAGTTGTTCCTTACTTGTTTCCCACTTCTTTGTGGTAGGTATAAAGTACTTTAATAATAAATGTTTCAGGAAAGGGCATATTAGCATAGGAAATGAAACCCTATCATGCTAAGTTGTGATTTGAAAGAACACTTGAATTGGGGTCTTGAGAGGAGCTGGAGATCAGCCACCCCAACCTGCCGTCTTGTGAGGAGGAGGAGGAGGCAGAAGAGGTCCCGTGGCCTGCCCAGGCCCTACGTGAATCAGGGACAGGGCTGGGATGTAAGCCCAGGTCATCTCAGCCACATCAATGCTCCATGGCTCAGTCGTAGCTCCAGTGAAACCCAGGAGATGCCCAGAGAATGGGCACGGTCAGTCCTCCCAAAGCTGGAAGGGCTGGAGGTGTCTCTGCTCTCTTCCTTTCTCTCCTCCTCACTGTTCCCCACGAACCCAGCATCTCCTGCCTCAGGAGGAGAGTGTTGGTCTTTCTCTCTGCCCAGAACACACACCCAGCACCACCCCATATCCACATGGCTGGCTCTCTCCATGTCTAACAAGTCTTTGCTCAAAGTCACCTTCTCTTTGAGAATTTCTCTTTACTAACCTATTTGAAATTGCAAACCCTCTCCCCAGCACTCCTTGTATCCCCTATTCTGCTCTAGCTTTCTCCCTGGCACTTATGTGTCTTTCCCCACTCAAATCTAAGTTCCACAAGGACAGGGCAATCTGTTTTACTTACCACTACAACTCCAGTGCCTTGAACTGGGCTCAGCCTAGGTAATAGGTGCTCAAAAATATTTGTTGCATGAATAAATGAGTAGATGGATGGGTGGGTGGATGGGTGGGTGGGGGGATGGGTGGGAGGAAGGAGGGATGGATGGATGGATGGATGGATGGATTGCAGCAGAAATCATTCCTGAGAGGGAGTGTGTGTGCTAGTTCTCATCGGTATCCTCTCTTCTTAAAAAGTGCATCACTAAAGGCCTGGAAGGTCCCCAGTGCACAGCAGGCTCTTCAGCCAAAACTGAGGCTGACTTTTTATGCACAGTTCTGAGAACCTACCTTGGAAAACTGACACCATTTACATTTATTTCTCCTGAAGTGAACCTTCAGGCTACTGAGGTTAAAGAAAGCAGCTCACTAGGATTAGAATACGTTCATCCTCCCTGGCATTTTACCCCTCCTTGATGATTTAGACACTTCAGTTCTTGCTAAGGGCAGAGAGATTGGTTTGAATTTGAACTTAAAGGTTATTATGATATTTTAATTAATCCCTGATATCAACTCCGTCAGTAGCCTTTGATGGATGCCAGCCTTCTTACACACAGAGGGGGAAGCCTCAAAGTCACCACCATGGGAGTGAGGTACCTGAATTTGCCAAATCAAGAGTCACTGCCAGTAGTTAACAACCACAAAAGTACTGACCAGGATGAGAGAACAGGGACAGAAAAACATGGAGCCTGAGCTTCCTACCTGGCAGGTGAGCAGAAGCAGGACGGAAATATGGGAAGTCCAGCCAGGAGGACGTCATCAACTTGAGGCCACTCATGAGCCAGAGGATCTACACAGTTCAGTGGTGCGTTCAAGAATTCTGGCCATTTACTACAAAACACAGTAGGAGCAGGTTCTTGGTGAGCCTTATGGAGCCATAGACAGCGTTAAAGGGACTAACCCGGGTCAAAGATAAGGAGAAAGCTAAGAATGCTGATTGGGGTGACTATTCATCTCTGTTTGCCTGAAACTTTCCTGTTTTTTTGCAATAAAATTCCCCATCCCAGTCATCCCCTCAGTCCCAGGGCAACTGAATGGCTGGGCATCCCAGGTGCTGGGCTGCCTGGGACGAGAAGCAGAGGTTCCTCTCGGTTCGTGGTCTCCTTCTTTCTGAAGGGCATCAGCCGAGAGCAGAGGGGTGGGGGTGCTGTAGGAGGCTCACGGGGGGAGGGCTAGGGGTGGGAAATAGCGTTCATGAAGAAAAAGAAAAGGATGGCCAATCTGAGTTGAGAAAGAGAGCTTGAGGACCTTTTCCAAAGGCCGCCCTGAAATCCAGATGTATGGATATGTTAGAAACATCCATCCTGAGGCTCAGCCATCTATTCCTTCAAGAGGGAAGACTAATTCTATTTAGACTTGGTTAATTTAACATAGTTTAATAAGGCCAGTTCACCCATAACATTTGGGCTTCATCTCGAGCATTCAGCATTTGGAGAAGCATATTCAGTCTTCTTTAGGTCAGTGTAGCAATTACCAGATTAGCAATAAATTCCTAAATCTCTTTGTCCAGAAATCTCCCATGCTTTCCAGCCTTCCAAACTCACAAATTGAGTATTGAGAAATAGCTTTGCTACTAAGAAAAGAAGCAATAACCTATTTCCTTTGCTTTGACCCATGATATATGAAAACTGATTAAATTAATCTGCTGTTCTTCAAACACTCTACAATACTGATAATGTTTATCCACACTCAAAGGGACATACATTGGAGGCTGTTTTTCCCATCTTAGTGATGGATTTGCCCTAAGTCAGTAGTTTTCCATTTATTCTCGCTTTTAGCAGTAGGGCCCTTATATTCAAACAGAACAGTGCATGGTGCCCTGACCTATAGAACAGATAAAATTTGATCTCTTACAAGTAAAGCAGTTGGAGGATCAGAAACTTCCTCATTCTCCTCGGCAACAGATGAGACCTCTCTGTAGACTCCTAGGGGCTCCAAGGGGCAGAGTTTGAAAACTCCTGCACCAAGGCATTCATGCTCCTGGGTCCAAGCCACATGACAACGTGCGCAGAGGGGACCCACAGGAAAAAACGAATTCTGCACAGATAGTGTGGACGTCACAAGAACCACACACCTCATCATCTGAGCCTTAGTCAGGGAGCCTGGAGAAAGAGCCATGGAAGAATTACAAAATAAGAACTAAAAGGTAAGTTGGGCCTTTTGGGGAGAGGAAATCGTTCTCTAAAATTGCTAAATAAAATAAAGCCCATCAGTACGCCTGCCCTCTGTCCATAGGGGCATTGCCTGACTCTCAACTCTTCGGAGTCCTACTGTTCCAGCCTCTGCCAATCGCTCAACTTCCTTCCTACGAGTCAGGGGGGAAAGGATAGTTCTAAATGATCAACCTTTGCTCTTATGGGTGTTTTCATTTGCCAAAGGGCTGCCGATGCAAAGTACCATAAATAGGTTGGCTTTTATAAAGGGGATTTATTTGGGGTAAAAGCTTACAGTTCCAAGGCCGTGGGAAGTCCAAATGAAGTCATCAGCAGAGGTGTTTTCTCACCGTCAGCTGTCACATGATGAAGCAAGATGGCCGCCAGTCTCTACCGAGGTCTCTTCCTTTTCCTCCAGAATCTGCCAGATCTCAGCTGCGAGCAGCCAGGCATAGGGCTTATCTCTTTCTGGGCCTCTTCTATTAATCTCAGCTGCTCTGCTTTCGTCCAGGGTTCAGCTGTGAGCTATCAGGCTTATGGCTCATCTCTCCCTGGGCCTCAGCTCTTTGAGCCTCTAAGGGGCTTCTCAGCTGTGGGTGAAACTGGAGTCCTTTCTCTCACATGGCAGGATCAAATATGGCGGCTCCCTTTTTCTGTGCCTGTGTCTATGTCTGTCTGTGTCTCCATTTATATCAGACCCAGCCAGATGGTGGAGACCCAAGCTGGATTCACACCTCACTGATATAGTCCAATCAAAAGCCCTAAAGCGATCTTAGCAAGTAACATAATCAAAAGCCCCTCAATGGAATTCAATGCAATCAAAGGGTATCACACCCACAGGAACAGATTGTTTTAAAAACAAAATCTTTTTGGGATTCATAAAATAATTTCAAACTCTCCCAATGGTCAGTGAGAGTTTAGACATGCATAAAAGTTCCGATTTGCCATCTGGGTTACAGCTCATGTACAGGAGCAGCCAAGCCATAAATGAATGAGCAGAAGAATTTCTTATTTATTTTAGGATTGCTTTTCATCTTTTCTTTAGATGCCTGCTCTGAGCTCAGTCATCTTTTGGTCACTCTGAAAACACTCGTGCTATGTGAATTAGACACAGTGAGGCAAAACAAACCATTTGTTAAACTCAATATTAGGATGAGGGAAAAGTTTCCTCCACTCTTTTGTTGATTTTGTGTAAAATTTTTTTAAAAATCCCTTTCATTTCAAAAGCAAAGGAGGAAAGTAAAGAAGGCCCACCCAAAAGCCACTGTAGATTCTGCTGTGGTGCTTGGACATTTACGTACATGAAATCTAATTCGTTATGCAATGCATGTTGATACATAACACCATTTGCACGTGGCTTTCTCTGTACACAAATTGAGATATGGATTGAGTATGTCATCCCACTGAGGAATTAAAAATCCCACTAAATCTAGGACTTGAGTTCCCATTAGACCTGAATTATATAGGGCTAGGTTTGGTGCTTGCAACGTAAATAAATACATAACTAGCAGTAGCTGAGAAATTTCTCTTTCTCTCTCTCAAGCACAGAGGTAAGTTGAACAAGGCTGGTTTGGTACCCAAGATCCCTCATCCCTCATCTTTGAGATCCAACGTTTTAGCATCCATCTCCTGGCAGGAAAGGCTGTACAACTGCTATCTCTTAAGAATGCTTTCCACGTGGACACGTCTGCTTTCAGGCCATTGTCCACAATTCCTGTTCTGTCACTGTAAAATATTACAATTAGTGTTTTATTATGGGGTGCCGCCTTACCCTACAGGAAATGTTACATAAATTATAAAATCAGAAAAACCCTGAACTCTGAACGTATCTGGCACTGAGGGAATTGTAGAAAGGGATTGTGGAGCAGTGCTAAAAGTTTTCATCCAAAAGCCGAGCTATCCACAGTGACGACACCACTGCTAATATTACCTGCTATTCCACGAGCTCAGTGTTCTAAGTCGTCCCCGCCTGCCTTCAGTGTACGCATGGTAGCAGTCTACATAAAGTCTCTACTTGCTTTCAGAGCAGCATTTCTCAAACATGACGTCACCTCACTGTCATCCCCAAGGAACGTAGAATCATGAATGGTTATGTGACCATGATTTGGATACAAATCACCCAAGAGTTTCAGAACATTTGATGAAAGTATAACTTCTTAAATGGAGACTGGGGTTTTGAAGAATATCCCCCTTTTTCCTGTTGGGAATAATTTAGGGTTTCCCTTCAGTTATGTCAAAATAAAGCCAATGCCCTTTCCTAGAATGGGGAGTTGAGAGATCAATATAGAGCTAAGTTTTAATAATGATTTTTAAAAAGGCATCATGGAGTACAGAGTAAAATTGCATTTTTATCAAGAATAAAATGTTCTCTTCTCCGGGAGTCTCAGGGATCACTGAAGCGGCCGTGAGAGGCCTTTGTGAGGCATTCCATTTCCAGTGTCAGGTTTTAAGAATTTTTTTCTGCTTAGTAATATTTGCTCTCGGTTATCCCCAAGCCTTGAGTGAAGTGTACCAGAAGTATGGCTCAGCCTGTGGAATCTGGCCAACAAGATGGCAAAACGTGACCGGCACGGAGGAGATCAGGTCGGGATGGGGCCGGATGGCTGACAAGGGAGTTTTGAGGCTCCTGAAGTCCTTCTCTAGAATGACCCAGGAGGACCCGCTAACTCTTAGTCATCGCGTAGGTGGTGGAAGGAAAGGTCTGTGTGTGTATGTAAAGGAGGATGTCCCAGTGCAGATGAGAATTTTCTTTTTATTTGAAGACACGAAACAGAGGCCATTCCTTGATTATATTCCCCAGCCTCTCCCACTACCACCAGCCCCCCTTCTCTAGGACACTTTGGAATGGCACCCGGAAATCACTGGCTTTCCTATGTTAGAAACGAATTCTGCAAATAATCTCTCCTGGCCATCCATCATTTTCATGAAGATTTAGCATCAAGTGAGGAGATCAGGCTTGCTGCTGGTACCAGGGTATAGATCTGCTGTCGGATTAAGTTTTCAGTTGAAAGACCATTTAAAGAAAGTGAAATTCATGGGGAGGAAGAAGCGTTTTGCTTAACAGTTTCAAGTTTCCTCTGAGCCTTCCTGAGTCATCAACTGACTCATTCCACCTGCTCAATTTTATTATTAATACAAAAAAAAAAAAGTCCTCGATAACAATAGAGTCAAAAATTATGCTACCTATTTTGATTTCTTTCCTCCCATTGCATAATTCTCTAGTTTTGCCCACATTGTGGCAGTTACTCTCACTATCCATGCAACAATGAAAAACAGTCTTTTAAAAATATTTCCAACCCCCTCACATTCCCATGAAATTGTTTCAGTTCTAACTTTGTTTTGGTTATTATATAAGAACCACTGCTATCTAATATTAGATCATTGTATTATGTGTGACTTACTTCAAATGCATGGTGGGAGTTTGCTATTGAAAGATCTCTGTTTTGAATTCTTCTCTAAAGCCAAAAAAAAAGCATTCAACCCCAATTTAATTATTTGTTAGATGTTTTTAATCAAAATTTGGTTATTTTGAGGGGAAATATGTTGGTAGCAATTATCCATATAGGTGATTATGAGTGTGTATCTGTGTGTATGCTATACAATTTAGAGACTGGTATTAATAATATTCGGACTAGTGTACAAAATTCAGTAAACCTGAAACAGACAAATAAAACAAGTCCACGCTGCCCTCGTCTGTCCTTCAGGTGTGAACTCTGGGCCTGGCTAAGGTACCTAGAAACACCACAGAGCTGAAGGTACAATCACTCCTAAGATGAATGTTCTCTCTTAGGTATCAGAACTTTGGTGAAAACTGTCTTGACAGCAACCATGGGCTATTATGTTTGAACCAAAGATGTGAAGTCATCTTTGCCACTAATTTTGGCAAGTCAGTATCAGATTGTCTTTGGGAGTAAAAGGCTGAAAACTATAGTTTGACTGTAACTTTGGAGGGAGAAATTTGCTTCAAGAAAGTGGTTCTGACAGTTTTTGCATAGTAAGATGAGAGCTTAGGGTAAGAAGAGGGTGGAGGGCAAGGGTGAGAGAGAGAATGCAAGCTTTGTCTTTCCTTCATAGGTTGAGTTTTACCAGCTGGCACTTCTCAGAAGCTACGATTTCCTCCCGAAGACCAGGTTTCCAATTTTTGCACTAAGCCCACTGGAGCTCATCTTTGAACCAAGCTTCCTTGCCCCATGAGAACACAGAATCATTTAATCCACTTAAGCAGAAGACAGCAAACCTTCTAATAATGTGAGTTTCCTGTAAGCAAAAGTCTATTTTATACAACATTTTCAACATGGTTTTGCAGCACATTCAACATTTCTCCTCTAGTGGAAAAAGAGTGTCTTTCAGCAACCAGTGTGGGTGAGTGGGAGGGTAGACATAGCAGAAAAGAAAGAGAAACTTTGCCATAAAATCTGGGGAAAGAGGAATAAAGAAGAAAAGTACCTAGTCTCCAGTGTCAGCAATGAGAGAGAAAGGCTTAGGTAGGGTATCAAATCACAACATTTTCCCCAGCTCAAACATTCAAGGTACCCAGCATCTTCGCAGAACCACAGAGGAAGGACGAAGGGGACAAGACTGGGAAAATATCCCAGAAACCTCAGTATCAGAACAGCATTGGGCATCCCGCAAAGAGATTAGACAGAAAAAAAAAAAACTCTTAATCTATACAGCCATGCAGAAAATCAAAACAAAGCTACAATTATCTCCTTCAAAAATCCTGAAAAGTATCTAGCAGACAAGAGAGGGTAAAAACTAAATGTGCATAGGAATCCTGGTGTTTTATGGTTTTGTTTTTGTTTTTGTTTTTGTTTTTTTTTCATTTTGCATATGAGAAAGCTAAGGCTCAGAAACTTTGGGAAAGAGAGTCATCCATAAACTAATTGCAGAGGTTGGATGCGTTGGAAATGGCATTGAGGTTGTCCTTCTCCATTATTGTTTCACTCAAGTAGAAACAAAAAGCTTTGCAAGGATTTTAGTACATCGGCAACTGCACGTGCTTCTTTTAATCCTATTTTCTGCTTAAGATCTAACATTCTCTCCCCACAGAGAATCTCAGACACCCAACCCCAGGTCTGAGGAGGGACGGTGCCCCACTTGAGGTTAGCGCCAAACGACTCTATTAAAGGAAGTTCATTATTAATAACTAGTTACTATTGTCTTCATTTTGATTCCTCAGAAGAACTTCCGGAAGCAAGTAGGTCAACAATTATTATCTCTAAAATCTAGGTGAGGCAACGGAAGCTTCAAGAGGCTGGTGAGTGCTTAAGATTATGCACATTATAAAGAATGGACCAAAACCCAAACCTTGTTTCTTTGTTTGCTTGTTTAAAATCCCCTGTTCTCTCACCTGTGTGCCTAATGGATGATTTAGAGTGTGACTGAAAAAGTATAAACCTGTGGAAAAGTTAGGCACCTCACTAAGTAATTTTTAGATATGCATAATTTCTACCAATATAACCCTGTTCATGTTTTTGTTTCTTTTTTTGCATGTGTTTTCTCTCCCTGCATCTATAATTGATGCCTCTGAACTTTAAGAAAGATGCTTCTGGGGAAGTATGACAAGCTTAAGGATATCAGGAAACTTTGAACAAAAGGTCCTTTGGCATTGCCTATTAGGTTAAAAGAGAAAAGAATACATTTAGCCTTAATCGCATTCCTTTTCAACTAGAATGTCCCTGCCACTTCTCTCCTTTGTTTCCCCATCAGAAAAAAACATCCATCCATTTATTCGAAAATATATATTGAGTGTATTTTATTGGCAAGGCACTCGGGGACTTGCTGGGAGTGACGTGATGAAGGCAACCACCCCTGCAGCAGCTCGCTCCAGGCCGAGCTTGGGTGCTGCTTTAAGTAGCAATCAGGGCTCAGGCTGAGTGTCCTTCGGAGGAAGGCTAACTGAAAATTTAGGGGTTCCCACGCTGCAGCGGTGGAGAAAGCCATAATATTTACCACGGGAACATGGATAAATCCTTTCGTTCTAGGCAAATGTGGGAATAGGTGCAGAAGTCAGAGTTGAACCAGGTAAAGCACCGAAGGAAGATACACCAGGTAAGTGGGGAAGAGAGTCCAGTTGGTCCAAGCTGGCGATCCTGGTGGCCAGCAGGTTCAATGGGATGAGGAGCTGTCCTGGGTGTCAACGGCAGATGTTAGGATCCCGGCTTCCAGAAGATTCAGCAGCTCTTCGCATCAGGCTGCAATCCAGGAGGACCTCGAATTTCAGCGGCCGCGATGCCCCAGGTCCTGTAGCCTGCTGTGGCTGGACTTGCGGGGTGAGTGGAGGCAGAACTTCCTGCTCTCGGGACGCCGTTTGGGGATAAGAAAAATGTTTGGGGGGAGAGTGTTGGCTCCCACCGAGTGCTTCTCAGCTAATGCGGGGGCTCTTTTTAATAAAAAGGGGTCAGGAAGGGGACAAGTGGTCCTCTGAACAATAAGACCAGGTTATTATTTCACAAGGAGCCGGGTAAGTCCTGCTGCTAAGAGGAGGATGCGTTTCTCCTGTAGGTCGAAGCTGTGTGATCATTGGAAGAGAGGTAGCCGTCTTCGTGGGGAGAACTTCTAGCCTCCCTTTGGTAATAGTGGAGGAAACAGGCCCCAGCCGGGATGGTGGGAAGAGAATAAGCCAACTCAGCGCTGGGCCACAGCCCCCGTCCCTCCATCAGGTAGGAGAAGTCCAGGCAAAGGAACTAAGCCACTGACCAAGGAAGCAGGACTTTCCACAGGGCACGGATCTGGACGCAGTGCTCTGGTGGGCAGTTGAAGCCCCTGTGACTGGAGGGGTGCCTCCAGCGGGCAGGTCTGGAGAAGGGCGGAGGGGATGAGGACACAAAGGCAGTCACGCTTCTCCTGAAGGGCGACTCTTGGCCCCTTCCCCGGTCCCCAGGAGAAAACAAAGGAGCCTGTGAGTAGCTCACGTTGCAATCCCAGGCTGCTGGCCCTTTGGAATCAGGGCTGCGTGATGGACGGGCTCCAGCACCTACACTCCACCCCTGGGGCAAGGGTGACAGCGCAGCCGACCCAAGCCACACCTGGGAGGCTGTAGAAGCCCTTCCCTGCTATTGCCCACCCCCCACCCTGCGTGAGGACAGCTAGGAGACACCCCTGCCTTCTCGTCTGCTGTGTATGCAACTGCAAGTCGCCTCTCCTGCCCCTGCAGGTCCTGCCAGCGTCTCCCCACATGGGCAGGGCTTACGTTTCTTCTGGCTGTGCTTTCCAGCTTCAGACTCAGTCCCAGGTACCCTTTACCCCCCACCCACCACCCAGTCTCTCTTCACTGTCCCCGTGTCAACCCAGACCAGGAGCACAGCGCCTTTCCCTGGATTCCCCAAGGGCCTGGGAGGATGGAGGGAAATTAGATGCCGTTATGAAGTAACAACTCAAAATTAAACATTAGCCGTCCCTGGTCTTTTTAATTTCCTTCTGTTACCGCCACAAGTGAGAATTGCTCACTGGCTAGCACATCCCTGAAGACTTCCAGAAAGCCTCTTTCTTACTTTCTCCCCCCAATTCTTGTTTACATTTCACCCCCTCTACAAAGCCACACGCATTTCTCACGCAGAGGACTTCAGCTATCTCTTGGGTTCCTTGTTCCTTTCCAGCCAATCTCTTGAGGATTCAGATGTTTCGCCAAAAGTTCTCTATCAACGTTTTGTGTGTGTGTGTGTGTATGTGTTTCCAAACAAAAGGATCCCTGCTCTAAAAATAAGTTAAGCTACTCCCTCATGGGCTAGACCAGTTGAAGTTGCTTTTAGTAACATTCTTTCTTCTTTTTCCTTTCCTGTTAACAAGTGTTTGGCTATCTATCCACTTTAAAATTGCAGAACAAGACTGGAACAAATATAAATATATGATTAGCTCATAAAATAGGAGATCTGACTGCTGAGCTCTGTGCTGTGGCCCCAGGGTGAGCAGTGGACCGGAGTCAGGACATACTCAAAGCTGAATTCAGATGGACGCAGGCTGAGCTCACTGCCCTGTCTGTCTCTGGCCAGGTCACCTCAGTCCAGGCAACACTGAGTCTGGGGGTGGGTGTCCAGGAGATTTGGATGCTGGCTTTAAATAGATGGAGCACTGGGTACCCAGAATGACTGAGTATGGGAAGACTCCATGCTTGCTGTAAAACAGGAGAATTAGGAAAACATACTTAATTTACAGCAAAGTATAATTGTATTGGTTTGCTAAAATCCTCCCTTGCCAGACCTCAGCAGAACACTCTTGTATCCAATTATAATAAATAACTGATGCAAAGTAGATGTGATTTAAAACATGTAGCTTTAAATCTATAATTATTGAGGAATATATTTTTTTCTAAATATAATATAGTCTCTTTAATCATACCTAGAATCATAAAGGTGCACATTTCAGAAATCAGAGATAAAGGTTAATTCCTAATCAATGTGTATTAACTATACATTTTAAAGTCATAATGCAATTTGATAAATTTGCAGATGCATTTAGTAGCAGCCATTTTAGAAAAGTGAGTGATCAGCTGGTAATTTTATTTACTAACGCTAATTTAAGCAGATACTTGTGAATTCATCTAGGTGTGAATCATCTTCCATTCAACAAGTTTATAGCGAATATTTAGGACGTGTGTTTTACCACAGTAAATTAGGGGGAAAGTACTAGCAAACACAGTAGATATTTAAATAATGTTACAATACTGGTCTTTAAATAATGGTACAATACTGGGTCTTTTCTCCAAATTTAAAATGAATCTAATAAAATAAGCATATGCATTTTTAAAACTTCAGCTATCTTACATATGAAATTTGAAAATATGGACATTATGAGCAAAATGAAATTATTGCCCATGTCAACTCAGGAAACGTTAAAATTTGGGTTATGCCGCTACCTCAATCTAACTTCCTTCTTATGTGTTTTTAACAACTGTGAAAGAAAGATAAGTGGCCCTGTTTCTTTCCGTTCCAGGATGATTTTAATGTTTAGAAGAAATACATTTTAAAAGTTATCAACCATGATAATAGTGCGAAGTTAAAATTAAAGTCCATTTAAATAATATTTTAAATGATAAGCTTAATTGTGTTGGGGTGATTATGGTACAATTCCTGATGTCAGTGTTTCTCAAACAATAGGCTATCAAGATATACTAAAATATGATAATCTTTTAGAAATACCTCTTACAAAAAATCCAAAAAAGGAAAAAAAGATATATGCACAATAGCCATCACAATTCTAAAGGAAAAAAATGGAAGCATCCTACGTGTCAAGTATTAAAATGGTTAAATTGTGCGTCTTCAATTTGGTAATAAATTATGAGGCAGATTAAATAATAATTGAAGGCTTTATAATGGATATGTTGTACAATGTAAACTGAAAATGTGAATGATAGGACTGCTGCTGTGTTCCCGTAATAACTATTATGACCGAGTCATGGAAAAGCAGTTTAGAAGAGAAAATAAAAAGGGGCCTGCTCTAAGTAAAAGGTCTGTCATAACAACTGCCCCACTCTGACCTCAGGCTCCCCACGTGTGGCATTATCTCTTATGATGGGGGAAATATCCAGTGTTAAATTAGGTGCCGATTTAAAGAAGGAATAAAAGAACCATGGACATGTATTGGAGGGATACGGAATTACATGGTAAAAACATGTTTCTTGTTTTCTTCTCGAAATTAGAGCATAGCTGACAGTGTGTGTATATGCATCAGGGTTCTTCAGGGAAGCACAACTGCAAGGATATATTCAAGATCTATTATAGGAATTGGCTCACAAGACCATGGAGATTGGCAGGTCGGAATTCCATAGGGCAGGCCACAAGCTGGGAACTCCAATGGAGGTAAAGTTGAATTCCCCAGGAGAAGCTGGCTGGCTGAAATTTTTCTTTCAGACTTCTGAAATCTTCAGTTCTGGCTTTTAAGTCCTCCAACTGTTTGGATGAGGAGACTCCCCTCATTGCAGAGGACAATTTCCTTTGTTGATTGTAGATGCCATCCACAGTAGATGCAATCAACTGACTGTAGATGAGATTCCTTCTGCAAAATACTCTCATAGTAACAATCGAGCCAGTGCTTGTTTAACCAAACAAGTGGACGTCATAACCTAGCCAAGATGACACATGAACTTAAATCTCACAATAGGCTAAGCCCACAATGGGTTAATAAGATAAATAAATAAATATATATATGGTAATTAATTTTCCAGGGATAATCCATCCTAAAATAATACTTTCTGATTATTAACATCTCTGAGGAAGAAATTCAAATATTGTTCTTTACATATTATAAAGACAGTCCTTTGCCAAACTCTTTAGATGTGAAGGGGTTAGAGTTGGAACCATTTTGGCACTGCCCCCTGGTCATCACACACACTTTGACTCTGTTGTGAGAACACTTGGAATCTCAAACTGGCTCCACCACCTGCCCGCTGATGACTCGGAGCAAGCCACAACCTCCCCGTGCGTGCACTTTCCTTTGCAAAATGGTGGAAATGATCGCCTCACTGGGGTATTGTGAGAACTACATGAGTTCATAAACGTAAAGCAGTTAGACTAGTTCCTGGTCCCTTATACGCATTCAGTAGATGTTTGCTATAACCTCCTTTCTGACTAAACATTTGGGTACTGCTACCATTTTAGAACTATGAAAATTTCAGAGGCCTATATTTAGAATGCATTAAAAAAATTGTGAATCACGTATTCCACCTTATCAACACTTTCTGACTCCAAGTAATTCCTACCCAAAGTAACTTTTATAACCTCAGGAGTCCTGTCCCTAAGACCACCAAAAAAGGTGAGTGAGGAGGAAGAGGGAAGCAAAGATGGCTGATCAGGGTTCTTAATTTAAATCCTATGGAACAATGTCTGAAAGGACCAAATGAGGTAAGAGCTGAGAGGTTTGGCCGTGGCGATTTAGAGGAGCCGTCCCTTTAGGAAAGGAGACCCTGGGCTCAGATCTCACATTGACCCACAAGTGAGTGAGAATTTCTCAGAAGTCTGCGTCACACCCAGCCCATACTTCCGCACCCACTAGAAACTCCCCCTGCGACGGCGCCTTCAACCATCGTTGGGACAGTTCTCTACGCATCAGCCCAGTGGAAGGGTGAGCTGTTCTCAGGAACATTCTGGAAATGGACGGCAGAGTCGTCAAACGCCAGGCCAGGCATCGGTTTTCACGGTGCTCGCGAGCATCTGCTATCACCTGTCCCTGTCCTGTTCCAAAAAGCTGTTTTAAACATTTACTGTCATCATAGCCAACCTGCCCACCTCTCCGCTGATTGTGCCTCAATGCCAAGGCCTCCTTCTTTTACTCTTCCTAACAGGACAACAGGAGCCGGGGAGGCCAGCCACAATGAGGCAGTAGGTGAGCAGCCCTCGCGGTGGGAAGTACGGCCTTCTTCAGTGTCAGAGATTTTGAAAGAATACTTCTGATTTCTGAAAGCCAAATCCAAAATTTGCTCCCATTGAGAAACTAATTAGCTATTTAAATGCCACTGACTAATCATCTAGGCTTTCTTTTACAAATTAAGTATAAAATAAGATAACTCGTATACAGTGTGATTTTTAAAAAAGCTGTGCAACTTGCAGTGCGACACAAAAGTTGTATCCAAATGGGATTTAGGGCGTGTGCAGGGCAGGCTCAGAACCACCCAAGGAATAAATGCATGAGCCGGCTTGGCAGATACCTAGGTTGTCAATAGAAGCAAGGAGAGAAAAGGGGAAGCGGCACCTCGCGTTACGAATGGCGTGCGGTACTGCCACGTTGCTGGAGCTTTTATTGGCTGTCAGTTGAAGAAGAAGAAGAAGAGAAAGGAAGCAAGGGGAAAGAAAATATTCGCTGAATGAGAACAAGGGAAAAGATCAATAACTCCCTCTGATGTTTTTTTGGCAAATTAGCCAAGAAAGGGTTGAAGTCTTTACTGGCTGACAGTTCTGGCATCTTTCCCAAATAGAAACGTTGCAGCCAGAAAATGCACTTAGCGATTTAGTGAGACAATTAGTTTGGGAATATGTATTAAAAGGCAAGACTGCAGACTTACAAATTGAGTGTTGTCGAGGCACCTGGGTGCACCCCATCTCTGCACATTGGCGACCGGCTGATGTGACTTGAGGACAGACCTCCCCGCTGGCGAAGGCACGTGGACCCAATACCAAGCTGAGGGTTCTAGCACGTGGCATTGACTGCAAGGTCACAAAATTGGTCCTCCAAACCAGGACACTTTGGGAGAGAAAGGGGTTGCTATTTCTCACGTGAGGCATTGGGTGTAATCCTGGACTGTCCCTGGCAAACCAGGATGCATTGACAACCTAACAGGGGACACTTCCCACTGCCTAAAAATCCACCTATTTGTAGCCACAGGCTGATCCTTGTTCAGGGAGCTGCTTCTTTAATTGTGCCCTTAGTCACAAAATGGCAGGGGTTGAAGAGAAGATCACTCGAGTTAAATCTGTCACTCTTGCAGGACAAAGGAGCCCGAAGTCCATGGCCATTGGCAAGAGGACACAAGCACTATCTCTCTGTGGTTCTCACACTTTCCCTTCTGATCCAATCAAGGAGAATCCAGGGTTTTCATTATGGTTTCACTAGGAACAGGTGAGCATCATGGCTATTCATTAAAATTCAAACATAATTGCACGAAACAGCACATCCATGATTATTTCTATAATGCTGTGACATCCAGCAATTTGAAGAGAGAGAACCAAGTATAGACCCAAAGTTCTGCCTCCATCGCAGAGTGCAGTCCGTTGCATTGTGACGTTTTCATTAGTTCAATTTTCATTGCTTTCAGTTTTGTACAACTACTTTTTAGCACCACAGAAATGCATGGTTTCCTTTCCCTTGTTTCTCTTTTTCTCCCTCTCCCTGATACCCCCAGCCGTTCAATTTTGAATTGCAATGGATGCACATTTGTTTTTATGAACTTTTGAATCCAGCCATGAAAATACACTTAAAATAGAGGAGCTGAGACACTTTGGACTTTTGCTCAAAGTCTGGAACACGGAAAATAGTAATTTCGTAGCTAAGCCGCTAGACCACGGCTTCCCATTCACCTCCGTGCTAGGCTGCCGAGCCCAGGGTTTCCAGGCGGCTGCTGACAGCGCCTGGGGCTGCCATGGGGATGCGGCAAGTCGTGAGGAGGACTTGCCTGTGTGTGATGCGTGTATCAGTTTACTAGAGCTGCCAAAACAAATGACCCCTCACTGTGCAGCTTAAACACCAAAAGTGGATAGCCTCGCAGATCTGGAGGCTGACGCCAAGGCATCAGCTCCCTGAAGACTCTTGGACAGGGTGTTTCCTTGCCTCTTCCCAGCCCCTGACACTGGCCCACAATCCTTGGCATCTCGGCCTCCATCCTCCACGACCTTCTCCCTGCTGCTGTGTCTTGTGTGGACACAAGCCATTGGCCTAGGGCCCACCCTACTCCAACACCTGCTCCATCTGCAAAGATCCTGTTTCCGAGTAAAGTCACCTGCACAGGTAAGGGGCGAGGACCTGGGCATATCTTTTTGGGGAGACACAATTCAACCCACAATAATAGGTTTTACTTTCAAAGCATAAGGGTCCATTTTACCTTTACAGGGATTATAAAAAGCATTTATGGCCATTTAGTAGATTGAGAAACTGAGGCACAGAGGGGGAGAGCTAATTACCCAAGACAATAAGAAACTGGTGAGAGACAGACTTAGCCCTGATGCTCCAACTTGTGTTCTGCCCACTTTTTAAAGAAACTCCTAACTTATTTCTGACACTTAAAATATTAAGATTTATAAAAATATTTTAACATATTTTAATATTTAATCTATTAAAATATTAAGATTTATCACCTTATAATTCATACCCATCCAATTTCCAAAGAAATCTACTGTTGCCATTTAGTCTGTAACACAGAGTGTATAATTATAAGTAACAGAGTCATCTCACTGTGTTTTCTTGTGTGCCTCATCAATACTCAACCCAAGTATGGAGCCCATATTTGGAATCCCAATATGAGAGCATTTACAACTATTTTACATAATTTCCTGAATTCAAAGCCTTTACATTTCCAAGAAACAACATTTTCATGGTAATATTCCCTGACCACATTTAAAGAAAAAAGCCAAGGACTCCAATGTATATGTGGTTGAGAGATTCAATTTATGAAAATTTTAAGTTACTCCAATTTCTGGGTCCACTTTTCCCACATCACCACTAGAGTGACAGCACCAGAAAATTTCCAGGTAACAGGACAAGAGGTATAAGCCGGCACGACAGGCATAAACTGGGCTGTGTTTGCACTCTAGCTAGAGTACCAAAGACAGTTTGAGGAGGGATTTGTAAAGATCACATTGGCACAGCCCAGATTTTAATAGGAGATGCAATGCATGCTCTTCTCAAGCATGACTTTCAAAATTTAAACACTGATCTCTTTTGGTGGTTAACAGTGTGCGGCAAAAGAAGTTAAAAGAACGAAAATAGCATTTTTTCTCAGTTCTGCTCATTTTTAAAATCAGGGGTAAAGGGGTAGGGGGGGGAAATGAAAGGAAAAAGTCTTGCCTATGGGTTCCAGCCAAGGACAAGCCTCAAAGGCTTCTTCAGAGACCGAAACTAGAAGGAACTACTTGAGGGACGGGGCTGAAACCCCAAGCAACATGTGACGCGATGGGCAAAAGGTTTCTAGAACAAGAGGCCTGCTGAACTTGTTTTTTCGGTTTTGTGTGCAGGCTCTTTGTGCTTTGAAGTTCCAGCCAGTAAGGAAGAGAAAAACTTGCCCTGGTGTTCCTAGTTTGGCCGGGTGCTGGGTTTCACTGCTGCTTCCCGATCTATGGGCTGCAAGCTGATGTAGCAGTTTAGTGGAGCCTGAACTAATTGTGTAAAAATATCTCTGAAATGAACACAGACTTCGGACCTTTTAAGGTAACTTGTAAAGCCATCACGATGGTATGGACACCAAGTTCATGAACACAGCTAGAAAGAACAGCCTGTTGTGCCTTATCTTCAGAGGGAAAGAGAGAAGGGGGAGAGAGAGAGAGAGAAGAGAAAGAAGAGAGAAAGAAGGAGAAAGAGGGAGACGGAAGGGAAGGAAGGAAGGGAGGGAAGGAGGAAGGAAGTCCCGTCGCCCAGGATGGGGGGAAGAGGGAAAACCAGTGGGGAGGTGGGGCCGTGGGTGGGGGTCATTGTCAATGAGGCCCATGGAAATGCCTTTATATACTCACTTGGGAGGAGCTCTGAAGCCACTCCGTGGATCTAAAAGCTTGCAGCACCTGCTCGTGGTGGCTGCATCAAACGTACTGCTCACAGCTAGGGGAAAAGAAGGAGCTTCAGACGAGAACACACTGGGATGTGTGCCTCGAGTAATGGAAGGAACCAGCCAGGTCTTCTGGGCTCTGACCTGCCAACTCTCTCAAAAGTGCAAGCGGTTTACACAGCTACGGACCCAAGAGCAGCTGAATTCAGGCTCCACCGGGGTCTAGCTGTCTAATCTAGGGTCGTTACAAGCTCTCTGAACATGTTTCTTTATCTGTAAAACTGAGGCAATGATGGTACCTGTGGCATAAATGAGTTAATATGGGTGAAGCACTTTAAATCAGTGCCTGGCATACAGCACCGTCTGGCATTGCCAAGCTTCATGGGCACAGAGCCGAGACCTGGGAGCTCTATGGGCATAATGCAGTGTTTCAGGAAGGGAAAAGAAAAGTGTTGGCTCCAGAAGACAGAGAGGAACTCGGGGAATCCAAACAAAAGAGCTCAGGCAAAAGCGTCCTCATAATTTAGCATTCCAGCCTTTATATTAAATTCTGTATTCATAAAATGTCATCACGTTTGAAAACAGTCACTGAAGATGCTGGCCGAGAAGCCATAGTCATCCATATGTTAAATAAATACACTCTAAAATGGATACATTCTCACTTTTGTGACATGCCATGGGATGAGGTCTACACAGGCAAGTGGGTCCAAAGTCAAAGAAGGACTTCAGGTGCCTGGAATAGGAAGATTCTCAGGTACCAATCCCCCAGGTGCCTCCTTCCTCCTGTTCTGGAGCCAATGTGACCCCAACAAGTAGAGAGCAGGCAAAGTCCCAAAGTTCCTGCATAAATCCACAGATCCTGTACTTTGATGACGGATTAGAAGCCACATGTTCAGAAAGTCTATTCTGCAAAGTTGACCACGAGGTAATAGTTTGGAGCTGGAATGCCATAAGTACTAGTGAAAGCCAATGTCTGGATATGTTGCATATTCAAGTTTTAACTTGAATATCTTGTTTGAACAAACATTTCCTTTATCTGAATTCTCTTTTATACATTATAGCCTAGATTTCAGTATAAATCCTCATGAAAGATTTTTTAAAAAAATAGTATAGTACTTTACTATGAATTTGGGAGAGGCAGGAACCTAAATCTTAAACAACTATTAGTTTAAAGACAGGTGCATACTGGACTTAGCAATATTTTATTTGCAATATTTTCTTTCTATGGCAAACATTTCTTGAATTGATTTGTATTCTTTTTGTATGATGTTTTTAAGAACCACCAAAACACCTATGGAAGCATATCACACATTGTTATTTTCATGTTTTGGAGACTTTTGTTAACATTATCACAAGTGTAGATGACATCAGTGTTTCAAGGTATAATCATGTGGATTAACATTTGAGTGCATCTTTAATTTGCTTCAGTTATCACAGGACAAATTAAAGAATGACTCAGAAAACATTAATTGGAATATTCTGCTCAAGAAATATATGTAGTGATATCTTTAAGGAGATCAAAGTTTTGGATACAGCAAAATGATCCTGAAATTCCAGACCCTGTGAAATGCCCAAAGCTTCTAGAAAAATTATAAAAGGACTTATTTTCTTATAAAATTCCAAATTCAGACCAATACTTGGCCAGATACCTTCATTGTAAATAGTGTTTTAAAAAAGGACACAGCGTAATAAGTCAAATAAAAGAAATAAAAGGCATAAAATGTGAAAGTAAGAATTATATTTGCAGATGACACAATAATCTACATATAAAATTCTAAGGAATCTAAAAAAAACTAAAATTGATAAGTGAATTTAACAAGGTTACAGGATATCAGTTCAATATTCAAAAATCAATTGTATTACTGTACATCAGCAATAAACAATTGGATTGATATTTAGAAAACAATAAAATGCACGATAATATTTTTTAAAGTACTCAGGATTAAATTTAATAAAAGATTTGAATGACCTATACCCTGAAAACTATAAAACATTGCTGAGACAAATAAAAGATATAAATAAATGGAGCAATATACCATATTTATGAATTAGAAGACCGAGTATTTTTCAGATAAATATTATCCCAAATTGATCTCAGCTTCCAGGCAATCCCAATCAAATGCCATCTGATTCTTTTGTAAATATTAAGAAGCTATTCTAAAATCTATGTGGTTATGGAAAAGACTCAAAGCCAAAATAATTCTGAAAAGGAAGAACAAAATTGGAGGACTTTGACCTGCTCCATCCCCAGTGGTGGTTGGGGGAAAAAAATTGGAAGACTTTCACTACCTGAGTGCAAGACTTACTATACAAAATCAAGAATGTGGTTTTGGTGTAAGGGGAGACACAGAGGATAAAGAGAAATAGATCCAAACACATATGATTAATTAATTTTCAACAAAGGCACCAGTATATTTCAATGAAGAAAGGGCAGTCATTACCATAAATGGAACAAATGGAAATTGAAATGGAAAGAATAGACCTCAAGCCCTACCTCACACCATACACAAAAAATTAAATTCAAATGTATTCAAATGTATTAAAGACCTCAACATAAAGTTAAAATTATAAAGCTTCTAGGAAAAAATATAGGAGAAATATCTTCACAACCTTGGGATAGGCAAATAATTCTTAAGACACCCAAAACCATTAAACATTAAAGAAAAAAGAACTGGCAAATTAGTCTTCATCAAAATTAAAACTTTTGCTATTCAAAAGATACCACTAAGTGGTAATCCAGAGACTAGGAGAAAATATAGATAACTAGAAGATAGATAGATTGATAGATAGATAGATGATAGATAAATGGATGGATGGATGATGGATGGGTGGGTGGGTGGATGGATGGATGGATGGATGGATGGATGGATGGATGGATGGATGGATACTCTCCACAAAACAGTACTAACTGTAATATTCTTTTCAGATGAACTTCTAGAACTTAATACTATTTTATAGTGATAGAAATCTAGTCAATGGTTTCTAGGACAGGGAATAGGGGAGAATTAACTGCTCAGGGCACAAGGGACCTTCTAGTGTGATGGAAATATTTTATATCTTGACAGGACAGTGGTACACAAGTATAAACATTTGTGAAAACTCAGCAAACCTTACAATTCAAGTGTGTGCATTTTATTTTATGTAAATTATACCTCAATAAAGCTGAGTTGAAAATGCATCTAATCTAATTACCACATTCCTAGGTATTTTTTTACTATAAAAGTGAGACACATTTATAGATGCAGCCAAATTTCCTTTATCATAGCATGAAAAATCAAGTTAGAAAAAATTAACACATGAAAACAGTCACCCCCATAACCACACCCATTTATAATGTTCTTACTTGAGGCTTTTTCATAAAATTTACCCTGCATAAGTAAGGTTTTTTTCAAGTGCTTTGACAATTAGGCTAATTTGGCTACAGGACAGTGAACTTGATTTCACCCACATGGTTTCAAAGTAGAAGTAATACACCCACTTAGGCTTCTAGGAAAGTTGAATCTAACTCCTTCTACTGAATATTTATGCTAAATTCCCTGCTTGCAGGAAATTTCACAAGTAGTACACCAATTTATCTGTCTCTCTGCATAGATATAGATATAACCATAGATGACATAGATACAGATAAAGACCAACCAATAAATTAGCACCAGCTATACCTCAGCTCCAGTCCAAGAAACAGGGAGAGCTCAAGACCCCCACCTTGCAGAGAGGAAGAACACAAGGATTGAAAAAACAGCCAGGTATTCCCTAATAGGATAAAGCCTAGTGTTACAGCATCTCACACACACAGACCATCATCAGCTTCCTGAAAGTAAACCTCTGTAAGAGGTAACATTTCCCTGGCAACAGAACCCAGGTATCATCCGTAAAGGTATTTGGAAAGGTTCTTGTAAACAGGCATTTTGCATTTTTATTACATTTTTAAGTGCCCAACATCGATCTCGGCACTTGAAAACTATTAGCTCATTTAATTCACACCAGCAACCCTGAAAGGTGCTTTTATTATTATTTCTTGTTTACAAGTGAGTAAAATGCATCCCAGCGTGGTAAAACTACCGGCTGCACTCCACCGAGGCAGAAAGCCACGGGAATTGCATCCCAGGCAGCCTGAGGTCAGCCTCTGGGCCTGTGACGAGCTCCCCCCCACACGACGGAATGAGTGCGCCACATGCCACTGTGCGCACGTGTAGGACACTGAAAGGTTTTGCCGTCAGCCTCCAGGACACCCACTGAGAAGTGATGCCGACCTCGTTCCACATGGGAAGGGCATCGCTTGGGTCGACCTGAGTCCTCTTCTTTGCATCTCCCGTAGCACCTCTTGCTCCTCCTCTCTGGGACATTGACTTGAGTCCTCTTCCTTGCGTCTCCTCTTCTCTAGGACAGTGGTTCTCCAAGTGCCATCTCAAGAACAGCAGCTGCATCTGGGAACTGGCCAAAAAATGCAGATTCTCAGGCCCAACCCCAGACGGACCGATCAGAAGAGCTCCCTGTTCTAACGAGCCCGCCAGGTGACTCTGAGAGGCTGAACTCTGAGAGCCGCTGGCCCGAAAGACTGACTTTTGGTTTTGAGCGGTGGTCATTCTCAGCGTGTACTGCCCACTTAAACTTCAGTCCCGTTTAAGGCCTGAGACCTTTTGCGTTGGAGAGACGGCTTCCTTCTCTGGAATCTGCGGCTCGTGGTGCTGAGGCGGCCAGTGCTCACTGGGGCAAATCGACGATGTCTTTGGCAACTGCATTCTTAGGGGCATATCAGAATCCTGGGTCTTTGCTATGGCTCTAGAATAAGTATTTCAAAGGTCCTTGGCCAGAAAAATGCTCTACCTGTTTTTAAAGGGAAAACTGAAAGCCCCTCACGAGATGGAAGCAAGAATGCCATGCTACTTCCCATACACGCTCTTCAACATCACCCTGGGAAGAAGCTCAGTCAATACTGACCAGTCACTTGCGGCCGCGATAGCTCTTTAGAGGATGGAAGTGTGGGTGGGTAGAGCTGTAAGAGAGAGGAGGAGCAAGCCACCCAATGAACGCAGGGTTTCGATTTGGATAGTACAGTATCATCTTCTCCCCCTTGGAAGCACCAAGTGGAAAGGCTCTCTGCATCGGAACAGAAACTAGAGTCCTACTTCAATCCAACAAGAACACACATGCCCTCCCACAAATGTGCTTCTTGGCAGTAGATCATGGCTGCAGGATACATGGGAAGAACAAAAATAAGGAGGAGAACTGAAGCACTGGCCCAGAGGCTGCCGAGCTAATTATAAACAGCTATTTTTACATTAAGAAATGAATAGCTCTGAGAAGAAAATAAGCAGTTGTGGAAATGAGTTAAAAGAGGATCTGATTAAAGTTACTCTCTCAAGGACAGGAAGGGATGTGAGCTAGCTTCTTGTGTAACCTCCTGAGTTTACAAATGGAGACCGAGTCCTTCCAGATGGAGTCAAGCGAATTTCCAAGCAAAGCCAAGAGCCCTTTACAGCGGAGCTAGGGACTCAGAGCCTGGTCTGTTGGCTTCCATTTGTTTTGGGCGGATAAAGTCCCTATTTTCCTCAAAGGTACCAACTGACGGAACTTGAGAGAAAGGAGGGCTCCCTCTGGACTAGGGATTCAGGGGACTGTTTAATTAGAAAAGCAAGGTTTGGCTTGAGCTTCAAAAGGGATGACAACCTGAGCTGGGGTATGGCATGACTCTGGGACCATACAAAATCCTGAAAAGTCCTCATAAAATGTAAAAGGTGTATCCACAGCCCAAGGAAACAAGGCTATGAGGACCCTCTCCTAGAAAGCAATGGCCTAAATCTCCTCTTGGTGAGATATCGCCCATGGGCACAAATTCCACTTTACCATCAGCCTAACATGGAGGCAGGGATCGCAAACACCCTTCCCGGGATTTTACCCATGAATCATGCCTGCCCCTGACTGAAAACAGAGGCCTCCACAGTGTATACCAAGAGAAATTTTAAAAGCAAGCCAGCTCAAAGCGTCATTGGGGTGGTAATCGAGGATGCCACAATTTGGATTTGTTTCGTGTAGTTCTTTAGATTTTTATAAATGGTGTTTCTGGCCCTATCTGCATTCTGAAATGATGGTCTTTTTTAAAATTAACATTGTCTGGTATTGCTCCCCAGCCCCCCACCCCCCCCAAAAGGCACAGTTAACCGTTGGCAATGCTGAAATGATGTACAAATAAAGGGAAGCAAGAATAGGAAGCAGCGCGTCTTTGTTTCAGCCTGCCCCAGAGTGTTCTTGTGGAAATCCATCTCATTATATCCCTGGGTCCCAGTTAAATAATCACAGACGCTGCGGGAGGCCAGCGGGTGCTGACGGGGCTATTGTTAGCATCGGGGATGGCGGGGGCTTCTTCCCACAAGGCCTGGCATTTCGGGACAAAGGGAAGCAACAAGGTGGCACAGCAGTTATCCAAACTGGCCCCGGGCTGCCCCTTGAGGAAGTGGCTGAGGCCGGCTGCTCGTTCTCGGGCGCCCCTGGGAACCCACGCGTGCCACGACCCTGGCTGGCCACCGGGTGTGGCCGTGCCCCACCCGAGAGGAAGCGGAGGTGGCTCCCGGGCTCGTTCCTGGCAGGCTTGAGACACACACGCACACACGTAGGTGCACACGCCACTGGGTCTTCGCCCTCGGTAGGGAAAGGCTAAAAAAAGTCGGTTTGTGCTTGTTTCTAACTTCCAGATAGACCCTGCAGGTCACCTTGGCTCATGTCCCTTCGAAAGAGGATGCCCATCTTTCTACCAGCTCTCTACTGAAGGATTAGCAGCACGCGGGTTCTGCAGCCCCAACAGCACATAGAAAGAAATCATCCTCCACATGACTTCTTAAAAAGGAAAAGGAAAAAGGGGGTGGGAGGACTCCTTAGAAGCTGACATGGGCAAGTTCTAAAGACCCCTGCTCAAAATCTGTCCGTCCAAAAATCCTATGACCCTGGTCCACACCGCTAACGGTATCTGCTGCTGGAAATGCAGAGACAAGTCTCTCCAGGTTTCCTCTGAACGGCAGAGCCAAATATATTTGCTGCGGGGAGGCAGATCCACACCCACTGCACGTTTAATTAAACCCGATTCAGCGTGATGAGGGCTTGGGTTGAAGTGACAGGGAAGGCAAAGCTTTGCTCAGTGGCATCTCACGCTACCACTGGCAGATGACGTTTTATAGCTCCTTCTCAGACACTAAATGTGCTTTAAAATTTTTTTAAACTTTTGCGGAGTGGGGGCGAGTTAAGGTCCAGTCTTGCCAAGAAACATAAAAAGGTTAATCACACACATTGTTTTTTCTTCCACCTTCTAACTACCTCCATTATCCGACTCCAAATAGCTACAAACACACACTCACATGCACACACACGCTCACACACATTCACACACTCACACATATGTACACACGCTCGCAATGGAGCCTATTTTCTTTAATATTGACCTATAGTTTAAATCGTGTCATTATCTTAGAGCCTCCGTAAAAGGGTATTCATTTAATGTATGTCATTTTCCCCCAGAAGGGTGATACTAAAGGGTGGAAACATATGTCTCCCTGAAGAAGCAGGGCCCAACAATGCCCTTAAGAGCACATTCTATATTTCTAGCATCTTATTTCAAAGGAAATCCTTAATGTGTGTGTGTGCAAGGCTCAGAAAATATTTTTTGATTGCTTAAGCTGTGTCTAAAAATCAGTTGGAAGTTGTTTCTCCAAGCCTGCCAATTTCAGAGATAAGCTAAATGCTTGGCGTTCCTCCATGTTCCTTAGCTGAGGATATTTTTCTTTTAAAAAAATGTTTTTCCAGAGAGTCTAAAAACTGAAATACAAACCCTAAACTCAGAGCTCAGACTAGATATCTTCAATGGGTCCCAGAACCATTGTGTTTTTATGCCAGGCACCACAGCTGGCATTTTATTTTTAAACAAATAAAGTATTTCGTTGTATGTGATTTCTTAATGCTTAAGAAGAAAGTTGGGCACAATTAGTGACTACAAAATAAATCTCATGGTCTTTCAGATTTTCATCCATGTTATTTATTAATTTTATGTCAGAAAAACAATTTAAAGTAGCACTTGTGGCTAATATTGTCTTGGTAAGTACTTTAATAGGCCAGATAGGAAACATTTATCTTGAGAAGGAAATTTTAAACGTGCATCATCCTTGTCGGAATGAAGCTCAGAGACCAGATTGACTCTGCACCATTTTATGGTACAACTCTGGACTCAGATCAGCTATAATGAGCTGACAAGTAACAGGGCAGATGCTTTCAAGTTATTCTTCATGTCAAATTTCAATGTTGGTTTGTAAGTACCCAAGATAAAAATCAACTCAAAGACTGCTGGCTGTTAGTTTTTATCAATGAATATTCAATGGGAACCATTAGAATTAGCATACGGGAATTAGGAAGGATTCTCAAGTTTAATAAAATGATGACCAAATTCTCCAGGTAGAGTAGACCCTTCCTTCTCTGACCCCTTCGTGCTTTTCTAGCCTCATTTCCCAGAAACCCTGCTATGAACCCTGTGCCATTATCTCCCGAACCAACCCACCAATTTTGCACAAGCCTTGCCCCACCTTCTTGGCATCATATACTTCTACTCATCTTCTCAACCAAGGTTAGAAAATTACCTCTTCTACAAAACCTTCTCCTAGGTGGCCCGGAAGGCTGGGAGATTTACTCCTCCTGCAGCGCACTCAGCTCGTTGTTGATGAAACAATTATGTGTGTTCCCATCTGTCTCCCATGGCAGGTTGTGAGCAAGATCCATTTTTCTCAAATTTGTGCCATCACAATGCCTTGAGCACTATGTAGTACTTTGCAGGAACTCAGTCAAAATTGCATACTGGAAGGAATAAAGAAAAGCATGGGGGTGGGGGGAATTGACTAATTAATCAATTAATGGATGGATGAATTCAATCTGGACTCTGGAGGCATTCTAGCAGGCAGGGGCTCACCTATAAACCAGAGAAATATGAAGGCAATGACATGATGTCATCTCCTAAATAGTGGAAGCATGCCTATGACCGCTTCGGTGACAAAGCAGGTTCTGACGTCACCCTTGAACAGTGCATCCCATCACCCAGGACCTTCCCCTCTGCAGAGACTGGCTTCTCTGGGATTCGCCCTGTCCCACTCCTGAGCAGGAATTTTGGTATAGTCCCTGAACATATAAGTGCCACCTGATCTGATTTAGTGTAAACTCCAAACCCATATTCTTCTAATTTGGTTTGAAATTCTTAATTCTAATTTGGTTTGAAATTTCTTTTTTCTATAACAGTTCATTCATTCATTGCTCGAGAATGAAATGTATCACTTTGACTGCTGCCGGCCATAAGCTCCAGCAGTCAAAGTGATACATAGAGATTCTTATTTTTTGCAATCTAAGTTGTGAATCCTCTTCAATTAAGAAAAAAAAAAAATCCACCTGATTCAAATTTCCATTGCCTCAGATTTAGAAAGATCTACTCTTCCTGGGTCAATCCTATTAGGCAAACAAATGTCGTCCCAATGTTGTTTCTGTAGCCATAGTGATGATGTGGCTCTGATTGTCTCTTCTGAAGGAGCGATTCCTCACTGTCCGAATTTCAACTCAGGAGTGCCAGTCATCTCTGCATTCTAGCTAGCAGGAAGGAGGAGAGGGAATGCTAGGGCATACACTCTCCCTCTAAGGACACTTCCAAAGCCACACACTGACACTTCAATGGATATCCTCTTGACCAGATCTGACTCAAAAACCACACTTTGGCAGCAGATGTAGCTCAAGTGGTTGAGCACCTGCTTCCCATGTGCAAGGTCCCAGGTTCAATCCCCAGTAGCTCCAAAAAACAAACAAACATACAAACAAAATGAAAAACAAGCTCCCATTGGGGAGTAGATGTAGCTCAGTGGCTGGGTGCCTGCTTCCCATGTATGAGGTCCTGGGTTCAATCCCCAGTACCCCCTAAAAAACAAAAAACAAAAAAATACACCCTGCAAAGGAGACCAGGAAATCTAGTCTTTATCCCAAATGGCCATGCATTAAACTGAAAAACCAAGGATTCTATTGCCAAAGGAGTAAGAGAGAAAAGACATTAAACAATAGTAGTCTTTGCCACATCTAATTATTTCTTCCCCCACTTTGCTCCAGACAAAATTCTAGAAAGAGGCATAAAACATATCAAGAGAACATGTGGTAAAAGTGAGAAAAGAGAAAACAAACCAAGGATAGGAATATGAAGGAAATCTCAAAATGAGGCTAATGCAAAAATGTACACAATGAAGACCTGTGTGCTTGCTACAGGAAATTCCTGAACTTGGCTCTAACATGTCTACTGACCAGCTCTAATGGGGAAAAATGATCAGTTACACAACTCACAGTTTCCAAAAGACAAAAACAAGCTGATTATTCAGGAAATGCAGAGCTACTCAGGCAAGAGAGGGATTTCTCTCAGGGGAAAGCATACCTATCAATTTTTGCTTGGAAGGAAGCCGTTTTATTTAAGGGGATAGAGACTGGTAAAGGGGGAAAGAGGCACAGAGTGAAGAATCTGGTGAGAGAAGACCCTGAACAGATTTAAATACATGGTTGCTGGGATGGAAGTGGAAGGAGGTGGAAATTAAATAAAACCTTTTTGTGAGTCAAAGGCAATGGGTTCAAAGTGAGGTGTATCAGGCTGGGCTTGAGGACATCTGGTCAAAATCCCATCAACATGAAGATGACTTGGATCTACCACTTCCCCTATTGCATTACCCTGTACTTTAATGAAATTTTCCACAGGAAATGTCCAGCAAGGTGAGTATTAATTAAGTTTGGCACTGTAGGCTCAATCTCATTTCCCATCCATGAGGCTGTGACAGGTTCACCAGAGATATGAGGGGATTTCCATTCACCACCAGAGCCCACCAAGCTGTGCCTCTGAGCCGCCATGTCCATTCCTCCATCCTGGGAGGGGAGCACAAGGGACAATGCAGCCCCGGGTCTGACCCACTGGCCGCCTCGTGGGGCAGCAGGGCTCTTAGGACACACCCAAGACTTGAGGGTCTCACAAGCCACCCAGTTCCGTGGGTTGGTCGTGCCACCTTGGGCAAATCACACAACCTTTCAATCCATCATTTCCTCATCCATAAAAAGAGCATAGTAACTTTGTTCACAAAGTAATTTTGAGAATGAATGGTGAAAATACAACCATTAAAATTATTGTCACAAAATACCAGGGCTGCCATAACAAAGGTCCACAAACCTAGCAACCTAGAGCAATGGGAATGTTTTGTCTCACATCCTAGAGGCCAAAAGTCTGAAACGAAGGTGTGGGCAGGGCAGTGCAGAGGAGAGTCCGTGCCACGCCTCTCTCCTGGCTTCTGTGGGCAGCTCGCCTGCAGCCCATGCTGCTCCCGGCCTCAGCTGTCGTGTGACACCCTCCCCTCTGCCGGTGCTAGCTCTCCCCTTCGCACAAGGGAAAAAACACATACATGCATGTATGTGTACAAATATTTTTTTCTAGAATATATTATTTTGAGAAACAGTAAAACAGACTAACGAGAACAGGCTTTTACCGAAACAATCTATGAACAACCTTGAATCAACCCTAAATCAGTGTACTAAATGAGTGCATGGCAAGAGATGGGAAAAAACAAAAAACTAAAATTACCCAACCGTGCTGTCTGTCATTCTTTTTTCCATTTGCTTGCTTAATTATTATAAAGTACAAAGACTAGTTTTATTTTATTTTTCATACATGTAGGTAATATGCCTGCCTTTCTCTTTCTTTCTTTCTCTCTTTTTTTTCTTTCTTTCTTTCTTTTCTCTTTCTTTCTTTATTTCTCTTTCTCTCTCTTTCTCTCTTTCCTTTCTCTTTCCTTTATTTTTCTTTCTTTCTCTCTCTTTCCTTTCTTTTTTCTTTCTCTTCCCTTTCTTTTTCTTTCTTTCTCTTTCCTTTCTCTTTTCCTTTCTCTCTCTCTCTTTTTCTTTCTTTCTCTTTCTTTTTTTCTTTCTCTTTCTTTCTTTCTTTTCTTTCCTTCCCTCCCTCCCTCCCTCCTTCCTTCTTTCTTTCTTTCTCTTCTTCTCTCTTTTTCCAACAAACAATTATTGCATGTCAGCTATGAGCCAAAGCACTATACTAGGTAATTAATGAGAAAATTAAATATCCTTCCATCCTCAGAGACATTACACTCTCTTGAAGGAAGCAGACACCTACACAGGTGATTCTAACAAGTGGGCTCAGTACGATGATAAAGACAAAAACAGTGACGGTAGCACATAAGCAGAAGGATAAAAAGGATTTCTCTAGCAAGATGAATCTTTGCTCAATCTTGAAACTAAATTGAGGAAAGGAGTTGGTGAAAGGATGAGCAAAGCAGAGGGACAGTGCTTGACAAACATGAGCATGCCCTGTTTAGGACACCAAAAGAAATTCTTCAGCGGCCCGCACGTGTGCCCTGGGAAAGACTTGGTCACATACACCAGCACCGCCCAGTGCCACCTCGAGTCCCTCCATGTCCATGGCAGATGGCCTCGTCGGTCTCAGCTGGCCCAGAGGACCCAGACGCAGCCCTTGGACGCTGTAGGTGCTGTCGGGAGTCAGTTCCACTGCATCTGAATGAAAGATGAAATGCATCTGCCATCGAGGCTCTCGTGACGGCAGCCTTTGAGGTTATAAGTAGGACAATGACAGTAGTCAAATCTGTGATTTAAAAAGATCTCTGTGGTAGACTGTAGACAGAGGACTTCTTGAGAGAGGGTCAAAATAAAAATGAAAGGGCTCTCTTACATCTCATATCCAAAACATCATAGCACATAAATTCTTCTCAAAGCCCGTGTTCAAAGGGAATTTACAATGACGTGGTAAACAACCTATGAGAAGGGGCTGGGCTGGCACTGCCATTCAGCCCCGTAATCAACACAAACTTCCAAAGAGCACAGGTTTGAGAATTTTCCCCCAGAAGTTTCCACAACCCAGCTATGCCAATATTTTCTCCTGGAGGAGGAAGGTGCTATGGTTTATTTACAAGAAAAAAAATCAGCCCTCAATGAATGCTACCAACTTACTAAGGAAGAAAGAATGTTATTTGTAGTTGCTGTTTTACCACCAGAGAGTAGAGATCTAGAAACGTCCACAAGGAAAACTCAACAAGAAGGGAATAATCATTTAGTTTGGTCTACACTGGTGTTACAGCCAGAATAGCCAGCGACTTCAAAACAACCTCAATGTCAAATTAAGAGACTAAGTCATTCCCCCCCCCCTTTTTTTTAAATATATCCCAGGAGAACAGCCACTTGTCAGTCAATTTGTTTTTAATTCCCAGGTTTCCTCGGTTTGTTTGTAGCTACTATGGTTTCTTTTTTCTCTCTCTCTCTTCTTTTTAAGTGGAGGAGAAGGGTTAAGGTTTTGATAATCCATGTCTCCCAAAGGGCTCTAGGAATACAGGGACACAAACAGAGCCAAACTGAGAGGAGATCTATCAAGAGGACAAAACGCAAGATAGGGAGGCTTCCTCCTATTACACAGCTGAGCTTTCACAGGAGTGGCTGGGAGGTGACAAATCTAGTGGAGGGAATCAGATATTTGACACCAGGCACTTAGCCAGAGGAGCCGTCTCAGGTGGGCAGTGGTCTGCAGGTGAGGTACCTGGCCCATTGGCTGGGCATCTCTGCAGCATCTGTTACTGTTATGTTTAGACTATGGGACAAAGATACAGGACCCAGGAGGGGAAAGCGGGCCCAGGAGAGGCAGAGACAAGAAATGGTAATGAGGAGGGGAAATTCCTTTCTCCTAGGACTCAACGCCAAACCAGAGTCAAAGAACAAAGAGTTGTGCTGTTTCAACTGAGAGAAGTTTATTTAAAATTAACAGAGGAGGTTGGGAGTCTGAGAACTCTGCCTGTCAGCAACAGTGTAAACAAAATGCATTAAAATGGCTCTTCTCAGTGTGAACTGTGGTCTATGGTTGGTGGCAAGGCTCCAGGATGTGTAAGTTCATTGAGGGTGGTGGGCCACACTTGTGGGAGATGTTTGTGTGGGATGTGATGGGAGGTGTGGGAGGTGGGCAACATGGGAATCCCAGTGGGTTCCGTGTAATATTTTGGGTAATCTAAGCACCTCTTAAAATATATGTATATATATATATATAAACAACATTTTTGTAAGCAAATACACATATATGCATATATATTTATATATCATTTTGCAAATGTTTGTATGTATTGTGAGAATTTTGATTTTTACCCATAATAAAAAAAAAAAAAAAATGGCTCTTCTCTGTTTTGTTTGTTACTCCAAGGCAAACAAGGAGATACTTTTAATAAATTTAAATTAATGTACATTTTATTATAGAAAAGGATGTAACAGGAATTTTAATGGCAAAACGTGGGTGTCGAAAAGTTTATTAAAACTCACGGAGTCATTTCTCTTTGATTTCTGCACCTAAAAACAAACCCTTTTGACTGACACTTCATAAGTCTGCTCTTTCTTTCTCAAGGATGAGCTGTCATAATCTGGACACCAAGGCGTCCAGGCTTGCAGAAGTGAGTGGTGGAAAAATGGGATGTCGTGGGCCCTCATGGGACGGTCCATTTCCCCAGCAGCCATTCTGTGCGCCAGCCGCTCACATGTGGGTCCGGAACAAGGTGTCCTTGGGGGCTTGTCTTTTCCAGCACCGGGGGGCTACCTCAGATGCATGCTAGAGTTCCCCTTTCATCTCCAAGCTCTCCCTCTTCAGCACCTCTCTCCACTCCAAAACACCCCAGGACTCTTGCCCACAGCAGGACACATGTTCTGCAGACTGTGAGGGCATGGCGCCCACAGCTGATAGAGAAATAATTTTTTCTTGCTAACATGGACCACCTCTGCTAAGAAAACTTTGATCCAGCAGTCAATGATAACCAAATGACTATCTCTATTTATAGTCTTACCAAAGACTCTTTCTGGTGGGAAGGAAGAAAAGGAGATAGAGAAGGACTTCTTTCTAGCTGTGCAGTATTACTAATTCTTTTCATTCCCACACTCCGACGCATTAGGAGAAAGGCAGGTAGGATTTGTTGTTGCTGTTCTTGATGGTTTCTGTTTTGACAACACCTCTTCAAAGACTCGCCAGCTCAGCTGCAAAAAAAAAAAAATTTTTTTTTTTTTTTTTTTTGCTCTGGATTGAAACTTGGCATTTTTAGCTGCAGTCCCAGAGCAGCGTTTTTTTTTAAAAACTAAATTTGGATTAAATCTGTTAAGACTCTTCTCCAAATTGGGAGTGTAAAAATAAAATTCAGGAGCTTTATGAGTTCCTTGATAGTTTGTGTTCCTACTATGTGAGAAAATCAGAATCTACTTTCTGAAAAAGAAAGGACTGCCAGTCTGAGAATAAAATCTCTTCCTCCAGCGTGCACCTGTATCTGCGGATGAGCGTGTCTAAATATACAGTATATCCATTCGGGTGCCACACCCGCACACTCTTGAAGCTCTTTCAAATAATGAAATGCTAAGCAAACTGCAGGTGTCCAGCTCGCCATCCCTTTCGGGAGCCTCATCAGGCCCAGAGGACGGAAGACCAAGCAGTGAGCAGGGAGTGCCCCCTACCCCTCCCATGCCCCCTTTCTCTGGCCTGACAAAGTACAGGCAACCGAGTGCCGGGCACACGTCGCCCTTGGCCCCAGACCCAGCAGGCAACACCCCTATTGACAGAGGCTGCTGAACCTGTCAAGGGAGCATTTTGTTTCTGCCATTTCATTTATGTCTCTCTTCTCTACAACCACCACCAAAAGGCTGTAGGGGCTACCATGATATCAACCAATCTTTCAATTACCTCCTCTTTATTCCTTAGCCTGGACACTTGGAAAAATATCTCTCTTATCTGCCTGTGTTCTTGCTCACGTTTTTTATTGTTGTTGTTGTTGTTTTTACTATAATGCCAAAATTAATCATATCAACCCTTTTCCCCTTCACCCTATACTTATTGGATTCTTGTTGGTCCTTCCAAGGTTTCTTTGTGCAAAACCTAGAAAGTAGAGAGATGTATTTTTATTTCCCCCTCTTTCACATTACACTATTCTGCACTTTGCCTTTTTCACTTAATAGCACTCTGTATTAACGCACTGAAATCTTCCTCATTCGTGTTTTGACACCTGCACTATATCACACAATTTGCTCTTTGGGCTGGAGCTGTTTCCAACCTTTCCCTATACCCAAATTTGAAGCAATGAATAACCCATTCCATTTTTCTGAATTCTAATCCAAAAAGTTTTGTTTTTATCTGTTTAATCACATCCTTTTGCTCTCTTTTCTCCAAACTTGGAGTCACTTATTTAATTTGTTTCATTTTCATTGTTTCATTTTTTATTGGTATAATTACTTTACGCTGTGAATTTTTCTCTTAACAGTGATTTAGCTGGATCCAAAGATTCTGATTATGTTTTCATTGATATTAAAATTCTACATTTTTTGTTTATATTTCTCTTTGTCCCAAGAACTGATTAACAGTATTTTTTATCTCTAAGTGAAAGGGCCTGTTTTGTATTAAATTGTAGTTTCATTGCATAGTTTTCAGATAATTTTGCTTTCCTATTTTCTACTTCTTTAGAATTTACTGAGATTTTCTTTGTTATATAATTAATTTGTGATAAAAATCAATTTTTGTGAAGATCTGTTGGCACTTTAAAGGGTGCATGTTTAGATATATATCCATAAGACATAATTTATTGATTGCTGTTGATTAGCTCTTCTCTATCATTACTTGTTTATTTTTTGCTTGTTTGTTTTTTGGCTACTTGATGTATTTTGTACTGAGAGAGGTGAGTCACAGCCTCCAATTATTAGTGAGCTTACTAAAGCTGCTGTGATTTCTGTTTCATGAAACTTCCCACTATCATTTGCTGCAAAGATATCTTTAATTATTGTATCTTACTGAATTACAGCCTTGAGCATTAAAAAGTTCCTTTTCTGTCTAATCTAATGTTGTTTGGCCAGATTTCCATCTTATTTCTTATTAAAAATGTGACCTCATTTCTTTTGGTTGGGATTTTTCTAGCCTAACTTTATCCATCCTTTTATTTAACTTTTCTTAATAATTTTGTTTTAGCCTTATCTCTAGTACACAGCACAGAGTTGCATATGCTTTGAAATCCAGTCTGATATTTCTTTTAACAGATAAGTTACGTATATTTTCATTGACTCATGTGACAGATATGCAAGGTCTCTGGTCTTTAATATGAACTCATGTTTATATATGCATATGTAAATCTAATTTTCACAATGTGGTCTATCTATTATCTTTGCTCTTTTTTTGTTTGCTACTGAACATTATTATTTGAATATTTAGAAAGTTATTTTGTTCTTACTTGGTGTGATGGTGAGGCTAATGTGTCAACTCGGCCAGGTAATTGTGCCCAGGGTTCTGGCCAAGCAAGCACTGGGCTAATTGTAATACAAGGACATTCATGGACTTTACTCATCAGTGAGTTCATTGCATAGATGGCTGATTATATTTACAATCAACCAAGGAGATTGCCCTCAGCAATGAGTTATGTTTTATCCAATCAGTTGAATGCCTTAAAAGGGGACGTGATTTCAGCATCAGAGAGTATTCCAGCTTGACTTCGGACAGCCAGTGTCTCCTGGGAGCTCATCAAGGACCTTCATCAGAGCCCCTGGTTTGCAGCCCGCCTGTGGAATTTGGACTTGTGCATCCCCACGGTCATGTGAGAGAATTTTATAAAATCTCACACTATTTACAGATCTTTCCTGTTGATTCTGTTTCCCTAGAGAACCCTGACTAATATACTTGTATTAAACTTTCATATAACACTCTTAATCTGCTCTTTGTTCTAGACATTATATATTAGTTTCTATTACAAGCAACAAAAAAAACACCACAATTAGTTTGTAAGCTCTTTCTCTTCCTTTACCAACTAATTTTAAACAATAAAACTATTGTCTTTAATATTTGCCTTGTACTATTAAATAAACTAAAAATTTTACTACCTGATTTGTCAGCTTTAAAGGACAGATTTTTACTCCCAGCTATTATTTATGAAGAAAGCATTGCTTTTATACTAATTTCCACCTTTGTTTTCTACTCTCCCTTTTGTTATTGGTATATTATGTCTACATTTTCAGGGCTTTTAAAATGTGCATATTATCTATTGTGCTTATCCCTAACTCTCATTTAATCTTATTTTCAAAGTTAAATATATTTAATATTCACTGCTAATCTTTTCCTTGAAATTCCCCAAACCCCTCTTGGTTGACAGAAGCTCATTCTCTAGTAACTTCCCGGGGAGACAGGTTCACACTGTTTGTCCATAGCCTTTATAGCTGAGGATACTCTTGGCTGGATATAATAGCTTTAACTCAAGCTCTTTCTTCCTTGTCTATCTTGTAGGTTGCTCCTGGCTTCTGCTGCAGGTGTTGCTGGTGAGAAACCAGATGCCAATCTGACTTCCTTTCCCTCAAAAATGTTACTATTTTGAATGGATGACAAAAATATTCTTCCTTTATCATTAAAATGAAATATTGTAACAAATGTTTGCAGCCTGGCATCAATTTTCACACTCAATATACACATTTAAATATTTTTTTTATTTCAAGAAAGGTATCCTGAACTATAGTTTAAATATTTGCTCCATTCCGTTGTTTTCATTTTCTTCTTTGGGAATTCCAACAACAGGAATGTTAGATCTCTTTTGCTTCTCTACTGTACCATATTTTTCACATCCATTTTTAAAAATCTCTTCTTTAAATTTTCCTATTGTCTCCATTCTAAGCTTTATGTTCCTAATTATTCTCTCAACCAGGATTATTTTCCTTTGTTCTGTGGGGTTCAGTCTTCATTTCTGAAATGGCCTTTTACTTCTGATTGTCATTGAGCATATATTAATTTTGCATTTTAAAAATATTGAAACTTAGCTCCTGCAAGTATCACAATGCCTGTATACATGTGTGAATAAAAGTGAGGGTTCACCATCCCTTTCTGCCGCGGTCTAAACATGTAGACTTGGGAATGGACACGATGTTGAGGGGCCTGCTTTGTTCCACAGGGATAGCCGGTCTGTTCCACAGGGAGCCCACACAGAAAACTAGTCACTTAGTCAAACAAGCCCATTAAAGCAGAACAACAGTTCTGAAATTTTATGTGTGTGTGTGCGACATATGTATGAAACCTCCCTGTGTGTATATTTATTTATGTATTTTAAGTAAAAATACTCATTTACCCATCTTTTGATGGGCCAAAAGTCCAATCAAAAGATCCTTGCTTTTGAATGAGTGGACAGTGACTAAAACTCAGATCTTTTTTCATAAATCACACTCAAAATACATCTTCTATACATTCAGTTTCTCTTTCTTTAAACTTGACAGAGAATTTAACAACAGGTGGGGAATGATATGAGGACAGAATCCCTATAATTTCTCTGATATCTTACAGCCAGTCATCTCACTTACACCTAAAATACCAGCAAGGTTAAAATGACTTGACTTTATCAAATCTTCGTGAAATATTTATCTTTGCTCTCATAGGCAAAGCAACTCTTTTCTCAATTATTTTATTTCACTGTATTACATAATATTTAATTAAGATACATAATTACGGGGAGCAGGTGTGGCTCAAACTGTTGAGTGCCTGCTTCCCAAACGGGAGGTCCCAGGTTTGGTCCCCGGTGCCTCCTAAAAACAAAAACAAACAAGCAGACAGGCGAAAGAATCAATGTGGCTCAGTGGTTGAGCACCGGCTTCCCACATACAAGGTTCAGGGTTCAATTCCCAGCCCCGGTACCTTAAAATAAAAAACCTTAAAAAAGATACATACTTAGGATAACAAGTTCAACTCAATTGACTCTTAGATCTGGTGGGAGCAGATGTGGATAGTTATACTAGAACGGAGCCTACTGTGAGTGATGGGCGCCAGTCAGTGTGTTTTACAGGAAGAGTAAGGGGCATTGGTTGATTTGGTGAGTCAGCTTTGTAAGTGCCAATTAAGAGTGTTTCTACTCCACTTTGAATTGCTGTAGCTAGGGCACCCCAAGGCTTTTCAGAGCTCTCCGTTTGTTACACAAGTGGAATGAGGCAGGCCCTGTGAAGCAGCAGGGGAGAGCGCTTTCCTACTTTATCTCTGGGAAACACAGGTTCAGAATTCTCCTATGATGTGCTCTATGTTACAGAATTAGTATACTCCCCACCTCACCAGCTCTGTTCTTGCTAAATATTGAGTTCTTTCTTCACCCGATCACTTTTCGTAGCCCATCATTGCCTCCTGCTCCAGCAGCTTTATTATCTTTTAAAGAGAGCTTCCTGTGCTCAGGAGCCTCTAAGAGATGCTGGCAATTTCATTCCTTTGTTTTATTCCTCAGTATCAAACGTATTGTCAAAACGCTTTCACTGCTAATTTTCCATTTTATTTCTAATGAGGCACTAAGTCGCATTGGTGATTTCCCTTCACAAGAACATTGGCTTCCATTAAGATGTATCAATTGTCAACTAGTTTAAAATATACAGATTCCATCCATTAGGTGAGTTCTGGCTTTGAAGAGTTAGGAAAATATATAGGAAAATTTGAAAGTCATGCCATGCATATTAGCACTTAAATAGTTTCCCTTCTACAGTCCTAAGAAAAGAGAAGAGGGTAGCCAGGCCAGAAAGGACTGACTCAACCCAGGTGTGGGCAGTGACATCCCCAGCACTGGAGAGATTTTCTGTGAGAAGAATTATATGAGGAGAAGAATGCATTACTGCTTCCTGAGGTAACACATATAAAGTTAGATTAATATTTTTTTTTTTGAGAATCGAAGTAACTAAAATCTTTTACTTATCAAAGAACAAGAGATGACCCCCACTTCCCACACTATAATCTCTTCCTCCTTTCTAGACTTTTCCTTAATTGCTTGCCTTCATACTTCCATTATTCCTTTTAGAAGCTTTCACTTCAAGATGTACAAACCACATTTCGCACTCCTTAGCAAATAGGTGTTACCAAAAATACATATATAATAAACACAGAAGGAAAACATGTTTTATATGAGATGATTCAGATGGCAAAATAATCTCCTATAAAGAGCCACACTGATTCAGATTTGTATGAAAGATGTCAATGAATGAAGCAGGTTAAAAATCTATGCAGTTCTGGTCAACCAAAATCACGGCATAAGATGCTCCAAGGTTCTGTTCCCCCACAGAATCTTTGAACAAGTAGCAAAAATGGGTGGAGTCACCCTGCTCCAGAGCTCTGGAAAATAAAGGATTGCAGTGACTGGGTGAGTGCTGAATGAAGAAGCAGCAGCTTTAGAAAATGGTAGGAGAAGCTGGAGGTGCCCTGGCTGTCCCTACTCCACCTCCGTCTGCAGGCAGAGTGGAGCCAGCCAGGGCCCCATTGTGGTCCCCACCCTGTTCCAGAGGAAGCAGGGCAACTAACCCCTGCGCACATGCTGGGGTGCTGGGGCATCACCTGTCAGGTGCAATCTTGAAAGGCTGAACCTGGAAACTCATCTCTGGCTAAGCCTCCCAGAACTTACCCTGCAGGCAGAAGCAGTTTGTGGACAACCAAAGCAGTGTAAGAAACAATTAAATCAAAGCCTGGGGCAAAGGATAACCTGCTTTAAGACAGACAATAGAGTACCTGGAAGGGGAGAAAGTCTATTTCACGGGGAGTAGAGGGGGCATCGGCAAGCAGAAGCCCAGGACAAGACAGGCTCAGAAAAAACAGAGGGAAGCTGGACTTCATATCTGCCTTGGGCTGATTTTCTTGATAGGAGGGCTAAACTCTGAAGGAAATCACCAGCCAAGACAGAACCAAATGGCAAAATAATTATTTTTTTGTGAAAAGTGTTTTTTGCTTTGGCTTTTTTGTTTTTGTCCACTCCAGGCATCCAAGGAAATCTTAAGGAACAGACAGATCAGGGCCCAAATCCCAGAGTTAACACTTTAAAATATTAAAATGCACACTGTGCAACAAAAGATTACAAAACATACACAGAAACAGGAAAACATGGCCCATGCAAAAGAACAAGATAGAAATCCAGAACCGTCAAAGAAGACCAGATTTTGTGCATACCAAAGACTTTTTGAAAAATGATCCTCAACATGCTCAAGGAGATAAAAGAAAACACAGAGAAAAAAAGGATGCCAGGAAAAGGATGAGTGAATAAAAAGACAGTCCCAATAAAGACAGGAATTTTAAAAAGGAACAACAACAACAACAACAAAAAAAAAAACTGGAGTTGAAGACCACAATTTCTGAAATGAAAAGTTCCATGTACATGGATTAGGAAACTAAATATTGTTGAGATGTCACTTCTACCCAAGTGCTTTAAATCCAACCCTATCAAAATCCCAAAAGCCTTTTTTTGCAGAAATGGAAAAACCAACCATCAAATTTATATGGAAGGGCAAGGGGCTCCAAATAGCCAAAAACATCTTGAAAAAGAAAAACAAAGTTGGAGGATTCACCCTTCCCAATTTTAAAACTTATTACAAAGCTACAGTAATAAAACAGCATAGTATCAGCATAAGGACAGACATAAAGACCAATGTAATCTAATTACGAGTTCATAAATAAACCACATCTCTGGCCAATTGATTTTTGACATGGGTGCCAAATCAACTTAATGGGAAAAGAATACTATCTTCAATAAATGGTGCAGGGTAAACCAGATAGCCATATGCAAAAGAATGAAGGTGGACCCCTATCTCACACCATATATTAAGAAGTTAACTCAAAATGGATCAAAGAACCAAAACCATAAAACTCCTAGAAGAAAACATAGGGAAACAGCCTTTTGTTAGGCAATGGTTTCTTAGACTTCACATTAAACAACAAAACAAAAAATAGGTAAGTGGAACTTCATCAAAATTGAAAACTTTCATACATCAAAGGACTTTAGTAAGAAAGCAAAAAGACAACCTACAGAATGGGAGAAAATATTTGGAAGCCATATATCTTATAAGAATTTATGATCCAGAGTATAAAACAACTCCTGTGACTCAACAAAAAAGGACAACCTGATTAAACAATGGGCAAAATATTTGAAGTGACATTTCTCCAAAGAAGTTATACAAACCGCCGGTAAGCCCATGAAAAGATGCTTAACATCATTATTCACCAGAGAAATGCAAATCAAAACCACAATGAGATACCATTTCATACCCACTGAAATGGCTACTATTTTAAAAATGGAAAACCTGAGGCATTGAAGGGGATGTGGAGAAATAAGAACACTCATAAATTGTTAGTAAGAAGGTTGTGGAAAACACTTTGGTGGTTCCTCAGAAAGTGAAGTATAGAATTACCACATGACCTGGCAATCTCACTTCTAGGTATATACCCCAAAAAATGGAAAGCAGAGACTTAAACAGTTATTTGCACAGTGATGTTCATAGGAGTATTATTCGCAATTGCCAAAAGATGGGAGCAACCGAGTGTCCTACAACAGATGAATTGTTAAACAAGATGTGGAATGTATAAACGATGGAGTGTTATTTGGCTGTAGAAATGCATCCACCCATGCCACACCGTGGATGAAGCTTGAGAACATTATTCTGAGTAAAATAAGGCAGATACAAAGGAACACGTATTGCATTAACTCACTTATGTGAAATAATTAGAATATGAACGTTCATAGAATAAGAAACGAGATCTATGGGTTACCACGGGCCAGGTGAATGTGGGGAGGGGGAGTTAAAGTGGTACAGAGTTTCTTTTGGGGGTAATGGAAAAGTTTTGGTAATGGATGGTGGTGACAGTGGCACACTATTCTGAATGTAACAAACTGAATTGCATATTTGAAAGTGGATAAAATGGAAACTTTTATGTTGTGCATGTTACTAGAAATTTTTTTTTTAAATCATAGTAGTACAACACAAAATGTAAACCCTAATGTAAACTATGGACTATAGTTAAAAGTATAATTATAATAACATTGTTTCATCAATTGTAACAAAGGTACCACACTAAAGCAAAATGTTTATAATAGGGAAAACTGATTTGCTGGGGGTGCACAGGAACGCTATACTTTCCAGACTAGTTTTCTATAAACCTACAGCTGCTCTAATAAAAAAAATGATGGAGCAATGAAAAAAATCTATTCATATTATTATCACATTTTACTAAATGTGAGACATATATAAACATATATACTCACACATTGTGTGTGAGTGAATGAACGCTAAGAAAGAAAATCTGGAAGGATATATACCAAAATGCCAATAGTTATCTCAAAGAGTTGCAATTTAAAAGGCCTTCTTTTTATTCTTCTTTATATGTATTTTTTAAATTTTTAAAACAAAAATTAATTATATTATTATTTTTTAAATTATTTACATTATTTGGAGAAAAAGGAACTCAGATGAATATATGCTACAAGTATATCAAAACACATTTCTAACTCTATGTAGAGTTTAATGCCATCATGTCTATCTTGTAACCCTTCCAGGGAAATTTACTCATTGAAATGCCAAAAAAAAGCACCTATTGATCTCCTTGGCCCGGACTTGGGGACATAACAGTCAGTTTTCGGTGTGTACGTGTACATAGATCTGTGTAATGGGAAGATGTAAAGATATTAGGGAGAAATATTAGTCACAATGAAAGTCCACAAAATGTGAAAAAAAACATATTTGAAAGTGAGAACCAAAGAAATATGACTACATTCATCAAATCCCAGGACCAAAAAGACAAAGCACAGTGTGTGTCCTTCTACCCATGTGTCACTCAGGTAGGGTGTCACGGAGATCACACGTGTCAACCATCAATCTGCCCCAAGCAAATGCTACTACAGCACAAAAACCTCCCTCTCAGCACACAGCCAACTTCAGAGCACATTGCATTATTATTACATGGAAAACTCCAGAATCTTGCATTGATTCATGAAAGATTTTTTGCAGAAAAGTGGGCCAAAAGCAAAGTGCGGAAAACAAGAAGTCCAAAGTCTTGTGGAAGTGGAAGTGGGAGTTAAACGAGGAAGGGGGAAGCTGCAGAATGATTGTACCTGTCTGCGGAGTTGGTACAGAGTCCTAGACTCTCAGTGTTGGTGGATGATTTCCAAAGTATACCGTAGACAGCTGACCCTCTCTGGCCCTGGGCCATTTGAGCCCAGGATAAAATAATTCTTCCTGCTTACTAAGTTGGTAGAGGTGAGGAAGAATGCTGCAGGAGAGGAAGAGAAAAAAAAAACAAAAAAACAAAACAAAAAAAAAAAAAAACCAGAGAAGAGCATCTGATATGCTTTTGACTGACAGGTCATCACGCCAATTAGAAAGCAAAGTATTGATTTCTGGAAGCTCGCCTTATCTGTGATCGCCCTTCAAATAAGGGGAGGAGGGGTAGCAGGGAAGTTCGACTGTTTTAAATGATAATATTAAACAAAATAACAATCAGCTGGTCATACATTCTTTCATCCAACAAATATTTCCAGAGTCCCTACCATGTGCCAAGCAACGAGCTAAGAATATAATGGTGTCCAACTTTAAGTTCAGGAAGAAGTTAATTAGACAGCATTTCTGTAAATAATTCCTTTTAAGTTTTGAAACGTTTATTTCAAACTTCACCCAGTAATGAAAAGCTTAACAAGTTTCTATAATAGGCTAGGTACTGTGTCTAGGAATTCAGTGTTAAATAATGAAAGTGATTCCTGTCCTCAAGCATATGATCTAGTATTTATTCAGTTATATTAGCAAGTAATCAAACAAAACATAAACCTCCAGATTTCATAACATGATATTGTTGACCCAATTCCCATCCCTCAGCTATAAGCATGTGGAAATAGTAGAAAAAAATAAAACTAAGTTTAGATTTAAAAAATTAACTCAAAAGAAGAAAAAAGGAATTCTCAAGGTACCAATAATTATAGAATTTATAGGTTTTTTTCCAAAGATAGATGAAAAATTTATAATAATTAACCACATATTTGCTCCAAAGTCATGCCAGGGGGATAAATTGTTTTGTTTTGGTTTTAGTTTGGTATTTTTAATGAGTAAATTCTGTACTCTAAACTCTGCAAATATTTAGAAATGGGTTCTGATAAGAGGTAGCATATATTCATCTGAGCTCTACTTTCCTATACCAAATTAAACAGCTTTATTTTTCCAATAAAAAATATTAGATATTCATTTTTTTTAATTCGGAAGGTCAGTAAACTACAAAGGAGAAAAAGCAGTAACACTTAGAGGTAATTACTCTTAGTATATTAATACATAACCTTCCAGATTTTTTTTCCTTTGCATACACTCACTGAAACACAATATAAGTGAAAGATTTGTCTATACATTTCTTATATTTACCAAAATTTAATATCATACAGATCATCTTCTCTGATCATTTACATTAAAATTAGAAATCAAACACCATACATTTAGAAATTTGGAATCCTACTAAATTATTATTGTGTTTCAGGAAATATCACTGAAGAATTTATCAAATATCTAAAACATAATAGCAGTGACAAAAATAACAAGACTATTTCACATTGAAACTTGTAGGATATAATTAAGCTGAATATGGAGGGAAATATTAGCTTTATATATTAACAAAAGAAAAAAATTAGAAAAGTAAAGAGCCTAGCATTCAAATCAAGAAGTTAGTTACTCTACTAACCATAAAGTAAACCCAAAAATACCTGAAAGAAGAAAATTTTAAAAATAACAATAGAAATTAATAAAATAGAAAACAAGTAATTTATCTGACAGATCAACAAAAGGAAAATTTATCTGAAAAGTCTAATATAATTTTTAAAACTTCAACAATATTGATCAAGAAGAAAAAATGGATGTCACAAACACCATTAGAAATAAAAAGAAAGAAATATTTTAAGATAGAGAAGTAGTTTTAAATTTAAAGGCTATTGTGAACAAATTATATAAATAGTTGTTAAATGGGAAAGGGAACATAATTCTCAAGAAAAATAGAAATTACCAATATTGGCTCAAGTAGATATAGGAAACCAATAACCATCCAATAAATCACTATCCCAAATTTTAACTATTAAAAATCCAATAAGCCCTAATAGTTCTGTAAGTAAGAGATACCAAATGTTCAAGAATATATATTTCCTGTTTCATACAAGATTTTGTAGAGATTAGAAAGACAAAGCTCTTTAAATTTATATATGAGATATATAAGTGATAAAATCTAAAATCCTATAGATAACTCAATGTGGAATATTAAAATAATCTAAAATGAGGTAGAGAAGGAGAAGCAGATGAACCAGAATACAATAGAAAATTACAATTATTATATCAATATCAATCATTTTATTAAATATAAGTGGCACATGGTCTTAAGTCATCAAATTAAAGACAAAAATTATTAGATTGAATTTTTAAAAGACCCAACTATATGTTATCAGTAAGAAATGCATTTTAAATATAAATATATAGATCAGTTAAAGTAAAACAATGGAAAAAGTTATTCCACGTAAACAGAAATAAAAGAAAGCTGCTAAGGCTATATTAAATTTAGCCTAAATAAACTTCAGAACAATAAATATCACCAAAGATAAAGAGATGCATTACATAATGATAGAAAGGGTGAAGATAGTAAGAACACATAGCAATCCTAAATGGGTATTTATATAATTCATTGCCATAAGACTTGCCCTGCAAGAAATGCTGAAAGGAGTTCTTCAGGGAGAAGGAAATGACGTAGATCAGAAACACAGATGTATGCAAAGAATGGAAGTCAGAGAAGGAATAGAAATGAAAGAAAATCTCTTGATTTTCCTACTCTTAATTGATCTAAAAGGTAACTGTTTAAAATAATATCAGTGACAATGTATTGGGAGATTATAGTATATGGACATGTGCGTGGATGGCCATGATATCAAAGGAGACAGAGGAAAGAAATGTGAATGCTCGGTTATAAGGCATCTGCACTACACATGAGGTGGAACAGTGTTATTTGAAGGTAGATTCAGATTAGTTAAAAATGTACAACCACTAAAATAAACTTTAAAAGTATGTATTGTATGTTAAGAGAGGGAATTATATGGAATCTTATAAAATTTTATCAATTAAAATCAGATAAGACAAAAAAGGAGGAAGGGAGAAAGAAACAAAGAACAAATCCATTGATTAGAAAATAATTACAAACATGGTAGATATTATTTCAACTATATTAAAAGTCACATTAAATTTGAATGGTCTAAATATACCAAAGGCCAGAGATTGTCAGAGTGTATAAAAAACAAGATGCAGCTATATATTGTCTACATGAAACCCACTTTAAATATAAAAACTATAAAAACTCAAGTAAATTAAAAGTAAAGTGATGGAGAAAGATATAAGCATGTTAACACTTATCAAAGAAAGCTGAGTAGCTACATTAATTTCACACAAGCAGGCTTAAGAACAAGGAAAATTATCAAGATTAAAGAGGGCATTACATAATGCTAAAGGGGTTAATTCTTTGAGAAGACATAAGGATCCTAAATGAGTTTCTTCTAACATCAGAGCATCAAAATATGTGAAGCAAAAACTGGTAGACTGATAGAACTGTAAGGAGAGAGGAAAATCCACAATTATAGTGGGAGAATTCAACACTCCTCTAAATCAAGCTGGATGAAAATCAGTAGATATAAGTGACCTGACCAGCACCATCATTCAACTGGATTAATTGACATTTATAGACTACTTCATCCACAACAGCAGAAATAAACATTCTTCTCAAGCTCACAAGATAGGCTGCATTCTGGGCCATAAAAGACACCTTAGGGGAGTGGCTGAGCGCCTGCTTCCCACATGGGAGGTCCCAGGGTCTGTTCCTGGTGCCTCCTAAAAACAAACAACAAGCAAACAAATGAGAAAAGAAAAAAAAAAAAAAAACCTTAAGGGAGTCGATTAGGTTCAGTGGGTTGAGCACCAGCTTTCCACATACAAGGTCCCGGGTTCAATCCCCAGCCCCGGTACCACCCCCCCCCCCCAAACGACACCTTAACAAATTTTAAAGAATAGAAACCAGGCAAAATATGTACTCAGACCACAGTGGAATTAAAAAAGAAATCAACAGAAAATTAGCTGGAAATTTCCTAATATTTGGAGATTAAACAACATATTTCTAAATAACACATGGGTTAAAAAAGAAGACTCAAGAGAAATTTTTAAATATTTGAAATAAATGAAGACAAAAATACAGCTTATCAAAATTTTGGGTAAGCACCGAAAGTAGGGCACAAAAGGAAATTTATAGTATTTAATGCATGTATTAGGAAAGAAGAAAGATCTAAAATAAATAATCTAACTTACCATCTTAGGAAACTAGAGAAAGAAGAGCAATTGAAAGCTTGAAAAAAGAAGGACATAATAAAAATCAGAGTAAAAATCAATGAAATTGAAAGCAGGAAAACAATTGAGAAGGTCAACAAAACCAAATAATGTTGTTGTTTTTTTTAAAGACTGACAAAATTGATAAACCTCTAGCCAGGCTAACCAAGAAAAAGAAAGAACACATAAATCACCAGTATCAGAAATAAAAGAGAGGTCTTCAGTAATGAGCTCATGGACATTAAAAAGATTTAAAGAGACATTATGAACAACTCTATGACTACAAATTTGATAACTTCGATGAAATGGACCAATTCCTTGAAAGACACACCACTAAAACTCACAAAAGGAGAAATACATCATCAAAATATACCTATTAAATAAATCAAGTCAATAATTAATAATCTACAAAAAAGAAATCACCAGGACCACATCGTCTCACTGGTGAACTCGACCAAACATTGAAGAAAGAAATGATACTAATTATCCATAAGCTCTTCCAGAAAATAGAAGCAGAGGGAATACTCCCTAGCTTATTCTTTGAGACCAGCATTACTCTAATACCAAAACCAGATAAAGACATCACAAGAAAGGCAAACTGCAGACCAATATCTCTTGAGAATGTAGATACAAAAATCCTCAATGAAATACTAGCAGAGTGGATCCAACAATGTATGAAAAGAATTATGCACCATGACATCTGGGCTTTCTTTCAGGTATTCAAGTTGCTCCGACATTTGAAAATCAACCACTGTAATCAATCATTTTAACAAACTAAAGAAGAAAAATCATGTCAATTGTTTCAGTAAAAAGCATTTGACAAAATTCAATATTCATTCACGACTTTAAAAAATAAAATAAAATCTCAGAAAATTCCTCAACCTAATAAAGGGCATTTATGTAAAACCCTAAGCTAATATCATACTCAATAGTGAGAAACTGAACATTTCCCCGCTAAGCCCAGGAACAAGGCAAGATGTCCTCTCTTACTGCTCCCGTTCAACTTAGTAATGGAAGTCCTAGATAGTGCCATAAGACAAGAAAGGAGACGGATATGGGTAAAGAAATAATAAAACTCTGTTCAAAGATGACGTGATTGTCCATGTAGAAAATTCCAAAGAATTGACCAAAAAACTCTCAGAACTAGTAAGTGAGTAAATCAAAGTTTCAGGATATAAGGTTATATAAAATAGTTGTTTTCCAATATACCAGCAATGAACAACTGGAATTATAAACTTCAAAAATAATGTCACTTAAATAGCATAAAAAATGAAATACTTCTGTATGATTCTTCAAAATATGAACAGGACCTCTATGTGGAAGACAACAAAATCTGATGAATGAAATCAAAGAAGATATAAATAAATGGAAAGTCATTCTGAGTTCATGGGTTGAAAGACAATTCATCCCAACTCGACTAAAAGATTAAGGACAATCCCAATAAAAATTCCAGCAAATTATTTTGAGAATATTGACAACCTAATTCAAAGTTTATATGGAAAGGCAAAAGACCCAGAATAGCCAACACAGCATTGTAGAGGAACAAGAAATTTGGAGGACTCACACTGTCCTATTTCAAGACTTACTATAAAGTAACAATAATCAAAATGGAAAAAAATAATAGACACATAAATCAATGTAATAAAATAGAGAGCTTAGGAATAGATGCACAGAAATAGAGAAAGGTGGAAAAGGAATTCAGTGGAGAAAGGATAGTCTTTTCAACAAAGGGCATTGGAACAATTGGGCATCCATATACAAAAAAGTGAACCTACACAAAGACTTTATCCATTCACAAAAGTTAATTCAAAATAGATCATAGACCTAAAAGTAAGATGCAAAACTTTGAAACTTCTAGAAGAAAACAGTAGGAAATTCAGGTGATCTTGTATGTTTGGTGATAACTTCTTAGACAAAGCACCTAAAGCACAATCCATGAAAGAAATAATTGATAATTTGGACTTTATGAAAATTAAAAGCTTCTACTCTGTAGAAGATATAAATAAAAGAATGAAAATTCAAGCCATAAACTGTAAGAAAATACCTGCAAAACACATACCTGATGGAGGATTTGTATCCAAATGTACAAAGAACTCCTGCAACTCAGCAGTACGAAAACAAAATCTCTGATTTTAAAAATGAGAAAAAAATCTGAACACCTCACCAAAGAAAATGTACAGGTGCAAATAAGCATAGAAAAAAGTCGTTCAACATTATTGTCATTAGGGAATTACAAATAAGACAACTACATACCTTTTAGAATTATAATTGCTCAAAAAATGGAATACCTAGGTATAAATCTAACAAAATATGCACAGGATCTTTATGCTAAAAATTACAATGCTGATTAAAGAAATCAAAGAAAATATAAATAAATAGACATACAGTATTGATAGATTGGGAGATTTTAAAAATATGTCAATTTTCTCCAAATTGATATACAGGTTAATACAATTCCTATCAAAATCCCAGCAAGGTTTATAGGTTTGTATAATAATTATTCTAAAATTTATATGTAAAGGCAAAAGGAACTAAAATAGCTAAAATATTGAAAAGGAATAATTAAGTCAGATGAATTACTCTGATTTAAAGATTTATTTTGTAGCTACAATAATCAATCTCTGTGGGATTGGCAGGGGGATAAGAACATAGGTGAACAGTACAGAATAGAATCCTGTACATAGATCCACTAAAGTACAGCCAACTAATTTTGGGCAAAGATGTAAAAGCAACTCAGTGGAGGAAAAGTATTTTTTTTCAACAAGTGGTGCTGGGGCAATGGGATGTCCTTAGGCAACTAATTAACCTTGACCTAAACCTCACATCTTACACAAAATTAACTGAAAATAAATAATAGATGTAAATGTAAAATGTAAAACTATAAAACATTTAAAAGTAAACAGGAATAAATCTTTGGGACCTAGGGCTTTGTTAAGAGTTCTTAGACATGAAAGCCAAAGCACAGTTCATAAAAAGAAAAGTCAACAAGTTGGACTTCATCAAAATAAAAACCTTTGCTCTGTGAAAGATCCCTTGCAGACGATGCAGAGCCAAGCTATAGACTGGGAGAATATATGTGCAAACAATATATGAGATGAAGGACTCCTATCTAGAATGCAGAAAACCCCAAACTCAGTAGTAAAAAAAGAGAAAGAAAAAATAATCCAATTAGAAAATGGGCAAACAATATAGATATTTCACTAAAGAGAATATAAGGATGGGAAATAAGCTCAAGAAAAGATGTTCAATATCCCCAGCCATGAAGGAAATGCATACTAAGGCCATGATAAGTTATCACTTAACAGAATGGCTAAAATAAAATAGTGCCAACACCAAATGCTGGCAAGGATGCAGAGAAACTGACTCTCATACATTGGTGGTAGGAATCCAAAACATTAGCCACTCTGAAAACAGTTTGGCAGTTTCTTAAAAACTACGAATGGGCTTACTGTATGACCCAGCAGCACACTCCTTTGTATTTATTCCAGAGACGTGAAAACTTACAGTCACACAAAATCCCTGTGCCATATGTTCAGTGGGTTCATATCAGGAATCAGTTGTTTCCCCCACGTAATTTAGATTGCTAGGATGGAAGACATCTGAACTCTTCGTGTGGGAGAGTGCGAGTAGCTCGGTGGTTGAGCGCTTGCTTCACATATATGAGATCCCAGGTTCAATCCCCATTACCTCCTAAAAAAAAGAAAACTGTCAGATGACCTCCACATGTGGGTTCCAGTTTAACTCGATACACATGGCTAAAACGAACCTGCGTGTTTGGACACCACAGACAGAACAGGTCACATTGGAAGCTTCAGTTAATGGGAATTATGTGAAAAATGTGGTTTTAACAAGAGTTGGTAGTTATAAATTTTTTAAAAGAGAATAATTAAAAATATTTGGAAGGACAAAGTGGCAGCTGTTCTTAATAAATAAGATGCCAAATATATTGGCATGTTATCGTCCTCAATAATTCTTAGTGGCTGCTACCAGTTGGCACTGTTCAGTCTGAACTTCTGAAGTTTTGTCTGCGAGTAGCATCACACACATAGTTCCCTTTGTCTCATTGAAATGGTCAGAAACATAACAAAGTGTGAGAGGGAACAGAAGATTTAGCAAGGCTGCAGAAAATGTCATTTATTCCATTGTCAAAGGCAGTAGAAAGGGAGCCAAGGAGATGGTTTTAGTCTTCTGTGAGGATTCTATTGTTCATCATGCTGTAATTATGAAATATGAACTTAAAGGGATGGAAGGGGAACTCTATCTTTTCTGGAAATAGTTCTTAACGATTTAAATGGCAGGCTTATGTCCCCTCGACTGACCTCATAGTTAGACCAATACGCTGTAATACTCAAAACAGTCTGCAGAGCTGCTTCTCTTGATTTGTCTGAGTTCCAGACAAATTAGAAGGCTGCATAGCAGAGAAAACACTGCTAATCTTTCATGACTGTTAGATGGTTTAACTGAAATGTAATTGGGGAAACAAATTTCTCTGGTACGAAAGAAAAAATGTTGTACCATTTTCCTCAATTCAAAATGAATTCATTTATTCCTTAATCACAGAAAGAAAAAGCTCTCTAAATAGACCTAAATAAAATAAATGGAATTCCACAAAAAAAAATTTTTAAATAAAAAAAATTTTAAAGACTTCAAAAATACTTCCGTCCCTTCAAAGCCCACAAGGAAGTAAAAGGACCCTGTGGCCATAGCAATCCAGAATTAATATCTGACATTTGGAAAATGAGTATGTTTGAGAATTTGAAGAAAGGAAAGCTACATGAAATGAAATAATCTTGAGTCATTCTGTGTCTGCAATATCCACCTCGCTCAGGCACACTCAGATATATGTTAAAGACATAGCTGTCTCTACTTCCATTTCAGGAATTTTTTCAATAAATGAAACTCCAACTGCAAAAGTAGTTGACAATGTGGAATTACAAAAAAAAAAAAAAAGCTGTCAGAAGGCCCGTGTGGGAGATACATTCACCATAAGCACAAGTGCTAGGAATCTGAGAAGCTTTTAAATGGATTCAGAGACCTTCAGGGGAGAAAAAAAAAAAAGGTCTCCTTCTCCAGTAATTGAATTTGACACCAATGTTCTTTGGATGCTAGGGCTGTCCTGGGTATTTTCCCATCCACATCTAGGCTAAATTGGAGATGGTGACCTCTGATAGACTAGAGCGATCCAGGAAGTAATAGAAACCTCACTTCATAGAAACTGGTGACAGGTTGGGATTAAATGCCAAGCTGGCCAGGAGCAAACTCCTTCTCAGAAGTCCACAGGCTTCTAAAGGAAGAACAGAGATTTTTAAACCATTCTATAAATGCTTCCTTTCCCAAGGTGCTCCGACTAAATTGAAAATTATGGTCTAAGAGCACCTTAGAATTGGGACACAGGATTTGCATTCAAACGAGATGTTATAGTTTCCTAAATTCAATACCACTTTCACAGAGCTCGGGAACAGTGATGAGTGGTACTGTGGCAGCTAGACAGGGGGTTATGTATAAAGATGTCCCTTGTGCTGTTGTTTAAAAGAGTGACGAGGTGGAAACAGCTAAGTATTCAAGAACAGAGAATTTATTAAGCTACATATATCATGAGGTGGAAGCTTGAGCTGCCAAGAAAATGCATCTTATAAAGAATATTTAATTAAAGTAAAATTCTCAAGCTATAGTGTTGTGAAGGCAAGAACTAGAATTAGACACACAATGAATGTATATATATGCAGATATATTAAATATGCATAGAATAAAAGATCAGAAATTGGTATTTCATCACTAGGAGATAGGATTACAAGTGATTTTTATATTACTTTTCCTAATCTACACATTTACTACAATGAATGTATACCTTTTTATAGTCAGACACTTGAAAAACAGTAGCTAAGGGAGTGAAAAGAGTATTACAGTCAATTTAACCACTAAAATTGCTCACTAATTGTTAAATGATTTATTGAAAAAATATTTAATAAAATCATTATATAAGAAGTTCTATGACAGAAGACCTAGAGAATATATGTTTGCATATTTCCCCTCCTAGAAATTCATAGAAGGGAATAAAAAAAATTGAAAACAGAAAATGAAATTTCATCTGCTATAAAACCAGGGAAATGACAAAAACCTATACAACAAACCCTAAAATATGTGTAAACTATAATTAAATTTTCATCCTAATGGAGTACACTAAATAGTTCCCTTAATCATTTCCTTAATGATTAAATTGTTGAATAAATTCTGATACATCTATAAAATTAGAAATAATGATATGCATCTATGCCAATTGATTTATATGTATGTATATTAAACCAAAAAAACACAGAATAATATGTAAATATAGAGAATAGGTAAAGATACATAACATACATATCATCTGTCATATATTTTTATAGATAAATATATATGCACATACGAAGTTATCTATATACCCATTTTATAACACAATGATTTCCAAACTCCATGACAGAGAGTATATGTGAATGAGAAGGAAAAGAGAGAGATTATATGGTCATGGAAAAAATAAGAAATAATTGACACACACAAAGATGTTATTCATAAAAAAATGGAAGAGAGAGCTATTTGAATGTCGAGTATAATAATCAAAATTAATTTTAAAATCATATACATAAACTTTGCTTCTTGGTCATGACAGTGTAACTGGTACTGAACTTGCCTTCCTAACAACTGTAAATCTGAACAAACTATATCAATCAACTGTTTTCAGGCATTGAAAAAAAACAGCACAAAATGCAGTCCTTGAGAGAAGGGAAACTATCAACTATGCACAATAGTTGTTCCAGCATTGCCCTGGTTTTCTTCATAAGGGTAGTTTTCTCCATAGATCAGGAAAGTGAGGACAAGAAGAGCAGCAGTCTTGCTGGGCTGTGGAAGCAAGTATTTAGAGCTCCAGGCTGCTGAAGGAGCCAGAACTTTCAGTGCAGGGTATATACAAAAAGGGAGCTGCATGGAACAGGGGAGGAACAAAAGTCTCATGGAGATTCACTGTGTTTCTAGGCTTAGGATTGGGAAGATCATTCAACAGGGTGAGTGCAAGTCCAAGCAGAGATGGCTTGCAATAGGATGAGACTAAACAATGGTATTTGAGATTGTGGAGTGTGAAGAGACATTGGAGTTCCAACTCAGCTACAATGAAGAGACTGTGATATGCACACTGGGCATTCAGTTGATTATCCTCAAAGCCTAGAGGAAAGTACACACAATAGAAACTGGCCAAAAACTAAAATAGGCCAACCTTCACAAAGAACATAAACAATCCTGACAAGCCCAAAAGAATGTGGCAAGATTTAAATGTCTGCCAGGAAAAGAAATCCAACACCTATAAAATATGAAGATGACATAACCCAGACTCCCTACAACATAGCATCCACAATGTCCAGCATATACTCCAAAATTACTAGAATGCAAAGAAATAGGAAAATGTGACCCATAGGGAAGAGAAAAAGTAGCCAGTAGAAACAGGTCCCTAAATGATCCAGATGTTGGAAACAGCAGACAAGACTTCAAAGCAACTGTTATAAATATATTTATGGTCTTAAAAGAAAATATAGTTATAATGAATAAAAAGGTAGGTAAACTAAGTGGAGAAATACTATTAAAAAGAACAAAATGGAAATTCAATAAATGGAATGTACAATATTTGAAGTGAAAAATTCACTGGTAGGCTTCCCAACAGATCAGTAACAGCAGAGAAGAGGGTCAGTGAACTTGAATACAGTTCAATAAATTAGTTTATATTGAAGGACATAGAGTTAAAGTATGAAAAATATGAACGGAACCTCAATAACCTGTAAGAGAATACTAAGTTTCTAACATCTGTGTATTTGGAGTCTCAAAAAAAGAAGAAAGAGATGGAGTCAAACAAAAATTGGAAGAAATAATAGCAGAGAATTTCATATCTTTAGTGCAAAAGAGCAACACAAAGCTCCAAGAAGTTCAGCAAAATGCAAAGGAAAAAAAATAAAAAGAAAACCATGTGTACACATATCATAATCAAACTGCTGAAAACTAAGTATAAGAGAAAATCACTATAGTAGCCATAAAATAGCCACACATTATAGACAAACAGACAATAGTACAAATAATGAAGAAAATGGAATGGCATCTTTGAAGTGCTTGAGTAAAAACAAATGTCATCCCTGAATGTTATATCCAGAGAAAATACCCCTCAGAAATGAAAGATATTTTTCAGAAAATAAAACAGATCATTTATCACCAGCAAATCTTTACTAAGAAAATGCTAAAATAAGTTTTTGAGGCTGAAGGAAAAATATACCAGATGGAAATTCATTTCTACCAAAAGAATGAATAGCTCTAGAAATATTAAATATTAAAATATTCATTAAAATTTTTTATCTTAATTCTTTAAAAATATAACCCAAAAGCAAAAGTGTTTAAAATTTATAAAGGATATATATATATAAAACAACAAGAGCACAGTGTATTAGGAATTAAATAGTACTACTCTGCTGCAAGACTATACTTCTGTAAAGGATAAAACATTTACTCTAAAAAGGCAGTGATTTTTATAACAATTACTAAGAAAATAAAGTAGTATAGCTTAAAAATTCAGTAGATAAATAAGAATCGAATAATAAAAATTATTAAATTAACATAAAAGAGTGTTTTTAAGGGCAGATAGAAGCAAAAAGCCAATGGGACAAGTAGGGGAAATACCAAAATAGTAGACTTGAGTCTAACCATGTCAATAATAACTACAAATGTTAATGAAAAAACACCCCAAATTAAAGGCAGAGATTGTTGGACTGGATTAAAAGGGAGCAAAAAGCTAGTCTTAACTGGATGCTGTTTACAAGAGATATTCTTGCAATAAAAAAGAAGAGACATAGAGTTTAAAAACTTTTAAAAAGAAAAATTATACAAACAAAACAGCAATTAATAAGCATAAGAAAGCTGGAGTGGCCACATTAATATCAGACAAAATGGATATCAAGACAAAGAGAATTACCAGAGATAAGAAAACATTTCTTAATTATATAAGGGTCAAATGTAAGGAATAAATAATAACCATTAGTGAGCATGAACCTTAAAATGGAGCTTCAAAACACATGAAAAAAACTTGACAGAACTAAAGGGAAAATAGGTAAATGCGCACTCATCGTTGGAGATTTTAACATTGTTCTTTCAGTCATTGAGAAAGAACTAGGAAAATTTCCATAAGGATTAAAGAATTGAATTTTACTGCAAACTGCCTTGACCCAGTTGACATGTATAGAAGAGTATATTCAGCAATTGCAAAATACACATATGTTTTAAGTGTACAAGAAATAAAGAGCAAGATAGATTATGTGGGTCATAAAATAAGTTCTAATACATATTTCAAAGAATGAAATATCACAAAAAATTGCCTGATCAAAATGGAATCAATCTAGAAATAAATTATAAGATATCTAAAAGAGCTTTAGTTATTTAAAATTCGTCTAAATAATACATGTTAAAAAACTCATGAGAGAAATTAGAAATCATCTGAACAGAAAAATAATGAAAATACAACATATCAACATTTGTGGGTTGCAGCTAATGAAGTGATTAGAGGGAACAGTATTGCTTTATATCTTCATATTTTTAAAAAAGGTGAATCTCACTTTCCTTCATAAGAAGCTATAAGAAAAGAGAAATAAAACCCAAAGGAGTTAGAAGAATGGAAATAATAGAAATAAGAATGCAAGTCAATGAAATAGAAAACAAACAATAGAGAAATTTAACAAATCCAGAAATTAGTTCATTGAAATAATTAATAAAATTGTTAAATCCCTAGCAAGACCGATCTAGAAAAATAAGAACAGAAACCTTGAAATAGAAAACAAATAGAAAAAAAAATGAATGAAATCAGAATTTGGCACTTTGAAAAGATTAATAAAATGGATAACCCTAGCAGGACTGATTTAAAAAAAGAAGATGAGAAAACTTATTTAAAAATTGGGAATGAAAAATAAAAGGGGATATCTCTCCAAATCCTACCAACATTAAAAAGCTAATAAGGAAATATTATGAAAACTTTTACCAATAAACTTGACACCATAGATGAAGTGAACAAATTTCTTGGAAAAAAATGTATATGAAGATTAAAACAAGCTGAAACAAATTCTAAATACATTCTATTTATTTTAGAATTTGAATTTCTTATTTAAAAAAAAAAAAAAACTACCCCCTAGGGAAACTCCAGACCTAATTGGTTTCACAGGTGAATTCAAATATTTAAGGAAGAAATAATGCCAATCTTACACTAAATATTTAAGAAAATAGAGGAGGGAATGCTTCTCAATTCATTTTATGAGCCCATCGTACACCTGATATGAAAACCTGAAAAAGGGATTACAAGATTAGAAAGATTACTAGACAAAAGAATTATAGACCAATTCCTCTCGTGAACAGACAAATCCACTTTAAAATGTTAACAAATTGAATCCAACAACACATAAAAAGGATAATACACGGTCTGATCATCTCAACATCTCAACAGATGAAGAAAAAACATTTGAAATTTAAAATTCAACATCCATTTATGATAAATACTCTCAGCAAACTTGGGATAGAAGGAAACTCCCTCAACTTGAAAAAAAGGGCATTTTCAAAACACTTTCAGCTAACATAATATTTAACAGTGAAAGACTGAAAAATTTCCCCCTAAGAACAAGAAAAGGATGAGGATGTTTGCTGTCACTAATCTACTAAGCAAGTGGCAAATAAAAATTTCAAAAACAAGTTTATTTGCAAAAGCATCAAAACTATTAGAGCTAATAAATGCCATAGAATACACAGTAAATATATTTAAAAGCAATTGTATTTTTATAGACTGGAACAAACACTTAAAAAATTGTTTTAATTTACAGTATAATCCAACAACATAAAATATGTAGGCATAAATTTAACAAAAGATATGCAAGACCTCTACACTGGAAACTACAAGCTATTACTGAAGAAAATTAAAGAAGACTTAAATAAATGGAGAAATATACTATGTTCATAAATTAGGTGACTGTCAATTCTCCCCAAACTGATAGATTCATCACAAGACCAATCAGAATGCAGGCCTGCTGTTTATATATATTCGTTAATACAGGGTAATTCTAAAATTTATATGGACACTGAAAAAACTGAGAATAGACCAAACATGTTTGAAAAAGAACAAAAGGTTGGGGGACTTACAGTACCTGACTCCAAGACATCTAGAATTCAAGACTGTGATATCAACCTAAGGATGGACAAAACTGGAGTTTTTTTTTTTCCTCTCACATGGCAGGATCAAACATGGCAGCTTCCTTTTCCTGCCTGAGTGTCTCTCTATGTCTCTGTTTTTATCAGACCCAGCAAGCGGGCAGAGACTCAACATGAATCACACCCCACTGATGTAGTCCAATCAATTGCCCAAAAGCAATCTGATCAAGTAATCTAATCAAAGGCCCCTTGACTGAATTAATGCAATCAAAGGGTATCACACTCAGATTAGTTTAAAAACATAATCTTTCTCTTTTTGGATTCATAAAATAATTTCAAACTGCCATACCATCTATGTGGATAATAACTATGTGGCTCATAACTTGGGGAGAAAGTTAGACTTTAATTAAACAACTTATTCTTCTACCTCAAAAGTTGTCTAGTGAAGAGCTTTGCTTTTCATATGTGCACTGTCAGGTATGCTTTGTAATAAAGATGTTTTGTACAACAGAATATACAATATGGGGAGCTGGTGTAGCTCAGTGGTTGAATCCCCAGCCCCAGAACCTGGGAAAAAAAAAAAAAACGAATATACGTTGGTCCCTACATACCTCATATCAACAATTTGGAATCAATGGACCAACTTTCTGGATAGTGTGTGCTTGGGAGAGGTAGAAAGAAGTATTTCTGATTTTATATTGTTTTATGTAGATTGTAAAGGCCTGTGCCATTAATCAAAAGAGAGAACTACTACAGTCTCAAAAATATAGAAATCATTGCCTTCACTAATTTTTAAAAATTTGGTCCCTTAATAAGAACAATAAAAAGGAAAATAAATTTGTGGCTGACAGAGCAAATTTGACAGCATGCATTAAAACCACAAATTCTATCTTTGCTGGGGCAGTGAAGCATTACAATATAAAATGGAGCAGTGGGCAGAAAGTAGAGCCAGGAGTGCTTATTTACTTTAAAAGCACACGGCAACGTCATATAATCAAATATACATGCAGCAAGTCATTGGAAAAATGTCACAGAAATTTTATCTGCTCAGGCTTCAGGAATACGTCGTTTCTCAGGTTTTATCAGCATGAAGTATAATATATGTCTGTCTTTAAGGAGAAACATTGATCAAAGGCTTATGAAGAGTTATATATCATAGTTACTGGATAATTTTACTGTTCTCTATTCTAATACAGTTAGCTGCTCGATCCTCAACAGGTGGCTTCTGCTCTCCTCTCAGACTTGTCTGAAGCCACAGGCCACAGGCCACAGGGCAGAAACTGGATCTGCAACACAGAATGACAGTCTCCATGTCTTTTGTAGAGGACTGTGCCAGGTATTTTTAACAATTAATATTCCAAGAAATAGACTGAGTTGCTGACATCTTTTAGATAATTGTCAGATGGGTTCAGAAGTTCCAGGACTCCTTTGAATCCACTACTAGATACTTCATGAGAGCAGACTGATGACCCAACATTGATGGAGAAAGAATAAATTAGGTAGGACAGAATGAACTTAAGAGGAACACCTAACTGTGGCTATTTATTTTTGGAATAATATCCATGGAGTTTTTAATGCTCTGTTTTCTGCTGGCTGCGTGAGGAAGCTCTGTCTCTTTCTTCCTGACCTATTTCTAACCTTCAATTTAATAACAAAGATTTTGCATTTGGTTCTCACTGACTCCTTAAAACCCAGAAACAAATACTTCTTTGAGTTTCTTCCCTCTGAATGGTTATGTAGTCACTTGCATTAGTCTAAGAAAAGGCTGTTGTCTATGCTATCAGAATGTAACAGAATAAATTGAACGTGCAATCAAGGCCATACGTGGCGTGACATATTTTAGAATCACTCTCATGTCACTAGATACAAGAAGTCCACCGTTAAGGAGCAAGGATTCACTTCGTGGGTGGAGCCCATGCCTGGAAAATTCCCCCATGAAACTACTCCCATGCCTGCCCCATGGCTTACATGTCCCAGCCTTGCAGGAAGTACGACAGCAAGCTCAGGACAGTCGGGATATTACAGAGAGAGGAAGCCACGCAAATGCATGGACACTGCAGGTGAAAGCGGGTGGAGATCGATTTCTTGGATTTGGTTTCTTAACCTCAGAATAGAAGAACAAATATGAGCAATATTTTTAAAAAATATTTTTTACTGAAGTCTATCATTCATACATGAACATGCATAACAATAAGTGTATAGCAAATGTTGTGAACTTACAAAATAAACATGCTTCTTATCATACAGGGGTCCCGTACATCACCCCTCCACCAACACCTTGCATTGTTGTGAAACATTTGTTACAAACTATGCAAGAGCATCATCAAAGTATTACTACTAACTACAGTCCCTATCTTGCATTTTGTGTATTTTTTCCCCAACCCACGCTATTTTTTTAAAACATTTTTTTACAGAGGTTGTGAGCTTACAAAACAATCATGCACAGGTGCAGAATCCCCATACCACACCCCTTCACCAACACCCCACGCCGTGGTGGAACATCTGTTACAGATGATGAGATAATCTCATAGACTATGACCACCAGCCAAGGTCCACAGCGTATATCCGGCACACTTTTTCCACACACCTCCGTTTTCAACACAGTCCATCTTTGGCACTGATGCAAGAATAATATAGTTTTGCTATTAACCGCAGCCCATAGGTCACTCCAACTGTATTTTTTCCGTGCTTCTCCCCATTCCCACCGCCCTGCAATAGTGATGTACATCTGCTCTAGCTCACAGAAGGACACTTCGGCATCTGTACCCTCAACCACAATTCTCATCCACCTCTGGGTTCACTGTTACTCAGTCCCTAGATTATTCTCTGGCTTTCTTTTAATTGACGTTTACTTCCCCAGACTACCCTTTTGAGTCACAATCCCATTTATAAACCAGCTGAGCAATATTTTTTTTTAAATCGCTGGAGAGTAGAGATGATTGAAAAGCCAATCCTAGATGCCTTATAAAGTTTCCAGACAGAAGTATTTTTCTGGTCATAATAATTGCTTTACACCATGTGGTCTAGATTTGATGGCCATGCTTTAGCTCATCTATGAACGCCGAGAGCGACACCTGTGTCAGGGAACCAGGCCCAAACACAATGGAACCAGGCCTTTTTGAGATCAAGAATAATCCCTAGAGATAATTTACAAACACAGGAGGAACTATTATGAAAAAATATCCAAAACCTGGAAATAGACTAAAGGTTGACGCAAGTCCATTCACTGTCATCCCGGAGCATTATTTAACCAGACCAGCCAAGGATTATCTAATTCTCTAAGGGTATGTAACTTTACTTTGGCCTATCATTCACTGTTAACTAGGATATTTTATAAAGCTATGGGAATAGACTTCAGTCTATAAAAAACTGATAACTTTGCAAATAATTTTTTTCCTATGGCAATGAAAACGAATTCTGTCCTCTAGGTTTACAAATGATCTCAGTCAGGTAGAAAAGATTATATCTCAGGGGTAAGAGTTGATTTCTATAACTAGTATTAACTGCTTTTGTAGGTAATGTAGCATTCTTTCTTTCAGTGACTATAAATACTTCTGCCTTCCCTATACTTTTTGAAGCAGCTTTCCCAATTCATGACTTAAATAAGTCTTTGACATGTGCTCAGGTAAAAAAAGAAAAAGGTACAAAAGAATGGCAAGTTAGACTAACTGCACACTTTTTCATGAAAAACAAGAGAGTCCAGATTACATTGGAGTAATACCTTTAAAGAGCTCAGAGAAAAAATAACCTAGAGTGTAATCGTTAGTTTACATGTAAATCCTGAGTGAGGTGAAATTACCTCTTTAAATGAACAACTAAAGGAAATATTCCAGTAATAAGAAAAATAGAATAAGTAGGAATGGATGAGATTCTTTTTTGAAAAGAAAAGGCAAAACTGAAATTCTAGAGAGGGATAACATGAAAATTAGGAAAGTAAAAGAGAGGCAAATACATGTAAAAATGTTCTTTAGAGAATGAAATAATAATGAATACTTTTAGAATTGCTTGCGAAATTTATAGTTATCTGTGCATTTTTAAAACTACAAATATTATTAGAGATATAATTTATATCTTTAAAATATGGAAAAATAAGAAAACTCTACCAATCCCACATAAGAGAGAAATAAAGGCAAAAAAAGCAAAGAAAAAGGTTAGTAAAGACCAACTTAAATGGTGGAAATAAATACAAAAACATCAGCAATCATAAAAATTGTAAATGAATTAAATTCATCTATTAAAAATGGGGATTATCAGACGGATTTTTAAAAATGTAGCTCTTTGGTGATTTCAAGAAATACTAAAATAAAACATCACAGAAAAGGTGAAATAAAGATACAAAACAATGTATTCTATGCAATTACTAAAAGCAATAAAAAGCCAATATAGTAAATTATAACTAGACAAAATGGAATTTAAGGCAAAATAATTAATAGAGATAAAGAACAAACCACAAAATAACAAAATGAAATTATCTAGAAATAAAGTATGAAATCATGAAATTGCATGCACCTACAAGCAAACCTTCAAAATATGCAAAGTAAAAAGGTGGCAGGATTACAATGAAAAATTGATACACCTCTGTCAAAGGATCTAGCGATATTATTGGGGCTAAGGAAGATTCAAGTGACAAATTAGCAAGCTTAATCTAAGAACAAACATATTTGTGAAATTGTTCTGCCCGCTACATCAGTAAGGAAATTACGTTAAATTTCAAAGAAGTGACACAATTGAGATGGCATTGTCCAATAACAATACAACTAAGTAAGAAATCAAATAATAAAGAGGTGACTAAAAATATATATGTTGGATCTATCACTGTCTCTTTTCTCCCATTAATTATAGAATAATTTATGGGTTAAAGAAAGAAACCACAATAAAAAGGACATGTTTAGAACAAAATAAAATTACTACATATCAAAACTTATTAAAAAAAACTTAGAAGCTAGTGAGGAAAATATATGCCCTAGATATATTTATCAGAAATAAATTAAGTATTCAGCTCATGAATCTGGAGGGAAATCCAAAATTCAAAGATAAAAAGGAAGGAAGTAATGAATGTAAGAGCCAAAATTAATAAGGTTAATGAGAATATATAGAGATTATTTTTTGAAAAAAAAAAAAAAAGAAACCAAGTTATATAGCACAAAAAGTCAAGAAAAAAGGAGACCACACAACACTTTTAGGAGAAAAGAAAGAATTGTGACTATAAATATATTTGTGACTATAAAAGACTTTTAAAAACATAACAGTATTGTCAACAATTTCATTCCAAGAAATATGAAAATTTAGTCAAAATAGATAGTTTTCTAGAAATTCAAATCACCAAAAGTTACTCAATAATTATATGAACTATCATAATAAATTACTTCTAGTATATTCCCCCAAAAGAAGATACAAAACCCAGAACATTTAACAAATCTTCAATGAACAAATAACCTTTTTATAATGTATGAAACTATTTCAAAGAATAGAAAAGGAAAGTTCCCTAGATATCAAAACATAACAAGAACATTCAAGAAAGGAAAATAAGACCAATATCATAAAAGTAGATGCAAAAAAAAAAACTAAATAAAATATTATCAGACTTAATCCATTAATGTAGGAATTTTTTTAAATCAACAAAACACAACCAATAAACAACAAAACCAAGTAGAATTTACCTCAGAAATGCAAATGCAAATTGATAGTAGAAAAAAATCATTATATTAATAGATATGGAAAGACAACTACATGAGCATCGAATAAATGAAAAAAGGCATTTAATCAAACTCAAAACTCATTAATAATAAATACTCCTCTCCTGCTAAAATTGAAGGAAACTTTTTTAAGTCTCAAAAAGGAGTTCTACCAAAAAATACACAGCACACCTTATAGATAATAATGATACTTCAAAAATATTCTCTGCTATCTCCATTTTTATTTTATTTTATTTTATTTTTATTTTTTAAAGATTTTATTTATTTATTCATTTATCCCCCCCTTGCTGCTTGTGCTCACTGGGTCAGCTAACCACGCCGCGCGGGCGGGCTTGCCTTCACCAGGAGGCCCCGGGAACCGAACCCGGGGCCTCCCATATGGTAAACGGGAGCCCTACTGATTGAGCCACAGCCGCTTCCCATCCATTTTTATTTTTCATAGTACTGGGAGACTTAGCAAAAATAATAATAAACAAAAACAAATTAAATGTGTCTGAATTGAAAAGGAAGAAACATAGTTTTCATCACTATGGATAATGCAATTATCTACATAGAAAATCCAAGAAAATTTGCAAAACATTATTAGAATCAACAAGAAATTTCACCAAGTTTGCTGGATTCAAGATCACCATATGTAATTCATAGGTTTCCTCTGTAACAGAACAGAAGATTGTCTTAGTGTAACAGCTTTAAAAAGCAAAAACAAACAGAGGATACCACTTTGTAGGTAACCTGTTCTTTCTGCCTGGAAATCTGGAGGTTTTATTCTTTATCCTCTAAGTTCATGAATTTTTGCCAGGATGTAAGGCTGTCTTTTCTCTTCAATCCTCTTGGACCTCTGTGAGCCTTTTCAATCTCAATATCAGGTCTCCCCTTAGCTCAGGAATATTTTCTTTTAGTATTTGGTCAGTAATGTGGAATTCCTATTATTCACATAGTAAGTCTCTGTATTTATCCCTGTCTCTTTTCCCTCATGATGTCTGTCTCTTTGTACATTTGTCCTGTGCTCTGAGCTAGTGCTTGTGCTGGGTACTCCTGTCTACGGAATTGGATCTCACCACCTCCTCACCCACTGTCTCCAGAAGGAGGTACCTAGCAGGAGCATAAACAGAATCTGAGACCCAATCAATGCCTAGCAGCATAAAGGTGCATGCAGACAGCTGGCTCAGGAGAGGGGAGCAGCTGGGATTGGGGTGCAGAGAGTAAAGGAAATGTTTCCAGAATCTATGCCTCTACTTGGTCAAAAGATTCCATTCACATTAGCACCATACTCACAACAGAAACATAGAAAATCATTTTAGAGAAGATGAAGGAAGTATAGTCTTTTCAACAAATGGTGCAGTCTGTTCAACAAATAGAAAAACTAGACATTGGTGTGGAAAAAATAGTCCTCAAGCCTTACCTCACACCATACACAAAAATTAATTTCAAATATATAGAAGGCCTCAATATAAAGTCTAAATTTATAAAAATTTCCAGGAAGGAACATAGAGTCCAGAAATAAATTCAAGTGTGTACGATCAATTAATTTTCAACAAAGGCACCGATGTATTTCAACGAAGAAATGTTACTGAAGGATTTAAAAGGAGACCTAGACAAATGGAGAGCTAGATCATATTCATAGATGGGAAGGCTCAACATAATAAAAATGGAATGTCTTTCCAAATTCAAAGGAATTACAATAAAAGTCACAACACAAATTGATGAAGCTTGATGAATTGATTCTAAAACTCATATGGAGGATTACAAGTTCAAGAAGAGTTAAAGAACCTTCAAGAAAAAGAAGGAGGGAGTGGAATTTGCCATATGATATATCAAGGCTTAATTTCAAAATTATAATAATTGTGGTAATATAATATTAAATTCAATGATAGAATTATAACTAAATGAAACAGTAGAAAAGGACAAGTAATATATTCAAGCATATTTGGAACTTCAATATTTGACAGTGGGGTGGATGAGATGACACATTTTTAAATTCCCACTTATAACATTTTTAGTTAAAAACTGACAAAGAAGTTAATCTTGACCAATATTTAATATGCAGACTGACATTGCCACCCTGCTAGGTCCTATATAACTAGACAGGGGAACCTACCATGGGGCCAGTACCTGAGGAAAGTTAGAGTACCACAACCCAGAGGAGTTGCCCTCAACTTCAAATGCCGTGCAAACAACTTTAAAAATGCTCTGATGAAGTTTATAGAGATAACATCACGCATAAAATATATTCACCACATCATTTATAGAAGATCATTGCAGCAAAGATGTTAAAGTCAGAAGTCCACAAAGAGCTGCAGGTTGTCATAATGTGGCTAATTACATTAAAACAAAACATTTAACTTACAGTAAAAAAATTACAATATTTTGTAATAAAATGGACAAGAGATGATGAAAATCTCTTCTTCTACAAAGACATTTATTGTTTACCTTGTGGCAAGTTACTTATATTGTCAAATTTGCAGAAGAGCTACACATCTTCTTTAACAAAATGACATGTGTTTCCAGTTTGCAGGCCCTTCTTAGGATGAAAAGCAGCTCTAAGTAATTTGCTACTAAAATGTTTCTGAGAGAAAGAAAAAATATTTTATATGCCCCTTAAGAAGCAACATAACTTTTTAACAACGGGTGAGGAAGAAACTGCTTTTCAAAACTCAGGCTATGGATTGAGCAGTTTTTCAAACAGATGTTTGAAAATATTTCCATCGTTACCCAATTTTATTGCCACAACAAAACAAATATATCTTCTGTAGAGTTATCGCATATGTGTGTTTTAAAATGTGGAAACGTAGTTTTCTAACCTGTTTAAAAATCACCTGACTGAAACATTGCTTTTGGGTTTGAACCTAGAACCTCTGCCAAGTTCTGACAGTCCATGGTGAACGAAGTCCCAGCCATCACAGGTCTGGGGATGAGACAGAGGAATAGATAGGCCTTTACAGCACAGGCTGATAACTGCTATGTAGCCAGGCTCTTAATCCAGTCTTCCCAGAAGAAGTGATGTCAGTGCTGAAATCTAAAAGGACACATGAAAAGGTGTGCTGGAGTGGGAGCTAGTGCAGCAAGTGGGGTGGGGAAAGTTTGAGGTTTACCTTGGCAAAGCAGACACTCTCTGGCTTTGAAAGGAACTTTGCTATTCCAACTCTGGCATCACAGCACCTTATTTTGAACCTGTTTGGTGCATCTTTCAACTGGGAACTGGGACCGTACATGCCACTGAGTTTTTCACTGTGTTTTTGTCCCAAGTGCAGCTAGCACTGCTCTGTGACTTCGATTTCCTTTGCCTTTTTCCCTTTGTGTATATACTCCCATAAGGAATCTCTTAGAGATAGGCTATAACCTGTGAAAGAATTACTGGTCACCTAACCCAGAAGTTCTCATACTTTATGAACATCAGCTGGGGGTCTTGTTAAACGCAGTTTCTGACCCAAAAGGTCTAGAGTGAGACCTGAGACTGCGCGTTTCTAACTAACTTCTAGGTTAACCAGGCCCCCAGCTGATGTGCCTTTCAAGCCTCTCTCCAGGGTCCTGAAATAAGAAAGTGCCTGGTTCCTCTAAACGCCATTAGGACTTCAGTCTCAGAAGATGTATTTCTACACATGGTATTGAAAGAATTTGCATGTATGATTCAGACATGGAATATCTATAATCTTGGAGAAGAAATGAAAACAGTACAGGTACCTGTAGCTTGGAAATGGGCAATTTCAAAATAGTCCACCTGACTTAAAAAATGGGAACAGCATAGATTCCAATAATTAAGATTTGTATAGTTGAAATAAATTCCCTTAACAAAATTTTGAACTGGTTTATTATATAGGCAGTTGGTGAGCTCAGAAAAGGGGTCCCTCATTACTCAAGGCACGGCCAGGTTCCTTCAGACTATGAATGAGTTGAGACTAGGCTAACCTCATTTCCTGTATGGACAGGGTGGTGTGGAGATCAGGGGAAGGCTATCTTCCTAAAGTGTCTAGATTTCAGGAAGACCTTTGGGAAGAGGCTGTCTTGCTACCCTTCAGGCAAAGGTGGAGAAATGTGGAGAGATTTACCAGTGGGTGCATCTGTGGCTAACAAAATCAGTGACCCTAGTGTCTTATACACTAGACAATTAAGACCCATCATTGTGCTCAAAACCGTATACGTGCAAACACAGAAACCATGTGTGGTGAAGTGTGCTCATTGTCTCCCAGTAACTATTTTCCCCTTCTTTCATGTAACAGAATTTTTAGCTAAGCAGATGCTGTACAGGATAAAGACTACATTTCCCAGCCTTCTTTGCAAGTTGGTATGACCATGTGACTATTTTCTCCAATGGGGTGGAACAGATGCAATGTGTTCTGGGGGTCGTGTCCTTAACTTGAAGGGGTCCCCTCCCTTTTCACTCTTTATTGATTAAATGGGGACACGATGGTGAATCAACTCAGCCCTAGAGGTGGCGGGGAAATAAGATAGAGGGCACCTGGATTTGACCCTGTGAGGCCCTCCCCAAGCCCCAGCCTGCTTATACCAGGCAGTGATGGAGAGAAATAAACCTCTATCTTGTTTAAGCCACTTTGAGTCTCACTCTGAGCATCTACATCCTAAGTAATTGAGCATGTGTATCTGATTGGCAGAGGACATTAAGCTGGGGAAATAAACAATGTGTTCAGTATCAGTCAGGAGGCCAAGAAAATCTTTAATAGGCTGGAATGCAGGGCCTAAATTCACGATGCATTTTCAGAGGCTGGCATTTAAGTTAAAATAATCAATTGCATAACAATGTGTAGGAAGATTCCCCATAAAAGATCATGTGTTTAACACAGGAGAGAGAGGGGGTTTGATCTGACTTGGAAGCTCAGTGTGCACACGGTCCTAGGCTGCAGTAAGTAAACATGGTGTCCTCATCAGGGAAATTGAGACCCCCACCCGTAGTGTCCTGGTCAAACCTAAGAAACACAACCGTGGGGCAGCCAGCATGCAACGTGTGCTGAAAATGCACCACACCTTCAGAGTGGGAGATTCCGGTGGGCACACAGACAATGGTTTTCTTCTCCTCTCACACAGCTGTCAAACATACTAGGTTGACTTTCTCCCTTCCTCACCACCATAAAGCACCATAGCTTTAGGGTTACTTTCATTTTTAATAACAGTCTCATTCTGGTCTTTCAAAACTCATTTTCAGGAATCAAAAAATGCCATTCTTGATGAAGGACAGTTGGGAAAGGGAAACATTTCACCGCATACTTTTGGTTTTTGAGCCATGTGAGTATATGATCCAGTAACACAATTTAAAACAATTTTTTAAATTCCAGTATAATGCAAAGTTTCACTATTATATCCAATTCAAAGTCCTAGTTCAGGTCGGGTTAATGGCTCAAGGCAGCAAGGAAGCAGCTGTTCTCTCCTGGCTCTCTCCACCCTCTTCTCCCAGTTACTCTCTTCTTCAGGCAGAACAGACGAGAACAAGAGAAGAGAGCAGCAGAACCAAAGGAGGAGGAGGGCCAGAAGTCTTTTCACTTAGCCCGAGCTGTGGGTGAGCTCTCTCGGCTAATGCCAGCTGGCTGTCCAGGAATCCAAATGCTGGCTCACTCACGGAGCCCATTTATGGATTCACCAATGACCCCTCCAAGGAATCTCTGAACTACACAATTCCATGTCTTGGGCATGACGCCACCTGAATTCTTATTATCCTCCTTCATATCCTGACACTTATGATCTGGGCCAGTACCTACTTTTGACCGCTTAAGCAAGGGCTGGCTTCTTGAGCAAGAGCTCATCGGGGTGGCTGAGCCCAGCTACCTTCATTGACTTGGACATGTCTAGGAAGCATTCTTGATGCATCAGACACTAGCAGGACACACAGCTCCCACAGCTGCCTCTCTCCCTGCCCTTTACCCCCAGGCAGACTCCACCAGCCTCCCGTCGTCAGTATGCTTCAGGAGGGAAACCAGTAGCTATTCCCATGTCTGCACACCCAACTGAGCTCCCTCAGAGCGCCCTCCCTCCTCTACTTGGAAGTGCCACAGTGCACCTGAGCCGTGTCCTACCACTCCACGCGCCAGCCTCGCCTTCTCGCAGGTACCCCAGCCTCTAAGAGCAACTCTCTTGGAGCACCCCCACACTTGGATTAGGTGTACCCTTTCTTTCCCTTCCCCATGGGGAAAGAAGGAGAAAACCCAAATATTTCCCACTGAGCCTAAAGATCCCTATGCTAATCCAACAATTTTCTCTTGGAACTCTCTTCTGCCCAAGTAGGCTGAACGGACCTATTGGAGGTGAGAGTTGAAGGATATATTTTTCACCTCTTATTAACTTCTGGCAACTCCTCCTTAGGATGTGAGGGGACTGGGGACTTGAAAGAAACTGCTAATTGTCCCACAAACCGTTGTCTCCCCTCTTTTCTAGAAGGACATAGCTAAAAGCATATAGTTGCCTAACCAGTAACATTTTCCCCCTTGCTTCTTCACATTCAAGGCTCAGGATTCATATTTAGTTCTAACAATAAGATGCATTTGCATTTCGACGGCAGAGGGCAGGCACAAAGCTGCCTCTGGCCATCGCCAAGCCTAGCAAAGTCGTGGATTCGCCTGCAGAGCATGCTTTCCTGATAGTGATCCCAATTGGATCTTTGCCCAGATGCTTTTTTAGTAATTTCCACCATCATTTCTCACCCGAAAAGTCAGTGAATTGTCAAAAAACAGCAAGCCTGGGATCTTTCTTTCTGGGTAACGATCTTTATTGTCACCTTTCTCTCTTCCCCTCACTCTTTAGTATAAGCAGTAAGAGGAAGCCAGCAATCACCTTCAACGGTCTGAAATCTCCTCAGCTACATCACCCAGTTCATCAGGTCTCTGATGGGTGATTTCCTTTCTCCTGGGCGGAACATGCTGTCCAAGGTACTTCCCGTGTGACATCAGCAAGCCATGTCCCTGGCCACTGGCGCCCAAGATTGCAGGTTTAACTATTTAGTGCTTTTGCCACATGGGCTGCGAGTCATTGATATAGAACTAAGATTAAGAAATAATAATGTGCTGCTTGCCCAAATTGCATTTTTCACGGGTCCTATCATATCGGTGTACAATTCATATTCTTAATGCTTGGCAGTTGCCTTACTAGCATCTCCTTGGAATGCAAAACTGTAAATAACACTTAGCAGTAGCTTCATGAGGCATCTAGAACGGCGCCTTTATTTTTCTTAAATGTTTGCTATGTTACACCATCCAGATAGAAAATAGAACACAGAGTGTAGCCTGCACACATACTAACCATAAAAACAAGCATATTGTGACACCAAAATATATTTGTAAAAGTGGTCAAGGAAATTGAATTGAACATATGCTGTCATCATACAAGTATTTTTAATGAAATAACACTTTGTATTTATATAGCACCTTTCTTCTAAGGAGCAAAAATATGGCTCCAATATTATTACTCATTCTCATGCCATCCCTGACAGGTGGGTAAGTAGCAACATTTACACCAAGTTTTAATCACTGGAGAACCAAGTCATGCATCAAGAGCAAACAAACCACACACAGCAAGCAAGAAACTTGGAATGCGCAAGCTCTAATGCCCAATGTGTTCTACTCACACATGCTTTGCTCTGAAATTTTAAAAGCTAGTTTGAATACTGGTGGGAAAAAATAGAGAAACAGTTGAAGGATAAAATATGTTTACACCAGCTTATCCAGGGCCTTGATGGAAGAACCTAGACTAGAAACTGCTGGGAGTAAAAAACAGTACCCAAATGTTGATCATCTATGGGCCATCTACATGCAGCCCAAGTGAAAATTAAAGTGTCCATTCAAACAAGGTCCCGAATTGTTGGAAAGGCTTTCTGTAGTTTTCACCAGTTGACGTGAAGGCCCATTCCCCAATCAACTGTCACATAATGTTCAGGTTATCAACAGCAAATCAATTCGCATCATAAAATAAATAAATCTGAGCAGCACATGGATTCTTGCATAAAATTTAACTTCAACAGGATAGAAAATTTTGGATGAGATGTTCCTGAGAAGCCCTTCAAAAAATTATTCAAAGAACTAAAAAAGGTCTCTTTAAAGAGAAATGCAAATTATAGACATAGTTAGAGCCTAAAAGTATGTATCAAATAAGAAAATTACCAAAGGATGAATTCCTTAGGAGCACGGATGTCTTTAAAGAGGGTTTAGTATATTTAATCTCTAGTTAACTCTAAATTATCCAAAGGTGCCATGCCCATTTTTTTCAGGTACTATGCATCCATGCATATGCATGCCTGTATCCATGTATTCAACCAATGTCAGGAAACCCAGGGGGATTATGAAAATGTTCAGGGATAAATGTCTAAGTGAGTTGAAGGGCTGAGAGCAGTCACATTATGTTCCAATAGCAAATTTCAATACGTGATAAAATAACAGCTAACATTTATTAATCACTGACTATGTGAATGACCAGTACTTTACAGGCATTATCTCATTTAATCATTGCAAAACTCCCTTGAGACAGTCCCATTTTATATACTTAGGGAGGTGAAGAAACTCGTTGGAGGTCAAAAGTAGCACTGGTACAAGTACCTGCCTGACTCCAAAATCCATTCACTGGTGTTTTCTCTGGCCCTTCATATCTCAATTCATGAAGAAAACTTTGAGTTTTACCATTAATTTCATCCTTGGCACTGAAGAAAATTAAAAAGTGACCATTTTCTGACATTGAAAACCTGGAATCAAAAATCGATTAAAATCTTATATTTTCCCAAAGCCTCATTGTAAGCATTCCGATAAGGTATTTATTTTCACTATTTTGGTGTTCATGGGTTTAAACCATTTGATTCCTATTCTGATTCCGTCTTTTCCTATTTGACTGATTTCAGACCTACCCTACTATCATATTTCACCAGGAAGCTGCAAATATTGTTAAGGAATTGAAAAAATAAAAAGGACACAAATCTCTAGACATTTGATTGACTGCCTCTTCAATAATGTCATCTAGATGTAATATAGTAAATTGCAATGATACCTCTTTAATTAATTAACTAGCTAGTGAATTAATTAATTAGTACCCCTGGCAGGTAAAGTTTCCTTTTCCAGAATGCTTCTTGGCCCACAAAGGTGGGGAGAAAACAACAGTCCTTCAGCAGCCTCTGAAATTCATAGTAGTTGAGGTCTATCTTCAGGAGAGCAAGTCCTCTGTGAAGTCATAAAGAAACTTACATCTTCAAGAACATCTCTGCCATCAGCATGTTCGCCTCCGAAGGATCAATTAGGAGAACAATCCATTATTTCACATAAGAAAATCAGACTGGTCATCTCTTACTTGGTTTTGTCTCTTACTTCCACCGCCAAACTGATTTACTTTTAATCTGACAAATCAGTAATGTTTAGGGCCTCTCCTCATCCCCAGACTAAAAGCAAGACAACAAGGCAGAGGAGAGGTCTGTCTCCAAAGTCCTCACCTCCTGGGTCTACTACCACTGGACTGTATTGTTTTACTACCATATACTCCATCAGTTTTTAAGCACTGAACGACATTCCTGCCATCTGTGGAAGCATCAGGATAAAATTTCATTCCATTGCGAAGACATTGTCCTCCAAACTGAATCGACTCAATGTAACTGGTGAAATCAGACTGGACAGGCTTCCCCTCCTGCTTGCTGGAGGGTTGCCAATTTGCATTGCTCAGCCTCGCTCCTGGGCCCAACACACTCTGTGTGGATCCACAGCAGAATTTCTCTTTCCATCTGCACCACAGTTAATTGCTTCTCTCCTCTTTTTAATTTTGAAGAATGCAAGATCTTTCTACAGGTATGCAGGTTTTAGATTCACATTCAAGCACCAAGAGCACACTCCCGGGTCTTCATGAACACATTCTCCCAGAGTCTCCCTCTCCTGGTGCATAAACCAAAGATTCTTGGCTCTCTTTTCCTGACCTCCTTGCTAATTCTCAAGACTTTCGTGGCATTTGTTTACTTGTGAGTCTTTTAAATAATATTTATTAACAAATATCTGCTGCAGTCCAGGCACTGAGCTAAGTGATGTTGAGACAGAGAAGAATAAGACAGTCCTTGCCAACAATGAGCTCATGTTTCCGTGTGGGAAACCAACCATGAGAACATTAGAGAATGTGGTGGAAGGGAAAGAGAGAGTTAATCCTTGGGCATTTTAGGACCCTCTAAAAAAGCCAAATCACCCAACTAGAGAGCCTATCCCTTTCTACCTACTCTTCAGGTTCTATGTGTTTCCAGAGCTTGATTTCATAAAAGTGTTAAGTATTTCCCTTTCTATCAACGTCCCTACACAGACACCAGGTAGATTTTCCAACTCCCAACTGGAATCATCTTTGTACTTCCCAGGCAGTAAGTCACACATTTATAGACTCATCAACTTATCCATGGATATACTACCACAAACAGCAGAATACTTAACACCCACCTCAGCCCAGGTTTGAGTTTTCTTACTGCAGGTACTGTTTGTGGAAGGTGGATGATTTTTAACATGGTGGGTTTAAAAGCTCCTTTGAAATCAATGGACACTCATTTTATCCTTTGGCTTCAACTTCTGATCTTAATAAAGATGGGGGAAAAAATCCTCAGTTCATTTTAATTCTCTTAGTTCCTAATGTGGTGTTCTGCATGCGTCTTCAATGATTGGCCTTTCTTTTTACCTATCTGGCTTTGAATTACATTGGCTAACTTCAAAAACTCATCTTTAGTAAATTGGCTCTGAAATGGAGGATACATAGACACAGCACAGCCCCCCAGCGATTGTTTGAGCTGGCCTGTCAGTTTTGAAATACACAGCTTAATAAGAGGTCAGATATAGAGGCTTCAAAAGCCTGTTTATTTATCATATATTCAACCCTTAATCATTTTATAAGGCTCACATAAAATGTCAGTTGTTATTCTTTTTCTCATTACAGGTCCTTAACAAAGCCAAATACCATTACATTGTTCCATTTGGAGGAAAAAACAGTCACTTGAACATGAAAGAAATCAAGCTACAGAGCTACTGTGACAGTGGCAGGGGGTCTGGAACTAGAGAATGTAGTTTCAAATCCCATTTACTCATTGCATGCTTTGGGCAAATGACTTGACTTCTTTGAGCTTTGGTTCCCTTCCCTATAAAATGAAAATGATAGTTCCTGTCTCAGAAGGTAGTTGTAAGGATGGGTGGTTAGTAAGGATGAGCGAGAGCCCCTGTCCTGCTGGGCTCGGCAGGAGCATCCGCCACGGCCAAGTGGCCCTGCTTTCTTCAACAGTCTCTCCCAGCCAGCTGGGACCGCAACCACCTGGACGTACTCCTGCTGCTCTGGCCTCGCCTAACCCTCCCCCCGTGGTCGACACGTGCTGATGTTTCGGTCCTAGACACTTCCCTTGTCATTTTATAGCCTCTCCCTAAGACATCTCTACCACATTGGGAACTTCAGCTTTCATAGGCCAAAAACGTCTACTTTGAGTTTCACACCCATATATACAAGTGTTTGCACAATACCTCCATTTGGGGGATCTCAAACTCGACAGGTCTAAACCCAATTCAGATTTTCTCCTTCCTCTCTAAATGTGGTAGTCTACTCTTTGTTCTCCATCTCTGCCAGAGGTATACCACCACCCATCCAGCTGTGCAAGCCAGAAAGCAAAGAACCATCGACTCATCTCCATACGCCCCCAATCCAGCCATCCCAGGACCTGTCTATTCTGCCTCCTAAAGAACTCTTAAATATGCCTTTAGCCCTATATCTTCATTCTATCACATCGGTCCAAGTGATAATCTCCCTTCCAGTCTGATCCTGTGCTGCAGCCAGAGAGCCCTTTCCAATGTTCAAGTTTCATCATGCTGTGTTCCTTATGATGGTTAATTTCACATGTCAACCTTGCTATATTATGGTGTCCAGTTGTTTTGTCAAGCAAGCCCTGGCCTGATTGTTACTGTGAGGGTATTTTGTAGATGAATTTAATCATCAGTCAGCTGATTGCATCTATGGCTCATTGCATCTACAGTCAACAAAGGAGTTTGCTCTCAGCAATGAGAGGATTCTCCCCATCTCAACAGTTGGAGACCTTAAAGACAGAGGATTTCAGCTGTCAAAAAAGAAGAATGTCTGTCTCTACTTCTGCCAGCCAGCTTCTCCTGGGGAAGTCATCATCACCTTTTTTGAAGTTTCCAACTTGCAGCTTCTCCTAGAGAATTCAATGTCACCTTCATTAAGTTCACAACTGGTGGCCTACACTATGGAATTCGGATTTGCCAATCCCCATGGTCATGTGAACCAATTCCTACAATAAATCTCTTAATATTTACACACACACACATACACGTGTGCGCACACATACGTATGTCCTGTTGGTTCTGTTTCTCTGGAGAACCCTGGCTAATCCATCCCTGCCTACACCTTTTCCCAGCTCTGCAGTCCCCTTTGGGTCAGAAACAAAGCCTTAATCAGGCCTGTAGAACCTCTAGACATGGCCCTGGCCACCAGCCAGCCTCCTCGCCCATTGCTCCCCTGCCCCCAGACCACCCTGCCTCCTCCTTCACCCTTAGCCATCCTTCAGGCCTCAGTTCACTTCTACCTCCCCAGGATGCTGTTCGACCACCCCTTGAGCTAGCTTGGGCCCTTCTTTCTACATCCCCGCCTCATCCCATGATTCCCTTTCATAGCATCCTTCAGTTTGCTGTTAAATAGTAACATGTTGGCTTTTTCAATATTGTCAGCCTCCTGCACTAGAATTTATGCTCCAACAGGGCAGGAAATATATCTGTCTTGCTTATCATTGAATTCCCAGGGGCCAGCCCCAGTAGAATTTCAATACTCATTTATCGAATTATTAACTGAATTATGTATCAAATTATTAATCACTTCTTTAATTAATACCTATGTACGCCATCAGAGAGGGACCGAGCACCAGCTCGTCCACCACCTGCCATGCTGGGCAAGTTGGCACTGTCCCCCATATCCCCATCCTCTCTCTAAAGTTGGGTAGCTTGCATAGGAAACTCAGCAAGGCGCAAAGGTAGCCTCACAGCTATCTGCTAAACAAAACCCGCTCTTTAGCTAAAACCAATTTTTTTAAAAACCACTTGCTCTTATTGAACATGAGTTTATCCACGGAGGATTTTTTTTTTAAGTGGAGTCACAGCTTACCATGTTGTGCTAATATATAACATCTTGACAACACCTTGTGAGGAAAACTCAGCTCTCACCCACTGTCAGTACAGGTCTCCCCAGAGTCCCTCCCTGCACCCAAGCTCTGCACAGATCCCAACTGACAATTCTCCACCGGAAGCATCGGAGCTGGCCCAGTGAAGCTGGGGTGGGCCCCTCTCCTGCAGGCAATCAGCACAGGCCCTCAAGCATGAGATTTAATTGCTTGTTCATTATCTCAGCTCACAGGGGCCACGAGGAGGCACGGCATTTCTGAACGCACCATCCAAAGGAACCCTGGGAGCTGTCAGATTAAAAGTAACAGCAGAAACTGTAAAATGAGCTTGTCTTTAGCCAAAGGGCTTTGGCTGCCGCGACTCGATGAGAGGGCTGCACTTCAAATGCAAGGCAGCCCCTCCCTCGTTTGTGCTGCTCTTTTCAATTCCATTTGAGCAGGGAGGAGAGTGTCACAGAGATGAGAATTTGAACTCATAGCCCCCAAGTGTACCCATGTCCCTTTTCTGCCCGATTGTATACTTAAATTGCCTAAAAGTCAATAACTTCCCATGGTTTCACAGCAAAGCAAAAAGATTAAGAAAGAGACTGTCCTTTTGAAGATGTGGAAAGTAATAAGTAAGCAGGCTGAATCCTCTTTGGATTTAAAAGCCTGTGCAATGCTAGCAGTTCTGCTTTAAGGTGTCAAAATTGCCTTAAATCTTTAGCTTTGTTATACCCTGCTGCTACACAGATATAACAGAGGCAGGCTGACTATCTCAAACAATTTGGAGATCATTTTTCTCTCTAAAAACTTTGTTGAAATATATATATTAGCACAGACTTTTCCCTTAACATTTTCTGTTTAAAAATACTATTTTTTTTCAGATTCATGTTAAGACATCAGAGTAGTCAAGCAGTAATTCACTTTTTAAAAATCATATACCGTTTATCAGGTTTTGAGCACAAAGGTTACAGCTATTTCTCCACCCTCATTTTATTTCTACTTCCCTCTCCACCATCAGAGCAGATTTGACCTCATCTCTCTAAAGGCAGAAAACTCCAACAAAGCGGGGGGGGGGGGCTATTTAAAGTGATGAAAGGGGCTCCGAGTGAAGGATTAAGCCTGAAAGAAATACAGTGCTCAGGAAGTGGGTAAAAGTCAAGAGCAGCAATTCTTTCCCCTGGATGAAACCTTAGTGGTACACTTCCCCAGTGATCTTAAAAATAAGATATGAAAAATAAAAACAAGCCAACAGACAGAGACCTGTAACTCTTCTAGTCCTGTGGTTTCAGTACATCCACGTGATGGAAACCTGTCGAATTCCCAAGGGGCCCTGCCAAATCCCAGGCGCCATGATGGGCCAGGAGAAAACAGGAGACGCTGGGCTCTTGATGCAATAGGGAAAGCCTCCTTCCACACCCCGGTCCTGGAAGAGAACAGTCCCTGGCCCCTCCCAGGGCAGAGCAGACAGACACAGGCCACAATGAACTGCTCTAGAGGAGAAATGATGGGGAGAATGTGGTTTAGAAACTAGACTTTGAAGGGATGTTACCAAGATGCACTTTCTCCCAGGACCCATCTCTTTCCCAAAGAACATCCACCATCCATCTCCAGGTTCTCCTCTGTCTGCTCCACTCCTGCTGGGACCTGAGTGACACATTTCTCAAAAGCAGGTGGAAAAAAAAAAAGGATTCTCAGACTCCATCGCCACCCAACTCGTTCTCATGTGCCAAAGACACACAAAACAGCCTGTCATGGATCTGTTGGATGGTGAACGACTCAAGCAGAGAGACTAAATGTTCTCAATGGTGAGATTCCCTTCAAGCTTCTCTTCGGTGCTTACAGCTGAATATTTGCTAAAACCATCAAAAAGAAAATGGGGTGAGGGCTGTACCAACTGATGTTTGACTACATGCATGTGCAGCCCCTCAAAGGGCTGTGGGTCTGATATGGATTGACATGCATCGCCCCAAAATCGATGTGATGATCCCACTCCCCAGGACCTCAGCACGTGACATGGTTTGGAAATAGGGTCGATACAGATGGAATTGAGCAGATTGGGATAAGGGGGGCTTTAATCCAATATGGCTGGCGTCCTGGTAAGAAGAGGAAATTTGGACACACAGGCAGGGGGAGAACGCCCTGTGACGAAGGCAGAAAACCCTGGGTATCGCCAGCAAGCCAACGCCAGACGCCAGGAGCGAGGCACGCAACAGTTTCTTCCCCGTGGACTTGAAAGAACCAGGGCCCATGGGCGCCTCGATTTTGGACTTCCGGAACTGAGACAATAAATTCCTGCTGTTTTAAGTTTTCCCGTTTGTGGTACTTTGTTACCTCTGCCCCAGGAAACCGAGGCGAGTTCTCAGTAATGTCCTCTTATCTTCGGGATGTTGTGTTTTCCCTGGGAGGGCCCAATAAGCCACAATCATCTTCCGAGCAGACCCCCTTGCTCTGCCTGTGCCTGCCTTGTCTCCCATGCTTCAAAAGTCAGGCTCAACAGAGAGAGCAATTTCTTAATGGAAAGACTCTCTTATCAGTTTGGGCCACAGGCCTGGGTCTTTGAAAGGCATGACTCAGATAGTTTAGCACTCAGAGAATTAAGGTTTCACGTCCCGTGGTTTCCTGTCAGGTTTCCTTACTCTCTTGAGGATGAGAAAATTAAATTACTGGACCCATCACATTTGTCATCCGTACAAGTGTTCACCGGGAACCTACTATGTGCAAGATGCAGCAGGAAGTATAAAGATGGAAAAATAAACTCTCCTACCTTCAAGGAAGTCAGTCGCTGGTGGATCTTAGCATTATACACATTCGAAAGAATTTTAAAGATTTTTACGTCATCCAAGTCCTTTATTTTACTCTGGAAATGTGGCCCTGAAATATCTGGTAACTCCTCTAAGATGTAGCAGATCTTCTGACTGAAACGAGGTGTGTCCCTGTGCCCGCCATTTCCTAACCGCCGAGAGGCTTCCGCAACAGCCCGCCACGCATTCATGGAATACTCTGTATTCGGACCCAAAGCGTAAGAAAGTGGGGTGCAGACCATGTAGGGGTGAGCCCAGAATTCAAACCCAGACGCACTTCGCCCCACAGCCCATCTTCTGCCCCCAGCCCCCGTCACTAGCCTCACTTTCCATTCCCTTTTCATGCCCTCCTTGTTTCATCTCCATACATTTCAGGCAGCCTACTTTGTATTGAATAATCGAATCACAGAATTTTAGAGAAAGAAAATCCAGATCCCTCATTGCACAGGTGAAGGACCCGGCAACTTACCTGTGCTCGCGTCGCTAGAGCTGCGTGAGATTGAAGCACCCACGTTGAACAACGGGCAGGGAAGGGAAGGTCCTTCCCCCTGCAGATGAGCCCGTTCATGTGACAACGTCACCCTGGTCCTGTTCTCAAGTCTCAGATCCCTTGGGTGCTAAAAAACGTCAGACTGTCAGAAAAAAACACAGGCATGCCCAGATGTATTTGCTTGGTTCATGACCATCCCGGCTAATGCAGAACCCCTGCTCCCTCTCCAAGCCCTGCCTCGTCCCCCAGGGGCCTCCCTGGCTGTCGACCCATGTTGGTGCTTGCTCCCCTGGATGCCACCTGAAGCCTCAGTCCCCGGGGCGGCTGCGGGCGCCCACATGGACAGGGCCATTGCCCGGGGTGAGGGCCCTCTCCTGCCTGTACCCCGGTCTCCAGTGCCCCAAGAAGCAAAGGGCCAGTGCCTGCTGCTTGGGAAATCCCTCCTTCTGGCTCTGGGAGCCTCTTCTCCAGCCACCACTCATGCTGCTTGCATCCCTGTGTCTCCTAAAATCTCTCCTAAGGCACCCCTTAACTTCAGTCTGATAAATAAAGCCCTCGGGCGGAAATGACGGCCAGTGTTAGAGACAGACATCCTCCCCCTTCCTTTTCACCCCCATCATTCTTAGCCATACTGGACCTTTCCCCTCCAGTCACAATCCTTCCGAAATTCAGCTTCCAGGGGTGCCCCACCAAGCCAGGACATGGGTTGGGAGAGACGCAAAGTCCAGTTTTAGGCTCAGGGGGGATACCCACCCCCCCCACGTACAGGTCATTATATCTAATTTGAACTTATATCAGATTTTATAAATATGTAACAGCACAAGACAATAAAACTTTTCAAAGCCTTTCCTTGGTATTTTCTCTCTCCTGGATATTGCAGGTGAAAGAGCATGTCGTATGAGCAAATAAAAATCAAGCTGTTTTTCTCTGAGGGAACAAAAGCCATTTAATTGTACAATAAGAGGCATGCTTTATCTGTGGACCAGAAAAACATCTTCCTGTTTATAGCATGCATTGATTTATGTATGTAAGCAAAAGAGAGATGTACCAAAAACCCAGGTTAATTATAATTATTGCGATTGAGCATAAAATTTTGTTCTGAGTTTCCTAGAAGCCAAGAAAAAAAGTGTAATTGATTTCTGTAGCCCTCACTCTCTAATGCCCCAAAGCCTATCAGCACATGTGGAGCAAAAGGTGCCAAGTTCCAAGGGGAATTAATTGCGTGGCTCTTAGATAAAAGGAATTTCAACCCAGCCCAGAAGCTCCTCAGTGGCAGTTGCCCAGGGGTCCCCAAAGTGAGCCCCCACAAACCGTTTTATGTAATAAGCCGAAACAGACGTCATCTGACCTCTCCTTAAGTAAAGCCAGGAAAAGATACATCACTTTATTTAGCGGTTGTTCTGAGGAGGCACTTTTGCAGAGACCTGCTGTTTTGCTCAAACACCACAGGTCCCACCTCTGAGGGGCTCCAGCTTCATGGACCAGCCACACATAATGCAAAAGAAAGCATCACGTAATATTTGTCAGAGCCCGATGTTCCATGGAGCCTTGCCACTTAGTTTCCTGGACCAGCTCCCGTGTGTCTCTGGGACATGGGAAGCATTCTCTCCTAACCCCTGTCATGCTATACCCCCTGCCCTCCTCCCCCATAACCAAGGTGCTAAAGGATGCTGGGATCTGGTATCAACGAAGAAAGCCTGTGAGCCTTCTTGGGTCCTAGTCACAGCAGACACCGTGCGCCTGAAAGCCAAGCCAGAGATCCAGAGCCATTCTCAAGGAGAAGGTAGTATACAGCCCAAAGCACGTCCATCGCCCAATGTGGGACTGGGGGACATGGGAGAAGTAGAGGATGGTGCCCCGGTCTTGAGGAATCTAGCTGGGGAGGTAAGATCCTGACCGGACAACCAGAAACAAGGTTATGTGGGAGGCTTGGAGCTCGAGACAGCAAACTCTGGAGTCGGGAAGACCTGGGTTTGAGTCCCGGCTTCCCTCCTTACCACCTGCTTGGTGTTGGACAAAATAGGTGACTTCTCTGTGACTCGGTTTCTTCATCTGGAAACTAGGGGGCACCTCCTGGGGTTGGTGTGAAGAGTGATGGAGAAAATGGCCATGGAGGACATAGCAGAGGGCCAGACTTTGTGTAAGCACCAGGCAAGTTTTAGCAATGGTCATTCTCAGTATTGTTTTCTTGCCATCATCACCATTACTTTATGCATGAGAAAATGACAGAGGAAAAGAAATGGGTGATGGGAAGAGACAACTTTACAAGAGTGGAACGGGGTAACACACACAGGTCCTTGTGTTACGGAAGCCTGTGTTTGAATTTCTATTCTGAACATTTGATTATGGAAACGAATTTTCATGAGAAACTCAATCCCAATGCACATCTGTTTTATATTTTCACCTGTAAACTGGGAATAGTAATACCTGCCATGAATGTTTATTATGAGCATTAGATACAATTTATGAACCATCCTTATCACTGTGCATGGCCTTCGTAGACCCTTGGTAAACAAGATCTGCTGTTAAAATATGAGGCAACTAGATTCAAGCACAACCTCAAAGAATGAGCAGAGCTAGAGGGACAATTTGAAGGGAGAGGACATATTGGGACAAGGGGAAGGCACGAGGTCGGCATAGGAGGGAGTTAAGCACATCAGACATGAGAGGAATTTGGAAGGGTGGTCTGAACTGGGGAAATGGTGAAAGATAAAGTTGGATGAGGAAAAGACACGCTCCAGTACCAGGATATAGGCTGCGGAGGCAACGGAAGGCAGTTGGGGGGCCACAGCTTAGCCCCAGACCAGGCTCATACACATATAGTCACTTTCACAGGCAATGGATGGAGTTGAGGGGAAACCGAGTCAGGTGGCTCTCCACATGGTATTAGGAATCTCGACAACTTCCCTCGGTCCCTCATCAGCACTTCTCTGCCAAAGCCACTTCTAATTTTTGAGGATCCTCATAAAGTAAAAACGATATGGAACAAATAAACAAACAAACACTGGATCTGGTTTCAGAGAATGAGGTTCTGTTGCTTAATCTTCACGGCAAACCTCTGCCCTGGCTCCTTATGCCAAAAAAAAAGTAGACTACGCCACAGGCTCCATTGCCAATCAGTTTGATCGTTTCAAAAAGCACTTTTCCCGAGCCTTCGTGGGAGCTAAAGCAGAGAGAGACGCTACAAAACCAGAGCTGTGAAAGAGCAGCCTACCTGGCTAACATTCAGTAGATGGAGCAAGGAGAAACTTTAGGGGTGGAAGTGACAGGGATGTGGAATGGTAGAATTAATAACTTTCTCAACATCTCCAGCATGTATAGCTCCTGTCTCCATTTCCAACTTAACTGGTTGTCTCGTGGTTGTCTGCTTCCCCAGCTACTGCCCATCACTGTTCTGTACAGGAAGATTTCCTTCCCGAGACCCAAGGGGTTTGTAGATATGGATTCCATAAGGATTCTGGTCACTCACCTTCTACTGATTTTAGCTTAAAACACAGTAGAAAATTATTGACATTATTTCCTTGAAAACCCTTCCCTGCCTGTACATGTCTATGTCAATAATTGTCATGTTGGCTATTGGAAATGGGCCTTTGGCAGCTCGCCTAGGAATGTCAAATAGTCTCCATTAGGTTTGAAAGCTCTGAGTTTCAGTAATGGGCTGATACTCTACCTGATATGATTGTACAAAATTACATAATTGATTTCTGGGACAGTGCGCCACACAAATTTTATAGGTTTCTTTTATTTGGGGCCTCTAAAGGCAAGTGTGCTTTCATTCGTTTTCCTCGGTAAGAGGATTTCAAATCTTGCTCCTAGCTGGACCAGATTAAGCTCAGATATTTTATAAATCTCTATGCCCTTTCTCTCCATTATTCCACACATTGAAGCCTGTGATTTTCCATTGGCTTCTAAGAGTTGGTAGCTAAAAGGTGAAACTGAAAATGTTGAGTCTCACCACCTATAAGGTACAAAAAAACAGGTAATAGCTATTTCCTCATTGTTTTGGTGCTCTGTGGTGCTTTTTAGCTCCTTGGCGGTTATAAATGTAGATTTTGTCACATATCTTTTGAGCATACTGGGTTAAAGCAAGCATTCTCTTCTTTAAAGAACAAGTTATTTCCAATTTCTAGAAAGTCTATGGGCAGGGAACAATGACAAGGTAAGAAAGGATTGGCATGTGTCTAATCTCTTCTCCCTGTGTCAATGGATCGAAGGACTGATGGGTTGCAGGCATGGCTCTAATGTCTGGGCCAAAGCGGAGAGGAAAAGCTGAACCGGTCTCATTCGGCGACACTGGGTCAGTTACCACTAGTGTTTAAACAATGGCCATGACAAATACGATGCTTCAGGAAAATTAGGAGGCATTAGGCTGAATACGTGCTGGGGGAACTGTGAATGCGTTTGGAAAGCAACATCTTAAATGAAGAGAGAGAGGGGAATATTATCAAATACAAAAGGCATATAATAAGAATAATAATACTCTTTAAAGACACTGAAAGGCAAGAGGAACTGAATTCAAAAAGACACGATCCGAATGAAAATTCTTTCATTTGTTTAATCAGGCTCACAAGCTGAATGCTAAATGGAGTCACAATCAACCAATTTTCAAGTATCAAGATTTTCAGCCTGAAGTGCTTAGGAAAACATCTTGTTCCTTCTCCTTGAGAAAAGCCTTTCTTTTAGATAGAACTTTTCAAATGATCAATAAAATAGATTGCCATCAGCAGACAATCCAAGTAAGAAGGGACAACCTGGACAATACTAAGTAATCAGGAACTAAAACCTTATGCCTTGTTCTGTAAAATGCCCACTTACACTGACACTGGCCTTAGCGAGGATGTAGAATAATTTCCATTCCAATGTCCTAGGGAATTCTGAGGTTATGAGGTGATGATGATGATCTCAAAAACTCTTTGACAGATATGTTTTCATTGTTTGATAGAGTGACATCACCAGAAGTGTCACATTTCCTCTTAAATGAAAATGAACTAAAATTAAGTTTTTGAGATTTTCAAAACTTCCTGTGAAATATTTGGGGGATACTGAGATGTTACAAAGCCAATGCTTATTCCAGTTAATACGAATAGATTGGTTATTTTATGCTCGGCACAGTAGCTATGCAGTTAAGGACACAAGAACTTAAAATTTCGAAGCAGGTGCTCAACCACTGAGCTACACCCACTCTTCCTTTGCTCCTAAAGGCAAGAATGATACACCTAAATCTTTCCAGAAATCTGTTAAAATTTCTGGAGAAATTTTAGCCAGATGAAAGAAAATAGAGCGATGAAAATCTTTGAGAAAAATTCAACTATTAGCCAAAGTAAATTCTGATTTACCCAATTTCAGGAACATTAAAAAATAAATTCCTCCTAAAAGACTAATGCTTGAGTAAGTTTCCAATGTAGTTTTGGGGTGGGAGGTATTTTGCTGGCCTACTTATTTGTGATGGCCATGTTGATCTCTCAGCTATTTTTACTCTCTTAGACAAGAGTTTGAAATTCAGAATTAGTCAGTAGGTCTGCTCACCAATATTCATTTATCCTCTCATTCTGGGCACACGAAAATTCTAACTTCCTGGCTGCCTTATGGGTGCTAAGGAAGTGGGTCTATGACTGATTCAGGCCAACGAGTCGCACCATCCATCATTTCCACACAGGTGCCTTTAACTGCCCATACCAGGTACACACAGGACTCTCTTTTAGAAAATATGCCATATTCCCTTCAGGGACCGCTCTTTTATCCTGAGTCCTAGAGAGAGAACAACACGGAGGAGAACCCACAACTGACCTTAACAGACATGCCGACATTTGCAAGGAATCACCCTTTGTTGTCATAAGCCACTGAGATTCAGGGACTGTTTGTTACAGCAACATAACTAAACCTATCCTGACTTATATCATCTTTTAGCTCCACTGTTAAAATACTGTCAGAATTTTCTATCTGAAGGGAACTGGGAAGGAAGAGAAGAAAGTAAAGTCCCTCATCAGGCCACCAGTGGGCTTGGGGGCCTTTGGAGAAGTGAACACTTTTATGTTCATGGGAAGAGGAATGACTCCTCAGCTCCAAGGCATAAAAGCCTTGGAGAAGAAGAAGATTTTTCTCTGTCTTAGAATGGTTAATCCTCTCCAACCACCTCTATCCCTTCTAGGCATATGGATTCAGACTGGATGAGGTTGGATCAAGAGGTAGAGCTGGAAAGAGGACTAAAAAGAGGCACTTAAGAGAATCTGAGGTAGCAGCTCACACAGCCATCTCATGTTAACCTTTTAGGCTGATATTTCCTCACATTTTGAGTGGCTTGTCATGTTGGACACTGGGCTACCTATCAGCCATGAAAGTGAAGTTCTCTGCTTTACCTTCATCTTCTTCTGCCCTCACACTGTCCTTGGAGACATACACTGGGCAGGCTCTTCTTCAAATACACCTCCTCTCTGAGCCTTTTGAATTCCCTTGACCATCTGGTACTGGGTGCAGCCTACTGGCTTCTAGTCCTGGCTGTGCAGCAGCTGAATTTATGTGGTAGGTTGAATTATGCAGCCCATTTAGACACGTTCTTCATCTTAATCCATGTCTCTGTGGGTGTGAACCCATTGTAAATAGGTCCTCTGGAAGATGTTATTTTTAGTTAAGTTGTGGCCAACTGAACCAGGGGAGGGGGTGTCTTAAACTGGATTTCTGGAGATCTTATAAACAGAAAGCCCCAGGGAGAAGCCAGATGTCAGCAAGAACTCAGAAGAGGAAGGAGAGGACATCACCACGTGATGGGAAAGCCAAAGAACCCAAGGATTGCCAGCCAGGCAGAATGCTACTGACCCCAGAAGGCAGCAAGCCTTCTAGCCTCCAAAACCATGAGACAATAAGTCCCTGTTTTTTAAGCCGACCCATTGTGTCATAGCTGTCATAGCAGCCTGAGAAACTAAGACAACTTGCATAGCTTGTCCATGTGCAGGTGGAAGGAGGTTCCAATTCAGCACGGCTGAGATGTCCTCCATCCCACATGCATATTTCAAGAAAGAAATCTCACTGTGTAATCAGGCTTGGAAACCACTGTTGTATAAATTCTTTCCCCCTCAGGCCACTGGGGGCGTAAATGACAACTTTTAATTACAGTAATAATAATATTAGCTAACATAGAAGCATTTTCAATCGACTCATTTAATCCTCACACCAATCCTATGAACTAAATATTGGTATTATTCCAATTTTATAGACTTATCAAACATCACAGGAGCAAGTGGCAAAACAGAAACTAGAATCTGAGTCTGCCAAACTCAGAAGTCCTTTTTTCCCAAGGCAGGGTCCACATTCCTTACTATAAACTAAGTTTCTTTGGTCCCTGTTAAAACACAGCCTCTCATGGAGGTATGAGAGTATGCAAGTTTTTCTGATTCTCTGCGATGGAGACTGGCTTGATGCTTGCCAATCTTATTTATTCTGAGTGAGCACATGGGCAGACTGCATTTCTCAGCCTCTCTGAAAGATAGCCATGACTGGCTTTGGGCCAGGAGAAGCTGGGCAAAGCTTGTAGATGCCAGTCCTGTGCCTTCTTCTCCATCTGCTGGGGTCACATGTTACAGCACGCGGTATCACAGGCCGGGGGACCCTGAATTTCCCAGCCACCTCCTGGAGAAGAGCTTCTCAGGATAGCTGCCTTACCTGCATCAAACTGTAACAGGGGCCAGGAATAAGCTTCATTTTTTAACCCATCAAGATCTGGAGGTTGCTCCTTTAGCAGCTAGGCTTCCTCATCCTGACAAAAAATATATTCTCCCATGGTAAAAATATGGAAATACACACGAATGACAGAGTTTGTTTTTTCAGATTCAACATAAGTATTCCAAATCTCATCACAACCCAGAAGTTTAAGTTTAGCAACCACTGAGCCCTTTCCAGCTAATTAACCAAAACAAACAAGAATCCAATAAAAATTCACCTGTAGGACGTCCAAGGCATCTGACACTGTTTCTTTTCTCAGTGTTTTCTTCTGGAACATTTCTCAGACAATCTGATGGTTCATGCCATCCCCTGTCTCACCGTTTTGGGCTTTGACTTAAAAACTCATTTCAGAAAATCCCCCTTTTAAAATCGCTTGAAACCACAGCATGTACAAGAGGGTGAAGCTTGTCAATTTATTCCACCAGCTCGCGGGATACAGAGGTGGAAGATGACTTCCCAGTTAATCAATTACAGCCCAGACGGGGCTGTTTTAATCAGCGCTTCAAGAGGCACCTGCAAACAATTAGCTGTCCCGGGTAACATCAGCAAGAACACAGAAGTTCTGTACCTGTGCAAGCAGCACGTTCATTTGGTATCACCTGAGGTTGTCCAGTGTCCCTGCCAAGGGCGAGGCATGATTTGGGGTCTTCTCGTGATCACAACCCAGAACTCTGATCTCTACAGTATGGTGGTCAGCAGGACTTAAATTCAGATGGGATGCTTAGGAGGTTACATACACACAGACTAAATTTGTCACAGAGATGTTCATCCACTTAAAATATTTTTAAAGAAAGTTTGGCAAACCGTAAACCTGGGATGTGACAGCTCTATGACAGATCTATCAAATAAAAAAAGATAACAATGGAAACTCTACATCATTTATGGCACAAAAATTAGTAACGGGCTGAGTGAGCTGAAAACTCAACTCAGGGTTTAATGTTCTCCTATTTTAGGTTATTAAGCAAATATTGAGAATTGGATTTTTTTTGTTGTTTTTTGTTTTTGTTTCTGTTTTTTGTCTTATAATAGGGTGCCCAGAGACAGAGAGAGATAAATCTTCCAATGAGAGTATTTGAAAATAAAGAATGACATTTCAACCCAGGTTTATTGTATATGCAGCACTATTCTGGGAATTATGGGGAGCAAAAATTTGTACACAGCTTTACTGCTCCTGTGTTAATTCATCTCAGGAACTTTTAAAAGTAGGTAATAAGATGCCCCTTTGGTTAAAAGCCATGTTTCCCAAAGAGTGGCCCAAGGATATCCTAAAACAGAGTCACCTGTGTTGCTGAATGAACCTCCAATTCCTCTACCTCATCTCAGATATAATGAGTCAGAATCTCTGCGGTCTTGGAATATAGGATTTTAATAATCACCATGTGACTCAGAAACACTAGTAGAGGAAAGACAGCTGGTGAAGATCAAATGAGAATAATAATGCATGATGACAGAAAGTATTTTTCTGCAAGAGGACCCAGAAAAATTAAACCCCAGTAGAAGCAATTTTTTTTTAAATTAAGATTTTAAAGATCAGAATGAAGAGGTAGTTAAATGTGTCAACCTAAATAAAACAGAGACCAGATGAAAAGACTTTATGAGCAAATCACACTGCTTCCAATAGAGATGAATTTGAAGTTTAACTTTTTATTCTACCAAATAGAAATCGAGATCTTAAACTTTTTGTAGATAACTGGATAGACAGCTATCACAGTCCTTACTGTGATTAGCAAACAGCTTAAAGAGAACACCTTTTATTCTTTATTTTCTATCCTCCCCACTGTTGGCTTCCTTCTCTCTTTAACAACAAAGGCCCCATATCAGTCAAAGGGGAAAGGTTTTGAAGTAGCTGTTAGAGAGACGGGTTTCCCCCACTACAACAGCCAGCACAATTGATCCTTCACGTTCCAGAATGCTCCGTGGGAGGTTGGATTCTGAAAGCTGTCTGCTCGGGATTTAATATTACACCTTTCCATTTATAGCTTAGCGTTCTGATCTCCATTCAACGGATTAGGCACCTAGTCCCTCAACTGCTGGTGCCAGGAGCCACTGAAAATAGATGTCACTTCAGCAATGACAGCCACCGTTTCAACGGCAAAAGGTGGGAGGCCCTACACTTTTCAGACCACGGGAAGGTTTTGGTGCACTGAGAGCAAGGCAGAAACCCACCAATGAAAATACTGTAAGAAACTTGGTTATCTGTACGTGAAACAGATTCCAGCTGCTCAGTACAACTGTTGCAATTTCAAACTGTCTCCACAGCATTCTAAGATGCGGTTGAATTATATAAAATAATCATATAGATGTGTCACTCATCACCTACTAGGTTGGCTTTTTTTTTTTTTTAAAGCAATGGGAAATAACAAGTGTTGGTGAAGATGAGGGTAAATTGTATCTTCGTGCATGGCTGGTGGGTGCATGGCTGTGGCAACACTGTGGCATTTCCTCAGAACCTTTAACACAGAACTATGTAACCTGGTAATTCCACTCCCAGGTATATACCCCCAAAGAAGTGAAAACAAGGACTTGAATAGATATTTGTACAAAAATGTTCACCGCAGCATTATTCACAGAAGCCAAAAGGTGGACGCGACCCAAGTGTCCACCAACAGATGAATGGAGAAACAAGATGTGGTGTATCCGTACTGCAGAATATTATTCAGACATGAAAAAGAATGCGGTTCTGACACATGCTACAAGACGGAAGAAACTTGGAAATATGTTGAGTGAAATAAGCCACTTATTGTGTGATTCCACTTATATGAAATGACTGGATTAAGCAAGTTCATGGAAACAGAAAGTAGATTAGAGGTCAGCAGGGGCTGGAAGGGGGGAAAGGGGGAGGTATTGCTTAATGGGTTTCGAGGGTCTGTGTGGGGTGATGAAAAGGTTTTGGTAATAGATGGTGGTGATGGAGCACAACCTTGTGAACGTAGTTAATGCCACTGAATAGTTCGTTCAAAAATAGTTAAAATGGCACCTTTTATGATATATCTATATCTATATAGGCACTACCACAATAAAAAGTTTTAAATTAATCAAAAAAATATATATATAGAAGTGGGAATACGGTGTCTCTGTAAAGAAAGTGGCCATATGCATTCAACTGTAAGTGCCCAAGTGCAAGGGCATGTTTTATGGCTCTTCATGAAATCCCCAGTGCCTTACACGCTCCTGGACTCTAGCAGGCATGCGATATTTTCAGAAGAAATAAATACGGAAGGAAGTAAATTTTTCCGTTTAGGTTGATGGTAAAGGTTTGGAAGTGGAAGGCAGTGATGGTTGCACATTGTTGTGAGAGTAATTAGCAGCACTGACCCGTATAGGTGAATGTGGTTAAGAGAGGAAACTTTAGGATGCATACATTACCAGAGTAAAAATTAAAAGATGAAACATAAGACTGTACAACACAGTACACCCTATTGTAGACGATAGACTATAGGTAATAGTACAAGTATAAGAGTGTTCTTTCATGGATTATACCGAATGTGTGATACTTGCCATGTTAAGAATATTGGGTGGTATATGGGGAAAAATACACCTGATGTAAATAACAGATGATAGAGCTACTTTAATAATCTTTCGTCAATTGTAACAAAGATATCTACTGTTAAAAAATCGTACAACTATTTAAAAAGTGCTACCATCAGTTGGAAGAACGGTTCCACACCAGCGCAAAGGGGGGTACGGAAATCCTGTGTTTTATGTATGATTGTATTGTAAGCTCAAAACTTCTCTAATTTGCAAAAGCCCTTATACAATGGTGGCCATTCAGCTTTGAGGAAATCTAGTCCTTCAAGCAGATTCTGGGGAGAACATAGAAAAAACTAAAAAGGAAATGTTCTGCCATTTAACCTAAATACTGGGATGCTTCACTTTGTTTCTAATTAAATATTTCCCTTTTTCACTCCCATCAACAATGATTCCTTAGTAAATCACTTTCGGTTCAAGAGTATCAGGTAGTTTCTTGAAAACCATACCCTTCCTATGTAGAAGTTCATCTAAGTGAGAGTGTCCCCACAGCTTCCTTGCAATCAACAATTTGTCATTTTTAATAGCCTTGAATACAAGGTCACAGTCCCCAGCTGAAGGTTTTGTTGGGAAAAAATGAAATAAATCTTTACTAGATGTTAATAAGACAATAAACTTCCATCTGAAAAAGAAGTAAATTAATTCTGAAAAGATGGACAATGAAAAGAGGGTTTCCTAAAACACCTAAGTCACCCCAGTGTACAACCTATTTCTGCACTGTCTTACAAAGTTACTTCCTAAATGTCTTTCAAATCTTTTCCCTGTCTCTGCCACCCTCACCTTAATCTGAACCATCACCCATTTCCTAGACGATTACAAGAACCTCTTGAAGTAAAGGATCTCCATGCATTGACTCAACCCCACCTTCAATTTCAACTTCAACTACAGCCATCTTTTAAAAATGCAAACCTGATCTTGTCACACGCACACACACACACACAAACCAATTCAGCTATTGCAATGGATTCCCACGGGTCTTAGAAGCAACTTGGCCCCCAAGACCTGCGGCTCTGACCCCTGCCCACGTCCACATGGTCATTGCAGGCTTCTCTCAGCTCCTCTAACATGCAGCCTCCCGCCAGCCACAGGGCTTTGGCACATACCTGGAATGCACCTCTTCCTCTCTCCTTCCTTTGCTGTCCTTCCTTTTCGTAATTACAAGTCTTTGAGATTTCAGCTCATGTATGGCTTCCTCAAGGAAGCCTTTGACATTATCCATATGTAGATCACTTCTACAATTACATATTCTTAAATCACCACGAACCTCTCCCTGCAGCACTTAGGAGAATCTTTATTTTATTTTCATAAATGATTCTTTGATTAACATTTATCTTCTTTGCTCTGTGTGTGTTCTAGGAGAGAAGGGCTGTATCATTGATTTTTACTCACCGGTGCATCCCAGCACCTAGCAAAGTGCTTAGTATTATAATGGATTCTCAGTAAATATTTGTTGCATCCATGAATCAATAAGGGGACCGTGAGTCAGGGGTATCTCTACATCTGTTGGTTCTATATTCCTAGCCTCAGGTTTATTATTTTAAAACATGGAAGGTTTCCCCTTATGTCAAGCTGATGCGCATTTAAATAATTTAACCAATTTAATGATGATGTGTGAGAAGTCAGATCCAGTCATTTGCTGGAACCAGAAGTACAAAGGAGTTGGATTCTGGAATTCCCAATAACCATCTCCACAACTTCTCTAAGTCCTTCAGAAGCTTCTCAGGCATTTAGGCTAAAGCAACTGGCTCCAGAATGGCTGCCAGGCAATGGCAATCTGATTTCATATAGTTCTGAGCACAAATTATGGAATTACAAGTCAGATGTCAGGATAGCATCAGTGGAAACATCTGGCATTTTTGTGGGACTAAAACAAGAAAATTCAACTCTGAAACCCAGATGACCAACTTAGCACCCACTGACTGAGCCTCGCCACCTAAAATAGGATATCCTCAACACGGACAGAAAGCTTCCAAAGGTGTGTTCTTTCCATTGGAAGAAAATGCTGTTTCTGAAGCTCATGAACCCAGCTACAGAATATTTGGGTCAGTTAATGAGTAGCTCTATAGGTTTTACTTCTAAAACTCTACTGAAACATTTGTCTTTAATAAATATTTAGTAAATAATGAATTCACAGAGAGAGAGAGAGAATTCGGGAGTTTGTGAGGGAGATAAAGTCGCTGTTGCCATCATGTCGTCTATATACATAACTATGCAGGTCACATGTAGCTGGTAACTGGCCCAAGTACGGATTCAGATCTTTCTCAGCCCCCCACCTTCACCACCAACCCCACCTCCTCTTCAAAAAACAAAACAAAAAATTGCTGAACAGCTTTTACAAGCTGGTCTACTCAACATTTTAGGTCTGATGCAAAATGTATAATATTGATCAATTGCACCCCACCCAGGTTTTTCCACTAAGACATTTTTCATGCAATTTTCCTAAAAGAAAGTCTTAAGCAGGTTTTAGAATTGTATGCTACAGTGAGACAACGGAAGCAGTGTCCTCTGAGTTCCGAGCACGTTCTTTGCTATTTCGCTCACACAGAGGTCTGTTCTTAATTTTTTTCTGTTTCATTGAAAAACCAATTCCACCATCAACCTGAGGTTAGCTACATTAATCTAATGTCAACTCCATTATTGTTAATTATTTTATGGTAGCTATATTTTAACAGAAGGGGTACAAAGATCCCTCATGTCATTTGATAGCCCACCAAGAATTATATTGAAATAACTACATTGATTTTCAGATCTCAGCAAGCAACTAGGACATAATTAAACTCTTATCTCTGCAAATTTTGCTGTCTTAAAAAAAAAACCAAAAAACCTAGTTACCTATTGTTCAGTAAGCTAATCTTATTTTGCCTCTCAGGTGGGCCTAAAACTTCATTCCATGCCTAAGAAATAAATTAAAATGAAAGGCATGTAATATCTGGCCATTTCTCAAATAAAAATTTCCATCGGCATTTTTTTTTTACTGGGTTCATTTATTTTTTCTATTTCTTATTTGACTTTAATAAAGCCATACTCTATTGAAGTTAAATAAAAGTGCTCCTCTGAGCACTTGGAGTTAAATTAAAATAGCTATAAATCTGAAGAAGGAGTCATTTAAAGATTCTACTTGACCTACCTTAGAAGAAAGAACCTGTAGCCGTAGAGAAAGCAGGCTCCACTGGGACAGCGCTGTCAAACGTGCTATACGTTTCTAGGTGCTTCCGTCCCGCGGCACATCTGTGTTCTCACCTTGCCCCCTCCTCACCCCACGCTCTAGACCTTAAACTTGATGAGAAAGAAACTTTCTATACATTTCGGGAAATTTTTCCTTCCATTAAAAAAAAAAGAAGTAGTGAGTGAGGGAGTGGTATAATTGAAGTAGGGGTAAAAAAGAAGAAAGTAACACCAGGCTGAAAACAAACTTGAATTCACATTCTCATCAATTAGCTATGCTGCGCTGGACAAGCCAGTTTCCCCTCTGTGCCTCAGTTTCCTCATCTGAAGATATAAGGTGCTAGATTAGCCCCAGGGCCAGGACCAGGGTGAAGCAAGCGAGGCACTCACCTCGGGCACAAATTTTGCTGAGGCACCCAAAAATCAAAATTGATGCAAAAAAATCCATGATGAGCGAAATACCTGATGTTTAAATAAAGACAGGCTCGGGATTCCTGATTTTCCCTTTCGCGCCCATAGGACACTGTTACCGATGCTAATTTAGATCATCTCTAGGGCCCCTCCTCCCTCTAACCTTCTGTGACCAGAGTTCTAGTCTCACCTGGCAAGCCTGGAAATGGCAAAATCCTCCATTTGCTCCCCAAACTGAGCGTGACATTCAGCCCAGCACAGCCCGGTAGGAGCATTTTCATGGCGACCCTTTCACGCCTTCCTTTTAATTCTCCTCCCGTTTTCCCAGGGAGACCATGACTTCACACTGAATGGCTTTAATATCAGGGACTCTGCCAGCGATCCAGATTGAAATCGCAATTCCACTTCTTTCGGGGGGCAATGCTTTGCAGCAAGCTGGCCTGATGTCATCCTGTATCTGGACTTGCATTGCCTTGGTTAGGCAACAGCTTCAGACTGAAGGTCTCTATGGGCCTACTTTCAAAGATTTTCTGAGGCTCGTCCTCTCCCAAACTCCCGTCCTGAAGTCTCCCTGCCCTGGTCCATCTGGGGAGCCCAGATGAGCACCCCGTGCTTACTGCTTCAGGGAAGGGATGGTGGAGCCTAAAACACCAGATGACAGAAAAGTCAATCTTGGCCTTAGACGGCAAAACTTAGAGTCCCCTGAGAGAGGAGACAGAGCTCTGCCTTTTGTTACAAAGAGGAGCTTGTGGTAGATTGAATCATGTCCCACACAAAGGCGTGTCCAAGCCCTCACTTGGTGTGGTGGGTGTGAACTCATTTGTACACAGGAACTTTGAAGATCCTCCCCAAGCCTGGAAAGGAAGCAGCACAAGGGCCTCCACGCCAGTATCATGGGGTCTTGGGATTGGAAACATTGAGTTATTTCACAAGACCAAGTCAGTGGCCTACACCCTCTTCCTTCCTCGGTTGCCCTCCCTAAAACCTGGTCTACCCAACACAGTATGAAATAGGAATCCAGGCTTATCGCTAATGGGTATGCATCTGCCGACAAGTCCCACCAAAGGTGCCGAGGGCACCTCTGAACCTCCACTTACATCCAGGCCAGATCTCTTTGCACATCTTCTGTAGACACGGCATTCATCAAACTGAAGACGTAACCTTTTCCTGAAACTCTGGTTACTTAGATAATTTGCTCTGCTTCCTCTGTTGCTGCAGTCTAGCCTGTGCCTTGTGATTTATTAGTGCCTCCATATTCTTCTTTCATATTTAAAAACCCTTATGCAAATCATGCCAGCAGCACAGCAAACGAAAGTTTTTGCATTAATGCTCCATATTATTCACATACAAAAATTCCATTTAAATCTCATTAAGCTTCTGACATAAATCCAAACAAACTAGAAAATTCCCCGTTAAGGTGGAAAAGTGACATATGTCTTCCAGTCCCTTGGCAGAACAAGGCAGAATGAAAAAAATGATTAAAGTTCTACCCATTTGGGACAATACACCAATGGGCACATATGTTACTTTTCTGGCTTTAACTGTTCGCTGCCTTCCTGCTTTTATCTCAATAGCATTTAAATGAAGTATTTGTCAGCAACTATTTCAGGTAATGTGACGTATGTGATTCGGTGAGGCTGCCGGCTGAGTTTCTGGAAGCATAGCAGTATCCTGGGAAAATATAAAAGGGCTGTCTGCTAACAGCATTTTTTGATTTCCCTCCAGGCATTTCTTGGGGTTCACGATATAATTTATCTGTCATGTAGTATTAACAATATGCCTTTCAGGGACTTAAAGATTAGTGGGCCCCTGAGTTGCCTGTCTCAACTTGCTGAACATAGAAAGGCCATGGCATCATGCCTCGCCTCTAATGCAGTTTTTCCTTTAAAACAATTATATTGATAGCAGAGGTTTGCATAAGCTTTACAATAGTAATCTACAGTCTTTAGGACCATCACGAATTGCCAATTATTCTCATTTCAGTTTCTAATGTGTTTAGGTTAGAGATTTGGGGAGTAGGTGGACAGCATTGGCCTTTTTCAATTGCAAATCCGAGTTTATCTCCCATCTTGATCTGAGCAAGCACGTCAAGCTCAGCCTGGCACTCTGAATGACAGTACTCTCGTAGCGTAGTTATTTACCTGTTTTCATCAAAGAAAATAATTCTCAGCATCCGCGGGACTCCCTCAGAAGGCTTGATAGGAGCATCTAAAGAGGTTTGGCAGGCCCTGGCTGTTGAAAGTAAAGTGAGCCATTCAGCCAATGTCCAGAGCTCTCTGCCGCCTCCCTCAGAGTCTTTGGAGTCCACCGGAAGAGAAGACTTGCAGGTCCTGGGACCCAGGGGCCCAGTTCTGTTCTCTGCAATTGTCAAGAGCAATTTTCACATATGTATCCTTGTCCCTGTCCATTACAGAGATAAGGAAAGAGAAGGAGGAGACAGAAGTGGAGAGATGGCTCACAAACTTCTCCCTTTCTATTTCCTGTAAACCCATCTTCCAGACAATAGCTCTCTGAGTCTGCTCAGTTTGCTTAATTCATATCAGAGAGGTCATGTAATATTTGTCCTTCGATGCCTGGCTTGCTTCACTCAACATAAGGTCCTCAAGATTCACCCATGTTATCCCGTGTGTTAGCACTGTATTCCTTCTGATCTAAAAGCATTCGTGTCATTGATACATATGCATAATTTTAGATGTATCTGTATGATGCTTTGTTAATTTTCCTTAAAATATTATTGATATATAATTGATATACAATAACTGCACATATTGAAAGTGTACAATTTGATAAGCTTTGACGTTTGTATTCATCCATGAAACCATCACCACAAACAAGACAGTGAACCCTCTGCAATCTCTTCTTCCAGCCCTTCCCCTGCCCTAGCAACTGCAAATGTGCTTTCTGTCACTATGGTTAATTTGCATTACCTAGAAGTAACTTCTTTCAATTGGAATACTTATTCTGAGATTCATCCATGTTGTTGCACGTATAACATTTTGGCCTTTTTTGCTGCTGAATAGTAGTTTCTTTATCCACTTTCCTGTTGATAAACATTTGGGCTACATCTAGGACTTGGCTATTGCAAATTAAAGCAGCTCCAAACCCTCGTGTATAAGCCTTTGAGTGAACACAGGCTTCCTTTGCTCTTGGGCAAATACCTAAGAGTGGAATGGCTGGCTCATGTAGTAGATGCATGTTTAACTTTTTAAAGAAACTGCCAAACTGCTTTCCAAAATGATTGTATCACTTCCCATTCCCACCAGCAGTGCATGTGAGTTCCAGTTCCTCAACATCCTCATCAACACTGAGTGTGGTCTATTTAACTTTAGATGTTCTAACAGGTGTGGATGTCGTCTCACTGTGGTTTTTATTTGCATTCCCCTAGTGATGTTGGGCATCTTTTCATGTGTTATTTGCCACCCAAATATCTTCTTTGGCAATTTTTCTATTCAAATCTTTGGCCAATTTTTTTATTGGATTGTTTTCTTTCATTGTGTTTTGTGAGTTATTTTTATATTCTGTGTATAGCCTCTTATCAGATACGTGTTTTACTAATATTTTCTCCAAGTCTGTGGCTTGTCTTTTCATTATCTTATGAATAAGCCAATGTTTTTAATTTTGATAAAATTTCATTTATCAATGATTTTGTAATGAATTGTGCTTTTGGTGTCATATCAAAGAAAACTTTGCTTAACCCAAGATCACTAAGATTTCCCCCTATGTTTCCTTCTAGTAGTTTTATAGCTTTAGGTTATACATTTAGGTCTATGTTTCTTTTTTTCTTTGAGGTACCACAGCCTGGGATTGAACCTGGGACCTCATGTGTGGGAAGCTGGTGCTCAACAACTCAGCCACATTGGCTCCCCTGAGTTGGTTTTCATTTGTTTGCTTTTTTATTTTTGTTTGTTTGTTTGTTTTTTAGAAGGCACCAGGAACCGAACCCGGGACCTCCCATTTGGGAAGCAGGCACTCAATCACTTAAGTCACGTCTGCTCCCTGAGTTTCTGTTGTGTATTCTCAGATTTACTAATCTTGATTTCTCTTCATCTGTGTCATGTCAAACTATCATTTTAATGTGAGAATACAATAACAGTAGTTTTAGGAATGCAAGGAATTAAAAAGTTTACTTCCTATGCATCTGTGCTCAAGATGCTATAATGGGATATAGAATCTTAGATTGAGGAGCCGACATGGGAAAAGTTCAGGAAAGTCCTAGATTGAGCCTTGTTTAGAAGATCAAGCTAGCAAATAAGACCAGATCAGGAAGAAAGAGGAAGAAGGAAGGTTTCTAGGAGAGAGGTGACAGGTAAAAAGGAAACAAAAACACAATAGATTACTGGATATGCTTCATCATTTGAAAAATATTACTGTTATACATTTGACAAGGCTTGATCCAAGGAAAAAGTCTTCATAAACATAGATACATAAGCAAATTTTAAAATTACACAATTTTTAACTCCAGGAAAAACAACACGTTGTACAAAAAATCAAGTATGATAAAGCTGTGCTAAAGACTTAACAATGAAAAATATTTACCTAATCCTAATAATGTAAAAACTGTCACATAATTAACCAAACAATGCAAAATAACTCAATTGGGAGATTGGGAAGTGTAGGAAGGAATTGAAGGAGCTCTAAATCCTCAATTTCTACTGGAGAGTGTTAGTAGATATTGCCTAACATTAGATGGTCAGCAAGATAAGCATATTGCTTTTAAACACCTGAGGCCAACAGCTAGAAGGATTTAAAGTGATTGCTTCTGAGGAGTGGGATGGCAGGGAGGGGGTGTCCAGTGGGAAGATGAAGCCAGAAGGTGGACAATAAAACAAAGAAACATAAAGCGTCTTATTGTTTAGACTATGCGCATCTATCCCTTTGATTTTTTTTCAAAAACTGATTTTTTTAAAAGAACTGTTCATTCAAATGTTTACTGTTCAGCTCCTAAATAGAACCTCTGGCTAAGGAAAATCAGCCGCAGACTATGGCCACCCAGGGGAGAAGCACGTAAATAGCGCCCGCCTTTATTTTGTTTTCCTCTGCAGTGTGGGAACATCTCTCCCATTCCATTCCTTCTCTTAGCTCTCTTTGCCTTCTCCTCCCATCTCGGCTATCTTCCCCTCCCTGAGAGGTCACCCTGCTCCACAACTGGAATAAACCACTGCAAGATTAAACACAAGAGCGAAGAGACTGCAAGTGTGGACGAGACTCGAAAGACAGAACCGTTTCTTCTACAGGGTGGCATCGGGCAGCAGGCAGGGGGCTGCTCCAGGCTCCGCGGCTGCTGGGTGACCGTGACATCACTGTGGTCTCCTCCGGCTGCTCTGTCCAGGGACGGGTGTGTCGATGGGTAAAAACAGCTCAGACAATGCAGCAGCTGCCTGGCCTAAGAATAGAATCCGTGTTTGATTTGAATTAGCCATTTGAAACAAGAGCAAAACAGCTCCGAAAGGAGCACCATCTGTTTTCCTTCAAGGCTGGGTCGTAAATAACAAGATGAAAATATACTTCCTGTTCTGGATTGGGGACCTGCCCCGCCTTCCTCGGTGCCGTCACTGACCACGTCGGCTGCAGACATCTCCGGCATGAGTGGAAGGAGGCTAGGCATTCCTGTAGCTTTGTTTTTCATCTCTGTGTTTATGAAGCACTCCTTTATTCCACCACACACACACACACATACCGGTAAACAGGGAAATGGAAATAAATTATTCTCTGATAGTTAAAAAAAAAAAAAAGAGCAATTCACACACACCAATGGCCACTTGATGAAAGAGTACCAAAGTGTTGCTGAAAAGTCCTGTGTGACAGGAGGGTAGCTTCCAGGCCAAAGGGAATGAAGAGGTGAGGGAGGGGATAGAGAGCTCACCCAGCATCTGTCTCTCACCAGGGTGACATCTGAGGATGGAGAGAAGACAGAGCACCCCTTCCTGAGAGAGAGAGAGGGAGAGAGAGCCACAAAGCCATCCTGTCTCCATTCCCAGGCATCACCACCAACCGCCTGGACCACCCCAGCTGGGCCGTCCAGCAGCTGCAAGCTCCGGCCCGCCAGCTCCCTCCTCAGTTAGCTCTTCAACAGCCCATTCACCCTGGAAAGACGCCGCTCTGCTTCTGTGGAAACTCCGAAGGGAAAGGCCCCGAAGGCCGCAGGCCAGCCCGTCTGTGTGCTCAGCTGGGGCAGCTGCCCGTGGCCTGGGAGGCACTCAGATGAGCCGGGCCGATGTGGAGCCCACGTGGCAGCCTGCGTCCTGGGCAGCTTTTAACCAACCAGCCGCAAAGGAAGCTGCACTGAGCAGCCAGAGTCTCCGCATGTTCAAACGCTTGTGTCAGGGTTCTCCAGAGAAGCCGAACCAATAGGCGGTGTGTACATGCGTGTGTGCACGTGTGCTGCCATATGCATACAGGCGTGTTTGCACATGTGTGTCTATGCACATAGGTGTATGTGTATGTGCACGTGTGTGTGGTTTATAGCAAGGAATTGCCTCAAGCGATTGCAGGCGTTGCCAAGTCCAAAGTCCATAGGACAGCCTGGCAGGTGGAAAGCGCAGGCAGAAGCCAAGGGAGCATTCTTGAGCCAAACTTCCTTCTTCTGCAGGAAACCTCGTCCTGCTCATGAGGCCTGCTCCTGGGATGCGGCCCACCTGCAGCCTGCAGAGCTAACGCCTGTATTTAAAGTCAACTGTATTAAAGTCAACCGTTACCCACGACTAAAAATACCTTCGCAGCAACTTCTAGATTTGTGTTTGATCGGATGACTGGGTACCGCGGCTTAGCCGCGTTGACACATAAAAATAACCATCACAGTGTCCTTTTGCAGCATGATTTTGAAGCAGAGACTTCGAGCCACAGAAACGAGCCAGTGAGGCCGTGGCCGGGGCCCTGAGGTGGCCTTGGACACTGTCTCCGACGAGCCCATGCACAGCGGGCTCCACACTGTCAGGACAGAGGCACGGGGTGGGGAAGGCGCGGCTGCTCCGTGGACTCGCCCGCAAGCCTCCGAGTGCGCTCGCTGCATGCAGGCCCCCGCAATCCAGACCACCTCTCAGAAAACAAAATAGCTGCACCAGCCTCTGCTTGTCCCCCGTTTCTGCAGGATTTTGCCCCAAACTGTCCACTCAGCCCCCTCTCCACGGCTCTACTCAGGACACCGCCTCTTACCCCATCGCCAGGCACCTGTCTGACACCTGCCCGTCGTCCCCAAGGCGGCCTCCCGCCCCTCACTCCCCAGCTTTCCTTTGCTCTGCAGCTCGAGGGAGCTTGAAGAAAGAATGAAAACATCCAGCCCCTGTGGGAGACATCGCGTGGCACATCTTTGTGGACAGCCACGATGCAATTGTCATAAAGAGAGGTCACACCCTAAAGAAAGCTGTTTTCCCCTTTTAGCCAGTGGAGCCCACACAAATTTCACTTCAGAACCCTTTTTACTCCTAACAAATTAGGGCTTCCTAGAAACCACTCAGGAAAACACGGATTCAGACCTCAGCTCCGCCATGAAACCACTTCTGAACGCTCCCTCCCCTTGTCCTGGCCCCTCTGACCTTGACATTTCACTGTAATGACGGTGACATCTACTTTGCAGTGACTGTTCACACCTCGATTTTGATACTTGCCATTGCTGGTTATCTATTTAGATTTGGGTGTCAAAATAATATTAACAGCAACCGTACTAGATACCAATAAATAAGAGCCAGCAATGCCTTGCTTATTTAATTTCAGCTTATTTAATTCTAAGGAAACCCCTGAGACGTAGGTGACATTACCCCCATTTTACCAGTAAGGAAACCGAAGCTCAGAAACATCAGGGACTGGGAGACTGAGCTAGTGAGTCGTGGACCCGTGGTTCAGCTCCAGGTCTGTATACAATCCATACGCCATGCTCCTTCCTATCAGTCCATACTTCCAAGGAGATTGGCCACCCCTTGAGAATGAGAGACTACCTCCCCCTGTCGGCAAGTGGCATGGATTTGTGGCACAGATACGTAACAGCACACATTTATTCATTGGTATGGCGGGTGAAGCTTTCCAGACCAGCAGTAAGACAACAGAGTTGGTATGGATTTGGGGACCTTGTAGAATCAGTACCCATTACACGATGACCTTTTGTGTTTCATTCTTTTAAAAAACATATTGAAGACAGTTCTAAATCTCTTAAGATAAATTCTTGTTCTGGAAAAAATCCCTAATTCTATACTTGAAGATGTTTGAACTCATTACTGCTTACCAGCAGAATAAAGGAGGGAACTCTTTGGGACAAAAACAACTTTGAGTCTCCCTGAGGTCTCTCGAGGGCTGGAGGGCCACACATAAGGGATGCTCCATATGGGGAAATTGGCAGCTGACGGTGTCTGCCTTCCCCAAGAGGGAAGGCACCTGCTGAGAGCGTGGGTTATGGCACAGGAGTCCTGGGTGGTAAATTAGGCTGAAATCCCAGCTCTGTCACTTACAAACTGTGTGACCTTCCGTGAATTGCCAAACCGCTCCTTGCACACGTCCTCCTCTGTGCAAGGGGGATAGTGATGGCGCCTACCCAGGGCTGGAGTAAGACAGGAGTTACACACCCCGAAGAATACCTGCCGTGTAGTAAACACTCCATTGTTGTTGGGTGATTTTATCCTATTTGTGGGTGTTAGGGGTTGAATGGTGTCCCCCAAAAGACATGTTCTAGTCCTAAGCCCTGGGCCTATGACTATGACCTCATTTGGAAATAGGGTCTTTGAAGACGTGATGAAGTTCATCTGTTAAGATGATGCCAGATTGGGTTTGGAGGGGCCCTAGCCCAAATGAATGGTGTCCTTAAGAGAAGGAAGAGGGAAACTAGGCAAGGACACAGGGCAGAGACTGAGCCGTGCAGCCACAAGCCAAGGGACGCCAAGGATGGCCGGTCACCGTCAAACTAACTGATCCTTGACTCCCGCGGGAAATCTACTGACCTCCACCCCTGGACCACAGCGCAGGCACAAGTCCACGTGCTGCTCTTGCCCTGCCTGTGTGCTCCCCACCCGCTGCTGAGCCTCGAGACACGTCCCGCTTCCTGTCAACCCCTCATGACCCTCTCTCTCTGGTACCTGGGAGTAACCCACCATCTTTTCTCATGCATATGGCCTCGGTTTCCTATTGCATTACATCTGTCCTCCACCCAGAACCAAATTAAAAATCCAACTTAATTAATTAGAAACAATGAGGAAACGGAAGGCCAACATGGTTAAATAGTTTACTCAAAGCCGTTTTGGTAAGTGATGGAGCTGGATTTAAACCAAGCTCTGTCTGAATGCAAAGTTTCCATGGACCTTACCACTGCTTTGTGTGCCTCCTACCGTGTATAAGATTATCACTCATAACAATGTTTTTATGAACATGCCTCTGATCCTGCCCTTCTTCCTGCCAGCTAAGCCCACTTTGTGTTGTCCCCACCTACCCGGGCTCTAGCGCTTAGTGAGCTTGGCGCATGCCTGTCCTGGCTGGGAGACTTCCCAACCCAACTGAGACGCACTTAGCACTTGTGGACTGAACTGCACCATCAAGCTCCCGAACTGGTTTCCCATAGCTTCAACCGCAGGTTAGCAACCAGGAGAGAAGAAAATATTCTATATTTCTCTTGTATGTCACACAGTCCTGGACAGGACAGATATTGGTGAATTGATTAACTCAGTCAACAAAATACTTTAGGCTTCGCCTTCTGTTTGAGCTTCGGATGCATGTTGTCAGTCACAGAATTTAGAAGAAGCATTCTTCCTGATCACTCTTGGGGTTACTCTTTAGCTACCAAACGATAATAATGATTTGTCTGTTCTGGATATTTCTGCATGTTTTGCTAGGGAGTGTTATCGTAAGAGGCACATGTCCTTCATAGTCACCTTTTGTCTGGTTTAGTTTCATTTCAGCATATAAAGCTAGGTCTTATTAGAATATCATTGGTAAAAGAAAAAGAACAGAGTTGTGTGCAATGGTTATTTTTTATGATAGAAGAAAAATGAGGGTTAAGCAAAGGGACTTCAAAGTTAATTTTCCAAAAATCTAGCTGCGTCCTTGACCTGGACAGACCCCAATAAGGCATTCGTTACAAAAGGATTAATACTTTTCTCCATCGTAACAATGGGGTCCTCTGTCAATGGAAGGTGATAACAATATTTGCATTCCTCCATTAGCCCAGGACTCAGAGATTATGACAAAGGTCTTAACACTCTTCCTAAATGAAGTTAAGCGACTCCAGCCACAGGATAGGACCAGTTTCATAATCTAAAAAGACTCTAACCATCTTGAAAAACCCAACAGTGATCTGCTTGAAGCTACTGGGAGCTCTATGAGTGTTGTGGACTGGTAATATTTATCCTGTGATATTGCACAAGAAGCTCTTCTCTCACTCTTCGGCACTATATATATATATTTAGCCTTCCCTTTCCCGCGGGCCACTTGAATGACGGTCAAATTTCAGAGCGGATGCCATGGCTCAATGAGACAGATATAAATAAACACTGTTCTTTCCTGAATGACTCAACATGTTGGGGCCATGTTGGACCAGAAAATACCATTAGCATGGCAAATTTTAGTTTAAAATATTTAGAGTCATTTCTTCTTAACTAAATCCTTGAAATAGGATTTGGTATGTTTTGGGGAATGACATGACGCTTTTTAAAATATAGTATATATATATATAAAGATACTCAAGCCAGGAAAAGGGAAAAAAAGGATTTATGAATCATATACACATGTTCAGTGGATTTTTTTTTCCTCTTTCAAGTTTGTCCTCCCATCCAGATCAAGTCAGTAACGCTGCCAAAGTTTATACGGACATAAGGAAGACTTTCACATGCTTATAACCTTGAAAGATGAAATGGAAGCATATCTAAGGATTTCCATGAAAAAGAGTTGACAAAAGTGCCAAATTCTGCCACCTTTATGCCACTGTTTGAACTGGTCATTTCATCCTCCCAAGCCCTAAAGTTTGATATCAAGCAGTTTGAAAGGACAGGGAAGCATCCTTTATAGACACAGGTGTGGTAGGCAGAGCCCTAGGCTGACCCCTTTATCTTCACCTCTTCATGCTACGCATGTGTGCAGACATGCAGATGAAAAATGAGAAAACATCTCCTTGTATTACACGTTTCCTTGTGTAACACAAATGATCATGTTATATTACATGGAAGAAAAAGAGATTCTGCAGATGTAATTAAGGTTACTAATCAGTTGACCTTGAGTCAAAGGGGAGGTTGTCTGGGTGGGCCTCAGCTAATCATATGAGCCCTCTACAAGCAAACTTTTCTGTGTCTGTTGCCAAAGAGGATGTCGAAGAGATTAGAAGGCTGAGAAGGAGTCAACACAAGTTAGGGTCTCTGTTGTGAGCTGGAGGAAGCCATGTGACAAGAACCTCAATGTGTCCTCCAGGAGTGGCAAGAGGTCCTTGCCCAACAGCTGCCAGGAAACCTGGACTTCGGTCCTCCAAAGGCAAGGACTTGACTTCTGTCAACAACCTAAAAGAGCTTAGCTGCAAATTCCTCCCCAGGTTCTCCAGCCTAGGCCAGCTGACACCTTGATTGTGGTCTTGTGAGATGCTAAGCAAGAGAACCCAGAGGAGCCCACCAGGACTTTTGGCTCAAGAACTCTGAAACAATACACGGGTGTTGCTTTAAGCTGACACGACAGTGGCAAGTTGCTACACAGCAGTAGAAAACCAATCCATGTTCTTGGGACTGAGAACTGTTCTCCAACACCTCTTCAGCCTCTCTCTGCGCTAAGTCTCCTTTCCAACCAACCTGTCATCATCAGCAAAACTGAACACATTTTGCTTTGCCCTAATCAGCCTTTGAGGGTGTCGCTTTGCAAACCTGTAAGGTCCCTTTTCTTTTTAGCCAAGGCCTTTGGGACCAACACATACCTCATCCCCTGAAGCAAACAAACCTGACCCAGCCTGCAGTTCTCTTTCCACAATCAAGCAGTCTTTACCTGTCTAATTCAACCAACAACCAGGCCCCCACTTCTTGGCAGCTTATCCTATGTGGCTGATATTCTTACTTTATTACTACTAATTTTCTCGTAGATTGTAAGACTCTTGAGAGCAAGGGCTCCTAGCTTTTATGCCCCATTCTACTTACCATATACCGTGTACATCAGAGGCACTAAATAAATATGTGTTTGTTTGTTCTGCTCTAAAGTATCTCTCTTCAATGTTAATGAAATTAGATGACACCAAATGTCTACAGAAAGCCTCATTAGCCAAGCAGCGGGCATCTCAGCAATGCCCTGCCTTACAATCCACTTGGCCTTTAACTATCAGGAACCCTAAACACACTTAAACTGTCAAAATTAAAAGGGGAACTGCAAAAACAAGATAATCACAGAAAATAATTTTTGCCAATTGATTTGTGTGACTTTCAACGACATTGTAAGTCCCTAAGTCTTCCAAGAGCTGTCAGTTGGCAAAGAAAGGGATGGTCTCTCCATGGACTGTGTGTATGTTTATGAGGAAAACATTATTTGTATGCAGGAATGTGCAAGAGAGGAAGAGGCCAGCAGAAAATATAAACTGAACTTTGCTAATAGTTAAGAATTATCGACAAAACAGAAGCCAAGAATCTAAGGTTGGAAGTCACCCTTCGTGTTGCAAGCCATGTAGAATTGGTCTAATCCCTTGAAATACAAATAGAGTTTTAAATCCCAGTGAAGACATTTACCAAACTAAATGAACCTGTTTTAAAGTGTCGGGGGAAAGCAACGAGAATGCAATTTGGAAGAAAAATGAGAGTCAACTTGACCACAGTCCAGTGACCCTCCTTGGACTACTATCCAATCACAAAGCATCATGTTGTTCCTTAACTACCTGAAAATTACATTCAAACTTTAAAAATATCACTATCTATTTTTGTTTCTCAAAGGGTAATGTGAACTAGAAATCAGTTTTTCACGTATTTTGTGTTCTCTCTTGCACATGTAGAATCGTAGAACCTGAGCACTGGCTGAGGCTCTGGGGCTATTTTGTTTATGCTTCTGCATTCGACAAGCCCACACTTTATCCTTCCTTGATAGGAAAATCTCTTTCATTTTTAAAAGACTTTCAGAGAAGGCGATTTCTTAGACCTTCACTCACTAAGGTAGTTAATAACTTCTCTTGTTATCTGGCTTAATTCCTTCACACTATGATTAAGACAGTTCTTCTCCACTCACTAGAGATGAGGCTGCAGATTCATCACATTCTTTCATAAGAGAAATAATAATATACTACTAATAATTATGAAATCAGCCCTGTAATTTCCTAATAAAATATTCCAAGGATTCCCTGCTAAATTGTGCTCCTCTGCTAAGTTTCTGCAATTTCTCCTGCCATTCATTGTCTAGAAACCTTAAAAATAATTACTGACCTCTGCTAAGGATGTAAATAAATGCCTGATACTGAAGTCCTTGGCAGTTCTCATGTTATACATTAGGCATCTGTCCAAGGTCGTGTCTCAGGGATATGGGGTGAAATAAATCACCATAGGCTTTCCTCACTCCTACAAATAATACCATGAAAATAATGTGGGCGAAATGAGTATGGAGGGCAGCTATGAAATCTGAAAATAAGTCATAGAAAAGTTACCTGCATAGAAAAAAAGTCTGAAACAAATAGATCACAATGTTAAAAGCAGTTGTCCCTGGATGGTGCGATTATGAATATGCATGTTTTGTCCTTCTTTACACTTTGCAATGTTTACTGAACTCTTTGTTATGTGCATGTATTCATGTTTAATGAGAAAAAAGTAGACAGAATTTATAACTGCGTGTGTATGTTGGAAGGGGTAAGGGAAGCTGCCACGGGGTTTACGTAGGATGGTTTGCCTGGCCCTGTCCTGGTTTTAGCTCTAAAAGTCTTACGATGTGGGAAACCCTCCATCCCAGGCAAAGCTGGATGGTTGCTCCACCCGGAGACATCACAGAACTGCCCTGGGACACCTGGGAGTAGGAGCAGTACCAGAGCCATTACTTTTCCCAAGAACTGGAAACCACTTGCCACTTAATTTGGGGACCCAGAGTGACACCCTAAATATTGGAAAGGCAGAAACAACTCTGTGTTCATCTACAGGACCCCTTGGCTGATTTCGGTCAAGTTACTAAGACCACTGGATATTGGGTCAGAATGGAAGAGTCTAGGTTTATTTATTTGTTTTGCTTTTCCGTCTTTCTTCTCTGGTCACAGGAACTCAGAAATGCCAGGACCATAACTTGAGGGTCAACTTAAAAACACAGACGTGGCTTCAAGTCATGAGTCGGCTCTAGTTCCTGTAAAACACTCTCCACCAGCAGAGCCAGCTGTGAGCAACGCTGCGAAGCTGGAACACAGAATGGGCTTCCCTCCCCCCTCTTTTTATTTCTTTTTTTTTTCTTTTTCTTTTTTATTAGAGACAATGTAGGTTTGCAGAAAATACACAGTGCTCATATACCGCACCTCACACACAGTTTACTCAACCGTTGATGCTTTGCATTAGGATGGTACCTTTGTTACAATTGATGAAGAGTATTGTTTTAACTGGACTACTGACTTAGAATCCAGAGTTTACATTACGTTTGTGTTGTACAGTCCTCTGTTTTCTTTTTAAAATGTTTATTCTGGTGATATAAATACAATCTAAAATTTCCCCCTTTAACCGCATTCAAATCTATAATTCAGTGCTGTTAATTGCACTCACAGTGTAGTCCTGCCATCACCGCCAGCCATGCCCAGAACTTTTCCATCTCCCCGTACAGAAATGCAGGCTTTTAAATCTCCCCACTCTCCGTCAGAACCTCCCTCCCCTCCCGCCAGGAAGCTGGTGACTACCAGGGCCCTTAGCTGTGCTGAAGCACATTTGTTTCCAAATGTGTTGTGTGGGAATAGTGGATCCATAGGAGGCAGAAGAATGGCATTTGCAAGCCATACGTAGCTCGGAGCGAATCCATAGCCAGTTCACTGACTATCTCCCAGCATCCGTTCATGGCCCTGCCCCTGTGATGGCAGCAATAGCGGTATCTGCTGCACAGCTGAGACACGTCACATGCCAGAAAGGACTAGCACATACCAAGCACTCAACACACGTTAGCTTATTTAGTGAAGGCCAGTATGCATACATATACATATACGCATGCACACACATATGACCACACATGTACGTGTCTGCATGCACACACATATGAACACACTTACACGTATATGTATATGAAAAGGGTCTTAATTTTGACTTCCATCCTATGCAGTCAGCCTCAATCATTCATTAGACATTTACTGAACACTCACTGTGGGCCAGACTGAACTAAATATAAGGGAAACAAACAAGGGTGGGTAAAACATGGTCTCTTTCCTCAAGGGATTCCAGTCCAGCACAAGGAACAGATGTAAACAGGTCACTTCAGAACAGTCCGATCTGTTCCATGACAGTTCTCTGACTAGCAAAGTGCATGGGTAGTGATGCTGAGAAGCAACATTAGGGAAGCTGACACACAGGAGATGACCTTGGAATTTAAACTCTTAAACAATAAATTATAATTTTTAATGATAAAGGTACACTTATTCATGATTTAAAAATTCAAGACACATAAGCAAAAAGGAAAAAAATCATTTGCAATCCCAACAATGAGATAAACATTTAGCATTTCTATATCCTTCCAGAATTTTTATATATTAAATATATATATAATTTTAGCAAGGATTATATTGTAGATATTATTGTGTAATCTCATTTTTCCACTTAAAATATATTATGAACAGTCTTCCATGTCAAGAATTAAGTGCAGGGGAGCGGCTGTAGATCAAGTGGTTGAGCGCCTGCTTCCCATGTACAAGGTCCTAGGTTCAATCCCTGGTACCTCCTAAGAAACAAATGAAAAACCAACTGTCATTGGGGAGCAGATGTAGCTCAGTAGTTGAGCACCTGGCTCCCACGTATGAGTTCCTGGGTTCAAACCCCAGTGCTTCCTAAAAAAAAAAAAATAAGAGTTAAATACAAGAAGTTTTTAAGCAGCTGCATAGTATTCCACCATAAGGGTTGGTATAACCTATCTAAAGGTTTCCAACTGAATTATGCTGAACACGCTTATCGAATGGGGAACTAGAAGATTTATCTAAGCCAAGGAGGGGCTTGATATTATCATTGGGAAATAATCCAGGCAGCATGGAATTTAGATCACAGCAGAATGAATTCTAAGGAAACCAATAATCTGGTTGGAGTCAGTGCAGACCTGAGTCAAGGCCATGGCAGGGAAGATGGGAGAAAACCCAGCCTGGGGAGCCATGGGTCTGAATTTACAGAACTTGGTAACTGAATGTGGGGGGTTAAAACAGGGGAAGCATTATGCCTTGATTGGGTACATCTAGGCCAAACTCCTGGAGGTTTTTAAACCAAGAACAGTGTGTTTGAGGGGATGGTGGACATTGAGTCCATTTCTGGACCTGCGAAGTCAAAGGGCAGGTGAAATAGTGAGGGAATGATGATCAGTTGCCAAATCGACACCTGTGTCTGGAGCTCCAAATATTGCCCAGGAAGGGAGGTAGGTTTGGAGGCCATCAGGATTAGTAAAAGTGGGGAAGCCTTGAGAATAGAAAAGCTTATACAGAAAAGGTGAGTGAGCTGTGCAGATCAACAGTCCAGGGACAGATCTGAGGGCAACACTAAAATTTAAGGAAGAGGAACCAGCTGTGAGTCTGAGATGAGAGCAAATGCCCACTGAGGTGGACATGAAGAGACCATCACTGGAACAGAGTCTTAGGAAGGGCTCATTGCTGTGTTTTGTGCTGCCTGAGGACTTGGAAAATCCTGAGGAATGCATTAGCTCTTTTGGGGACCCACCCATTCTCTGAGATGTGACCACCATCGACGACTTGATAATAACTGCTAAGACCACAACGAAGGCTCAGGCAGAAAAGTCCCTTCAAGGAGAATCCCTCAAACTCTGCTGGAGTACATACATGCTAACAGGGGTCAGTGAAAAGGAAAAAGAAAAGATTTCTGTGGTCAAATCAGTTTGGAGACATGAATTATGGCGTTAAAAGAGATTCTTAACTGCAGGACTTTTCAGAAGATTTAATATACTGTCTTGGTTTGCCAGGGATGCTGTAACAAATACACACACTGGTTGGCTTGAACAATAGGAATTTGTTGTCTCACAGTTTTGGAGGCCACAAGTCCACAGTTCTTCTGAAGTTAGTGGCATTCTGGTGGTGGCTGGCCCACAGGCCATAAATCAGTCTCTGGCTCTGTCACATGGCCGTCTCTCTCCCCATCTATCTCATCCTACTGTGCTCAATTTCCCCTGCTTATAGGGTCTCCAGCCATATGGATGAAGGCCCACCTGTATTTTAGTTTGGCCTCCCCTTAACCAATAACATCTTCAAAGATCTATTTACAAATGGATACACATCCACAGGACTGGGGTTAGGACCTCAACTTGTCTTTGCGAAGGATGTGATTCAATTCACAGCATTCCCCGGCTGTAACTGTGCTTCTCCAAGAGAGAAATGCAGTATGTAGCATCTTCCAAGCATCTGCGACCACAGAATTCTTTCCTCGGGAAACCCCTACAAATACCTCACAGATCACTGGCATTCTGAAAAGGCAGCATGGGAAATGCTGACATAGAAAAAAGTCCAGAAAGGTATAAATGTAAACCAAAACGCGATTACTTACGGTAATAAAACAAAACAGCTGATTTACTTCATCTGCCACAAACTAGGCCAACTACCAAAGGAAGAAAAACAATAAAAGCAAGTAATCTTTCAGTGCCCTATTTCATCGATACTGAGGCACACATTCCTTTTTCAAATTTTCCCATCTCTGAAATCCAAAGCCAGGATGTGTCTTAGGGTAATTGGCGCCTTACAATCTCTGCCTGCCTCACGACAATCACGACAGAGTTCTCATTGCCCGAGCGTGACTAAACACCAGCGACTTGGAAACAGTTCCAGAAAAATAGACGCTCTCATGGAAAGCTCCGAATCAGACGGTTGCGGGGAGCAGGTTTTGAGGTGGTTGATAAGAAGTGTTCAGCTGCAGTCCTGAACTGGAGGACAAAATGGGCAACGTAAAGAGCTCTGAGCCAATGGCTTCCTCTTTTTTTATGGATTCTTTTAACAAATATTGAATCATTCACATCTTCAATGGCAACGATATATTACAAACACATGGACATCAGTGATGCTAAATGGAAAGTGTTTCAGAAGAGCTGGGCTCTGGATGGGAAGAAGCTCTGGGACTATCTTAATCAACTTTATCCACTTATAGTTTCCTTTTTTCTATAGGCATAAAGCAATAGATGACAAAAAATATGTCTAAAGTTCAAAGAGCTCTTCAGAGAAGTATAAAATAAATTCTAAATGATAAAAAATCATTGTATCATAGTTTAATGGGCAGTAATTTGTGCTTCTTAGTAGCATATAAAATAATGGGACATTTGGAATCAATTAATTAGATAATTATAAAATAGACATGTATTTTAACCAATTCTTTCTGTCTCTCAAAAACATTTTGCATTTTGCTCTTATATAACTAAAATTCCTAAGGAAATTTGGGGCCTTCAGAGTGAAATTTGGAGAACTGCCCTTGATTACCTTATTCTCTGGGTTTCAAAATTGTCACCCTTCACTTTCTAGAAGTCACAGGCAAGCCAACTCCTAGAGGATTATCTCTTCAACCGGCTTCTGCCTCCACGATTTCCTTGGGAGCAGCAGGGCTTTGCACTAGACCAAGTCTCTGGAGACAACCTAGTGTCTTCTAAGACTGTGTTTTCTTCTGAAATTTCCTTTTTATAGTTGAAGCCAGGGATAAGGTCAGTTTGCTTCAGCTGATCTCAATTAAACCCCTTAGTCTGAAGCAGGGGGAGGGGGTGGCTCAGCATTGTCCCTTCCATCTTTCATTTCCTCTCTAGAAAATGAGGGCATTCAGATAAGATATTCTCCAGCCCCCTACAGCATTAATATTCTCCACTTTATGTTGACTTCTCAAAAGGACCAAATGCACTGTTATATTTTATTTGCGGTTTATACAAAATCAGCATATTATAGCTCAAATTAATCATTTCACCTTCATAAGCAGATACATTTCTTTCTAACTCTCATAGCATATTTCTGAATACTATAACATACTACGTATGAGCATTTTTCCAAAAAATCACTGTTATGGATTGAATTGTCTGCCCCCAAAAGATACGCTGAGGTTCTACTCCCCAGCGCCGCAGCACGTGACTTTATTTGGAAATACAGTAGTTACAGATGGAATTAGGCAAGTCAGAATGACGTCGCCCTTAATCCAGTATAACTGGTGGCCTTACCAGAAGAGGAAATTTGGACACAGACAGACAGAGGGGAGAACACCAAGTGTCGACTCCATGGAGTTCCAACAAGCCACCGCCAGAAGCCGGTATAGACTCAGGAACAGAGTCTTCCCATGGACTTCAGAAGAAGCACGGCCCTGCCAACACCCTGACCTCAGAATTCCAGCCCCCAGGACTGTGAGGCAAGACATTTCTGTTGTTTACCAGTGTCTAGAGCTTTGTTACAGCCGTGCTCGCAAACTAACATGTTCTCGCAACATATACCAGTACAGCTCTCAGTTGTTTGCCTTCTGTTTTCTCTTTTAGTGTGTATTTTCTTATCTTGGAATTAAACAGATGTGCTGGATTATAACAAGGCAATCATCCATAAGTCGAGATGGGCAGCTATGATAAAGCTAACAATTATTATTCTCTACTGTCATTAGACTGTACGACTGTGAGGTCAAGCTCGTGTCTGCTTTTGTTCCCTGGGGTGTCCCTAGCACAAAGAATGGTGCAGAGGATGAAATAAGTGCTGAACATCTATTTACAGAGGGAATAAATTAATGAATGAGTCAATTGTTAAATGCCTGGTACATATGTATGTTGTACATACTACAAACAATTACAGATGATTTAACTAGATTAATCCTTCTTCTGAACTTTCTCCCCTCCAGGACATAACCCAGCAATAAAGTAACCACACTGGTCTTGATATTTGTCCTCGGGAAATGGATGCTTGATATTGACATTTGTAGGATTATTTGTGTCATACATGTACATGCATCTTCTCAATCACTAATTATAAACCAGACGGTTTCGACTGTAACAAAAGGGGAATCCTCATCTGGATATTTGAATTCTCTTTTAGTTTTGAAGATTCATTAGCCTCTTCAAAGAGGAAAATGCATTGGATAGAGACTTGAGTCTCTAAAGACCAGGATTAACACTCACTAAAAAAAGAGAGAGAATGGAAGAGACTCCCTAGACTCTGATGAGAGAAGTTCTTTGGTGGCAGAAAATCTACCCTTGGGAAGGAAAGAGCTGAACTCCTTAGGGTCTTATCTTAAAACTAAGGAGAAGGAAGCAGATGTGGCTCAAGCGACTGAGCTCCGGCCTACCACATGGGAGGTGTGTGGTTCGGTGCCCAGTGCCTCCTAAAGAAGACAGCAAGCTGGCATGATGGGCTGGCATGATGGGCAGGCACAGCAAGCTGATACAACAAAATGACACAACAAGAGACACAAGAAGGAAAACATAACGAGAGACACAACAAAGAAGGGAACAGGGGTATCTCAAGCAATTAGGAGCCTCTCTCCCACATCAGAGGTCTTGGGTTCGGTTCCCGGTGCCTCCTAAAGAAACAAGGAAGAAGATCAGACACAGCAAGTGCAAACAGCGAGGGGGTGGGGAGAAATTAATTAATTAAAAAAAAAAAAAAACTAAAGAGAGATGAGCTTGTGGATATTGCATTAGGAAAGGCTCTCAAGAGCTCAGGAGAAGGAGCTGAAAGCAGACTGCTTTTCCACGCCTGCCCCAACCAAAGGACCACTGAGCCCACAGAAGATGGAAGCCATAGAGAAGCCTCCATTCCAGGGCCAGTGCACCAGGAAGGTGCCACCAAGGGACCCAGCAAGGATGGCGGGAGGGAAGGATTTTGAGTCCCAGTAACCTTACTGGTCTGGGGACACAGGAAACCAAAACAAAATAAAGCTGGCATTTGAGAAGGTGTTTATTCCCAGTTTGGTTATGGCCTCAAAACGGAAAAACAACACCCAGATCACTTAACATTTGGAATATGCATGCAAATCTTTATTGTCCTATCTGACCGGTTTGCTGAAACATCCCAGAATTTTTATAAAAGTTATCTTCCTCAAAAGAGTTCATGAAACTCATCCACTGAACCAATCTGGAAACTCTGTCTGAACAAGCTCGTTCTCACATGTCAGCATCTCCGGGTCTTTCCATATTCAGGGAAAAAAAAGATATATTGATGTGCAGAAAAACAAGGAAAAGGAGTTGAAGGAAGATATTATTCTGGTATCTTACAAACCTTAGGAAATATTTGAATCGGGGTGTGCTATCTCTATCACAACAGTAATGTGCACCTCGAGTCTATACGATTTTGATTCTGTGGATTATACCAATATATTTGCTATTGATAAGCACCCGCTAGAGATTTTGTGTCAGGTTAAATTGGTCCTATGTAACTAAGCTCTGTAGGGTTGCGTGAAAACTTGGAAGCTGACACTATTATTCAAATCCTCTCTATAGATCAGAGATTGTATATTGAACATATGATATTCAGGATCCGAAGGCCAGCAGTATAATTTTTAAAGTTACGAGGCTATTGAATGGGTGGGGGTAAGGATGGAAATAAAGATTCGTTCCATCCACCAGCTCCAACTCATACTTTCTTACGCTGCAGGGGAAATGCAACTGCTCTATTATCACCATTATTCTATAGCAGTTTGGAAGGTCTCTCTTTACCACAATCACCACATTTGCTCACTGGAGGGAAGTTGGACAGGGAAAGAGATGCGCGCAAGTGACGTGAATCAGTTCTCCCCCCCCGCCCCATGCGTCAGCTTTCTGTCCTCCCATCCTGTCTCTGGGAGATGTGGCCCAGGAGGTTGAACCTGGTGCTGTGGGAGGCAGTGATGTTTCTCCTCCACTAGTTAAAGAAAATGTCCCATGAAATGAGTTTTAAACCGTAAAGCTACAAACAAAAAAATGGAATGGGAGCCAGGGAAGGGGATCTGAGTGTACCCCTAACACAATGATTAAGCATCACTCCTGATTTTAGGTTACCTGTGATCATAAAAAGAGGTAATATACTGTTCTTATTTTCAAAACATGGAGATCATTTGGCATTCCATAGATTGGAGCAAAAAAAGTGAAATGAATGGTGTTTTACTGCTTCTAGATACACTTTGCTCTTAATGAAATATAAATGATTGCACTTACTAATTTGTTTTTTGTTCTGTTTTGATGAGTTAAATTTGATCATTTCCTGCAGCAACAAATTTATCTCAGAAAACTTGATTTTTACTATTTTAATCCAAACACACATTATATCTAATGAACTCTTATTAAAGTTCCATCAATAGATTATCGCTTTATAATTGCATCATACTCAAAATACAGGGAGTCCAGCTTTGCCTTAAACACAGAGCCAGAGTAGCTGTGGTGAGATTTCTGCCGACAGGTGAAAAGGCCAGTCGGAGCCCTTTGCTCTCCCCCTCGTCGTCGTTCAAGAAACTCGATTTCAGCTATTTATGTACTAGGTGTAGGCTTTGTTGGGATTCAGAATATCCAAAGGATACCTGCCCTTGAGAACATGACAAAAATGTTACCTAACCACAGCACTACAACAACTGCTACCACAGGGAAGTTCAGGAATAAGGGCAGAATTGGAAGCCGAGGCACTGAGTGGTGATGGGTTTAGAGGAGAGCGTCAGAGACCACTTCTGGGTTGGGGAGCTCATGGTAATGCAGGGAGGCAGGTGAGACAGCTTCCTCTAGACACCAGCTAAGGATTTACCTCCGGGCGTGCAGTAAGCAGCTTACCCAGGGGAGCGGTGGGAAGGCGGAAAGGCTGGAAAAACATGGTGAAATCAAATTACACAGAAGCCCAATGCTAAATGTGGACTGCAGATGAGGGCAAGTGGCAGGAGGTTTCGGAGCTGGGCAATGAAGCAGTGAGCAATATTTAAGAATGGATATCCCAGACAACGAAGTCTGCATATGGAGAGGAAAGTCATTCATTCAACAAACATGTTTTGAGCCTCAAGCTCTCTGCATGGGAGGAGCCAACATACAATGAGCATTCTTTCTAAAGTAAAAGTTCACATACAATTAAACACCCACTTACAGACAGAAGTAAGGCTAGAGCCCGGGGAGATGTGAATCAGCTCGGGATCGGGGCTACCTGCTCTGCGTTCATCTGTGGGTACATTTTCCTTAAGTGCCACGTGCTGAAATTAAATTCATGGACCCTTTAAACTTGATTCATCTTCACTCTTCCAGCATCCTGCATGCTCTCACACTCAGTACACCAGAAAGGCAATGCTAATAGATCGTAAGTTATGCTCCAAGAGAAGGACTTTGTAAGAACCATAACTGTTACTCCATGAATCAGAGATACAGGCTCTGGAGGGGGGAACCCAAATATAATTAAGTAAAATTGTATTGGCCAATTTTCCAATTACATAAATCAATGAAACTTTCCTCTATACCATAGTGTATACTGTATATCTCATGGATTTATGGGCTTTAGGATTGATTGAGCCAACTACCATATGTGTTACATCAGCAGGTTCTGTATCTCTTGGTGTCAGCAAAAAAAAAAAAAAAAAGACAGGTTGCTTTTACATTCAAGATGAAATCACATTGTGTTTTCAAAGCACATGTCATCTTAAAAATTATGCTTAGGCAGGACTTTTCATATAAATAATTTTCTGCTGGGCAATCTATCAGAGGATTTTTTTCTTTCTCCCTTTTTTTAAAGTTAGTTTATGGTCTTTTTTTTTAAAAAAAATAAAAGGATAAACCTTCAAAGATCATCTCTAATAGCAGACTTGGTAAGAAAGAACAGAGAATTTCTGGAAAATAATATCCTTCCTTAAATATTTATAGGTTATCATCTATGTTTTTGACTCAAGAGATAGAAGAGTTTTAACCCTTATCTGTCACTCATAGGCCTACATGTGGTTGAATATGTGATTACATTTGCAGGGAGCTTCAAATAATCACCTTATTCAGCCTTTTGTTTCCTCTTAACATTTCTACATTTTTTATTTTCATGAAGCTAGCAAATTTAAAATTTGCATTATTAGTGCCAACTGAAGTTTTAAAAATAAGGAAATTAAAACCTAGAGAATTTAACTAAGTTAAAAAAAAATAAAGCTCGTAATTTTTCTTTTGTTTGAGTTTAATTGTTAAATCAATATAAGATTACAGAAAAGTTATAATGTAGAGACTCTCCTATCACTTTATCTTTTAATGCAGCTAATGAGCTTTCTATAATGTTCTTTCTAGTATTTCCCCATATGTAACTATTTTATTGTAATTATAGTGACTATAAAATGTGGCATCCTGGTTTTTTAAGTTACGGAAGTTTCTAGCAGCATTTACCAGTCTTCCTCTTCACCCGCCCATAGCTACTCAACGTCACACCGAAAGAACTGAAGCCCTTGCCATTAAGCACCAAAGTCTGGTGACTTTGGACTGTATAGAGATCTCCTGGGAAGAATCTGCCTGCCTGGGCCAACAGAAGCACTCTTCTGAGTGGAGAGCTCAAAAATAACCCTGGACCAGATCCCCAGGCTAAGTGGAGTGCCTCATAGAGCCCACAGGTATTCTCTCCAGCACCTGCCCCTTTTTAATATTAACATTGGGGGGTGGATGTAGCTGAAATGGTTGGGCATCCGTTTCCCATATGGAGGGACCTGGGTTCGATCCCAGGGACCTCCCAGTAAAATAAAAAATATATAGAAGGTGTGCGGGCAGGGCCCGTGAGCGGGTGAGCCACCTGGCCCCGTGAGCAGGTGAGCCGCCAGGCCCCGCCGAAACACGCAGCAAGATGATGACGTAACAGGAGAGAGGTGCAGGGGAGAGCCAAGACGAGACACGCTGAAAAACCAGGAACTGAGGTGGCGCAGGTGGCAGGGCGCCTCTCTCCCACAAAGAGGTTTCCAGGATCGAATCCCGGGTGAAGACAGGGGGAGAAGGATGAGAGGAGAGGGCAGGAAACAGACACAAAGAATTGCCCAATGAGTGGACACAAAACAGCAAAAACGGGGGTGGGGGGAAGGGAGGGGGTTAAAATGGATTTTTTTAAAAGTAAATAAATTTTAAAATATATATTAACATTGAAAATCAAGAGATGCTTCAAAACTCCTGGATTTCCAGCTCCTCTTTAAAAATCATGCCATCTGGCAACATAGAGCCCCAATTCACAGGTGGCACTGTTTGGCTGGAGCCAAGCAGGGGCTGCCCCTTGAAGATGGTCAGCTTAGTTTTCCGGAGCCACTATCACAGATATCACAAGTCCGTTTTGGCTTAAATGACTGCAACTTACTCGTTTGCGGTTCTGAGAAGTCCAAAGCCTGGAGGTCGGCACTGCTGGCTTTGTCCCCTAAGACTAGCGTTCTGGAGCTGGCTGCCGGCAAGCCTTGGGGTTACTTGGCCTTCTGGCCACATGGTGCTGTCCCCTTCTGTCTTCCACGTTCTCGCTGACTCCCTACTTCTTCCCATGGCCGTCTCCTTAAAAGGCCTCCAAATAATCCAAATTTGACCCACCCTGGTTCAGTTCACACACCCAAGCTAAAAACAACATCTTCAGCAGGTCCCATTTACAACAGGTCCATACTCGTAGGAGGTAATTACGATTAAGAACAGGCCTGAACTGGGGTACATGGCTCAGTGCACCACAACAAGCAAGCTCGCAGACTCAGTGGCCCAGAAAGTTGCCCGAAGCCACCTCTAACCGTTCCTCCAACACCAAGGACAGCTGCCTTTAACTGTCATGTTCTGGTCAAGGTTTTCCTTATAGCAGTTAAGAGATGGATACATTTCTTATACCTATACCTCCAGAAAATGTGGGCGATGGGATGGACTGGAGAACGACTACCAAGAGGTCTAACAAGCCTACCTAAGAGATAGACTCAGAAGGGCCCAGAGAATTAACATGTTTCTATATTTGAATATGCAAAAGAAAAAGCCCCTCCCCTCGCCATGTAGCAGTCTCCCTTGTCAATTTAGCCATTCAGGTGTAGTGATACCACTATTTAAAAGGCAATACAGAACTGAGTGCGAGAGAGTGTGGTCTACGGTGTGAACTGTGGTCTATGGTTGGTGGCAAGGCCCCAGGATGTGTAAGTCCATTGAGGGTGGTGGGCCACACTTGTGGGAGATGTTTGTGTGAGATGTGGTGGGAGGTGTGGGAGGTGGGCAACATGGGAATCCCAGTGGGTTCCGTGTAATATTTTGGGTAATCTAAGCACCTCTTAAAATATATGTATATATATTTATAAATAACATTTTTGTAAGCAAATACACATATATGCATATATATTTATATATCATTTTGCAAATGTTTGTATGTATTGTGAGAATTTTGATTTTTACCCACAATAAAAATAAATTAAAAAATAAATAAATAAATAAAAGGCAATACAGGTACACGATTTTTTTAAGTAGAAAAATATATACCTGATTCTTTCTTGTCTGCACAATAAGAAAACTTTGAAAATTTTGACAAAACAGTAATAACTTTATTACTACTACTCCCATTATTGAATGCTAATTTGTACAGGTCACTCTACTAGGTGCTTCATGTAAATATCGTCTTTTACAAAGAAACAGGCTCAGGTGAGTGAATGTGTCCCCTATCACAAAATTAATTAATAAGCATCGAGCTGCGATTTGAACACAGGTCTGCTTGCCCCCAAGCCCATGCTCATCCAGCATTGTGCTTTCATACACAAAACCACGGTGGAAAAGCATCACGGCAATATTTTGTTTGCGGTTTCAAAGCTATTTTATATGGTGTACAAAAATTAAGATGTGGGCCAAAACTTGCAAATTATAGCACATAACTAGGTGGCAAGTTTAGCTGCCGTCCTAGGTTCTCATACCAACCACCTGGCAAGGTAGTAAAGAGCATGGGCACCCATTTCCAGTGTGAAGACCTCAGAGGCTGCCTGGCCCAGGTATTTTCAAACTGTTCCTTGGAACCCCAAGAGATGATCAGATGACCTTCAGGGGCCTTCACTTACCTGCTACATTTGCTCGCATTTCCAGTAAGTATTAATAAAAAAATGCTCACACTTCTCATTTTATTTTTAAAAGGAAGAGTGTGAAATATTAGAGACCTGAACTGACCTCCCCCAAATCGTGCAGAGCACACAAGAAGCAGAGTTACACCTAAAACCACGTGAGAGCGTGGCAGTGTTTAAGGCTGAGTTTGTTCGGCAGGGTCCGTGGGCAGCAGGGGCTGGCCATGGCACGCGTTCTGCTGTTTAAATGCTTTTCTCCCAAGCGCTGTGTGAGATTATGGGCTTGGGAACTCTGGGGACCTCGAAGAGATTGCTCATTTTTTTTTCTAGGAATGTCAATGATTTTTTTTTTTTTTTATGTGCTCAATTGTTTTTACTTCGACTCATCTCTCGATTCTAAATAATGTTCATTCATTTCCAAATATGACGCCAGCCTTCATTGTTCGTAAAACTTGATGGAACTTTCCTGGAGAAGTGCCTTCTATTAAAAATAGCATTCCATGAAAAATTAGGTCATAAAAACTGATCTGGAATTTAACCAGTTTAGTAATCTATACATATATATGAAAAGGAAACAAAAAATCAATATGAATTAAAGGAGAGGAAAAACATGAAAAGACACTTAGAAAAATGTCAAATGTGAGAACTGTCCTAATAAAACTTTTCATCATGCCTAAATGTGATTATTACTTATCCTCATGAGGAGTGCTATACAAAATATAGCTATGATTCCAGCCAAGGTCAGACATGTAATTCAGTCATTCTAAACTGGCATAGAGTTGCCTTTTTGAATTGGCGCAGCAGCAATTTTTTTCCACAACCTGGAAATTGGCTTAGAGCTACAATAGCATAAGGACTATGCTGGTGAAACCGAGCCCAAAAGCTCATGATACTTCCAGGGCCTTGCTTCAGTGATACTGCTTTTCCTATTTTACTGTGTCATTTTATTAAAATCATTTCCCCCTTTCAGCTGGGCAGATAAGCAGACTATCCAACAAAACCATCTTCTTTACAAAAAGAAAGCACATGGCTCAAAATCTGCCCTCACCAAGCTCCTAGTTCTCAGTCATGTTGCTAAATAGCAGTGAAATTTCCAGCTCAACTACCGTCAGTCCAGTTAGAGCCCTAATTAAGCAGTTGTTGAACCAAATCGATGAAATCCATTGGTCGATACGGCATCACATAATTTTGGCTTTAGTGTCTGAAATAACTCAGAATCTGGAATTAAATTTCTTTCCTTAATAAACCTAGGTGCCTCAGTTTACCCATCTATAAAGTGAGAATTTTAGCTACACCTAAACTCTTAGGGATGATGCTTGAAATCTAAGTGAATAATATACTTGAGGCCCTGTTGACCTGCTGAAATGCTCGTCAGCTGGGCATGGCAGGGAGAGGACTCCCCTCTGGCCTATCTTGACCTTTCCCCTTTGCCTACATGAGCGGAGTGAGCCTTGCACCCCTAGATCTCTGACTGGAGCATGAGCACAAGGGCAGGGGCAGAACAGAAGGAGCCACGGCTGCCCCTGATGGGTGTTAGGCAGATGGGCATGGCACCCTAAGGACTCAGAGCTTCTGGCAATTGATTCTGAGGGTCTGGAGGGACCGAGGAGAAAGAGGAAACAAAGACAACTAAGAAGCAGGTGAAGGGCCATTTTCAATCAGCCAAGACCCTCTAGTCCAGGAGTTCTTAACCAGAGGTCCACAGACCCCTTGGGATTTCAGGGAGTCTGTGAGCTTGAATTGAAAAAAATCAACTTATTATCTTTATTTTCTCCAACCTCTAACTAAAATCTGGCATTTCCTTCCCTTATGAATGCAAGCAATAAATTACAGTAGTATTCATTTCATCTGACTGGCAAAGGGGTCCATGGAGCAAAAAAGGTTAAGAACCCCTGCTCTAGTCCTTCTAGACCCTTCCCCACATCTCCAGACCCCTTCCTAATGTGCCTTGGACATTGCACTGTCTTCTAGGCTTTTCCTCACTGCCATTCCCTCTCACTGCCTCTTGGTCCCATCCAAATTCCTCTGATAATGGAGAATAACTTATAAGCATATCACTTCCCGCTTTGCACTTTGCATTATGTTATACACTTCTTGTAGCTTCCCTATGAGACTCTAAGCCCCTTGAGGAGAGAAACTGCCTCACTCCCACAGCATCTTACACATAGTCTCGCACATAGAAATATCTGTTGAATAAAGAAAGGAGCAAATGAGCTCACCTCCTGCCCATCAGTGGTCTGAAAAAGAAAGTAGCATCCACTGTGTCGTGTCAGGGTTGTGTTTATGCTGCCCTTGAGCATTCTTAAATAACCCAGGCACACCAGTGGGCCACTCCTGTTTGGTGGATGAAGAAACAAGCTCTTCAAGGATGTCTGGAGCATTTGAACACCACATCATCTGTAGGTAGGCTTCTCCTTGACCTGCAGCCTCAACTCTAAGGCCATCTCAGGAGAGTCCTTTCTGACCACTCAACCTGAAAGAGCCCTCTGGGCCCTATCACATCTCCCTGGTTTATTTAGCCCACTTCAGCCCAGTAAGAGGCATTTACTTTATATCTAAAATTATTTTGTTCATTCATATGTCTTCCCTCAGCTAAGCCCTACGAGAACAGGTAACACATCAGGTGCTCAATAAATATTTACTAAATGAATGAATGAATGAATGAATGAATGAATGAATGAATGAATAAGGGAAGGAACAATGCAACAGACTCTCCAGTAGGATGCTAGGCAGGGATTTAAAAACCAAAGCTGTTTCAGTCCCAAACCCATGTTTTTTCCCATCATCACAGTGGTTTCCCCACCCAGCTAACCATAAGAATCCCTTGGGGAGTATATTAGTCAGCCAGAGGGGTGCTGATGCAAAGTACCAGAACTCTGTTAGCTTTTATAAAGGATATTTATTTGGAGTAGAAGGTTACAGTTACAGGCCCTAAAGGGTCCAACTCTAGGTACCACAAGAGGTACTTTCTCATCCAAAGTCTGTTGCCACGTGTTGGCGCAAGATGGCGGGCGACGTCTGTGAGGGTTCTGGTTCCTCCTTCCTCTTGAGGCTCCATGTCCCAGCTTCTTCCCATCTCAGCTGTAGGCTGGCATAAGGCTTGCCTTTCTTCCCGGGGCTCATTTCTTTCCAGGCTCAGCTGCTCTGTCCGCTCCACAAGGCCAGTTGTGAACGATCAGGCTCATCTCTCTTCCCGGGGCCGCAGGATCCTGTCTAATGAGCTGTCTCTCTTCCTCTGTGTTCTTCTCCGTGCCGTTTTCTGTGCGAGTGTCCGCCCACAAAGGGGGCAGGGACTCTCAACTTCCTACTGATGTGGCCAAATCAAAGCCCTAATACTAATTTAATCAAGAAAAAGTGAAACTTCTGAATTTAATACAATCAAAGGGTATCATGAGCCCAGAGGAACAGACTAGTTTTCAAACATAATCTATATTTCTTTTTGTAATTCATAAATAATATCAAACTGCCACAGGGTGTTTGCTAAAAAAAGATTATTCCTAAGCACCTCCCCCAGAGATTCTGATTCAGTGGGAACCAAAATCTTTATTTTGACAATATTAGCGATTCTTGTGTTCAAGCACATTCTAAGATCACTGCACTATACCATACTGTGCTTTGTTGTGATGGGATGGCAAAAAAATTGGGGTAAAGGAAGCCATTCCTCAATTTATGTATGGAACGATATTGATGAACTTCTATTTTATATTAAAATCCATTAGGCTAGTCTGTACTTCAAGAGGGTCTTTTACTTATGCCTGATTTCATAACAACATGCATTGATTATTTTGAAAATATTAGTTCATTGATTTATGCAACTAACAACTGATGGCTCTTTCATTGCCTAATGTCAAAAAATCATATTCATTAATATCACCCCCAACCTCACTAAGAAAGTCTTTAAGTATTGGGTAACTGTCAAGCTCATAGCAGTAGATACAAGTTTTTCAAAATTCTAATTTTTACTTGAAAGCTCAGATTTTATCATTGGCAACAAATACTGTCAGTTGTATTCCTAGAAGTGACAAGCTCCCCTCATTCATTTTTAAAAGGAAATGCCTGCCAAATACCCAAGTCTGAATAACCAGTTTGTCTGTCAGATGTTTTCAAGTACAAAATAGTGTTTCATGAAAAAAGCAGCTAGTTCAGGGCACAAGTCAATCACAACTGTTTGTCCTCTAGACAACCACTGTACTGCAGTATGAAGCTCAAGTGGTTTATGAGTACTTCCTATTTTTCACACAAAATATTAAAAAGGTGTCTACTCAAGGGCCAAGACATAATAAAATTAATAATTTTTTACTGCTGTATTTTTAAGTGAAACTGGCTTTTTAAACTTTTTTACAGCACGCACCTGACAGTGAAGAATACAGCAGTTACCTGTACTCTGGTGCCACGACCTTGATTCATGCTAAAGTGCCAGCGATTTGATCCACCATCATTTGAGCGCCATCAGTGCAAAGGTGAACCCAGGAAAAAAGGCAAATGTCATCTGACATTCTAATGAAAATAGTTTTGACTTCACAGATCCCCTCCCCCAAATGGTCTTGGGGACCCACAGGGGTCTGTGGCTCACACTTTGAGAACCCCCTCCCCCAGCCAGTGCAAATTTATGTAGATGAGCTTTATATATATACATATATATATAAATTTTTATAGACAAGAATTTTCTTTCCCCTACTTCTCCCCCTAAGTATGTACAAGAGAAGAATCAGCCTCAAGTACACACTGTAAAAATGTCATTTTTGGCAAGTGTTGAACACATTTGATCTAAGCAATGTTTGTGTATAAAAATAGTCAAAAGCATAGAAAAAGTGAAAAGATAAGACATTCCCTGGTTTAAAAAAAAAAAACGGGTCAGTTATGGAACAACACGGGTCTGGAATCAAGACACCCAATGTCATGCCAAGGGCAAACGGACGTGGTCTGTGAGATTGATCAGAGGGGTGGGTTCCCATGAGGAAGCCTCTTGGAAGCCAGATTTTGAAGGGCAAAGGGATGTAGATTGAATGGAGAGGAGAAAAGCTCTCCCATCTAGGAATTATTTTGCAAGTAAAGGCAGGGCGTAGAGGACAGGAGACTTGTGAGTGATTAGAAGCATCAGCTCCAGAGAGCAACTGACCTAAATTTGGATTCTGGCTTTGCCACTTCAGCTGTGCAGTCTTATGGGTAAGTTATCCGGCCTCTCCTTGCCTGGGTTTTCTCAGCTGTAAAATGGGTATAATAACAGTACCCCTTCCACAGGATGATCATGAGTATTGATGTGATAACGAATGCAAAGTAGTTAGCAGAATGGCGAACCAGGCAGCAAGCTTTCAGTACCTTAGCTAGCAGCACTGAGAGTAATTGGAGGAGGAGGGAGACTATTGAAGCAGGATTTGACAACTTAGAGGAGGGATAGTGAAGAAAAACAGCGGAGCTGGAATGAAAAGTCCTCACAGGGCATTCAGGGATGAGGCTGGGAAGGGAAGACGTGAGGCACAGTTTATGGAGAGCTGAGGACGCTTGGCCAACAGCAGGTTTGGATTAAGTACGTAATGCAGAAGGGAGTCACCATGACATGCTGGCCGGGAGAGTGAGGTGGCCAAAAGAGCAAGGTCCACGAGGGAGCTGCACACTGACGCGGTGGACAACGGAGGGGCACAGGCAGGGACCAAAGACAAGAAGCTCCCCTGGAGGCTTGATGACGCTCTGTGAAAGGCGGTGATTGTTTTAAAAGGTACAAATAACTGAGCTTACGCAAATGAGGAGAGTGAGCTGAAGAGGAGAGCCGAAGTGGCTAGAGATGCCTGGTGTGGCCCGGGCTGCTGGCAGGTGCCCAGCTCCGTCCACTGGGGCCGAGTCCCTAACATATCAATAAACCGTAATACTGGATCCAGGTGCAGCGCAGGGGAAACTCTTCCATCATTTGGCGGTGAAGCTCGCAGCAAGCGCACACGCACACACAGTGCAGAGCAGCATTCCATAAGAGCCTTAAAGCTCTGGAAGCTCTTCCCATCACCGTCAGGACTAGGCCAGTCCTCTAAGCGGGGCACACTGCCTTTGTGTGACCTTGCCCCCGACCACCCCCACATGCATCGCTTGAGGCTGCCCTGAATGCAACCACTTTGTCAGGTGATTTTACAGTTTAAAGGGACTGGAAACCAATTCCAACTAGCTCCAAAAAAATGTGTGGATGGGGATGAGGAGGTGGATTTACTGGCATACGCAACCGATAAGTGGAGGAGTTGCTCTCCAGCCACATCGGGTGCAAATGCAGTTTGCCTCCCCCTTGGTCCTCCTGCCCAGTGACCAAGGCTGGACTGCAGGGCACACCTGCCGCCCCAGGGGAGTCCCACCAGGCTCTTCCAGGAAGCTCAGCCTCTTCCCACACCTCTCCTCCCTTCCCTGCTCCGGACAACCCCGTGGCTAGCTCTGCTGGGGCCTCCGTCCATGTCTTAGCTTGCCAGGCTGTCAGGAAAATTCTGCACAGCGGGTTGCCCTGAGCAGCTGGAATCCACTGTCTCACGGTTTGGGGGACCAGACGGCTTGCTCCTGCAGGGGCTGAGCCTCTTGTGCTGGCTGGTGGCTGCCGTTGGGGTTCCCTGGCTCGCGGGAGTGCCTCACAGGACCTGGAGATGCCCTCTCCCTTCGCCTTCCAGCCTCCCTGGCCGCCCGGCTTCTGGCTTCTCCCCGCGGCTTTCTGAATTTCTTCTGTTTATAAAGGACTCTGGTGAAATGGATTAAGATCCAACCTCATTCAGCTGGGCCAAACCTTAGCCAAAATAACAGCTCCAAGAGATCCAGCTCTCAGGGGGTTCACGGCCGCAGGAAAGCCGACCGATTCCAGGACCGTGATTTTCTGGGGTGCGAAACCCCATCCACCACCCTCCCCAAAGAAGGGTCCCAGCATCACCTGGGAATGTAGATCTTCGGGCCCCACCCCAGACCTACAGACCCAGAATCTGCATTTTAACAAAATCCCAAGTGGATTCCAGAAGCACTGCTTTGGAGGGTTTGGCCGACTGAACTGCATAACAATTGCTGTTTTCCAAATAATTCCCCTTGAAGGCAAGCATTTTTCATTGCCCCCCCACCCCACCCCGAGTTCTCACAGAGGGCTACAAAATAGATGTTCAATAAATGCTTGCGGATGATGAAGGAAGAATGGATGAACACAGTGAATTGTTCTTGCATACTTGGGGATGATTTCTAAACTCGGATTCACTAGTTATCCAGTAGAGGGTTTCATTTTATCTTTGTCAGAGGAAGAAACATTTGAACATGTAGACAGCAAATTCACTTTAAGGTGCTTATTTTTAAATGCCTACTTATTTATATCAGCTACACCTGTTCCTTCACTGCAAACTCCTCTTTGGTTTTACAGAGAAATTAAAATGTTCCGATAGACAGAAAATATGATATATGCTCTAGGAACAAAAGTATCTATCTATATATATTTTTTAATTAGGCCTTAAATGTTGACCAATGAATCTTTGTGACAATTATTGACTTTATAAAGCTCCCTCTAGATTAATATGCAATAGAATCTGTGCATCTAAATGTTTTTCAATCAATGTTTTCATTTGGGTTTTTCCCCCTTTTTTTCTCTTTTCAACAGAGGCCGTGGTAAGAGCAGTTTGTCATTTTTAAGGCAGGAGGATTAGGCTTTGACTAATTGGAAGATTTTCCCATTATTTAAATGAAACTTGTTTGCAGTTTCATCATCCGTGTGGCTCTAGAAAGGCACGGAGTAGCCCATCAATTTGTTTAGAGAAGAATAAACGACTCGGGAGACTGACAGTGTTCTCTCGTGGGAGGCTCTCTGTCACTACATTGTTTCTCCAGTATTAATTATCCACGTGCAAATAACTCACCACACTGCAATATTATCTCCGCTGCTCTGAGCTCCCCAGTCAGCTGCCTCTTGGCCTGCCTTTTCCTACACGCTCACGTCTCCTGATGTCAGCAAGCGCTGCTCATTGATGTGTTCGCTGTCACCAAAACGCCAGGAAGCCGGGCTGTGGGCAGCCAGGAGCTCTTCTGGCTTCAGGCTGCCTCAGACAGTGAGGGTAGCTCTCCTCCCGTGTGCAGGCTCCGCTTCTCCAGGGAGCGTGGAAAGGGACTGCCAGCGCCTGGAGACGGGACACTGGAGACTGCTGGTGTCCCATAGCTGACGGAAAGGGAGAGAGGCAGAGGAGGAGGTGCAGGAGGGTGAGAAAGGAGAGGGGGGTTGCTCTGACTGAAAGGTTTCCTAAGCATCAGTACTGATGTCAGCTGGCCTTGCACGCGCCCTTTAAATAGAGAAGGAAGCGGGGGTTCTGCTCACGGTGGCAGGAATGAGCAGGGCAGGGCAGGGCCAGTGGGCCTGGGAGGTGTGCGGGTGGGTCAAAGCCACGCAATCAGCACACGGGCTGTGAAAGGGCTTTTCCTTTCTGCCTGTTCCCACAGACTCGTGCCTTCTCCATTACGGTGTGAGCTCTGCATTAGACCTCGGCCCTAAAGCCCGTGGAGAGGGTCCTACTGCCTCAGTTGCCCAGGGCTGCCAGGATAAATGCCACATAACGGGCCGGCCCAGCAAACACTCAGCGGCTTGCAGTTTGAAGGCTGGAAGTTCGAACCGAGTCACGGAGTCAGGAGCGCCCGGTGCTGGCTGTCGCGGACCTGGCACGCGGCCACCGCCTTGGGCCTCCTGTGGCTCTGTCCTCGTCCTGGCTTCGGCGTCTTCCGGCATCTCCGGCTGCCTCTGAATGTCCTCTCTTTACGAGGCCTCCAGTCACCCTGACCCAGTCTGCTCTCACCTAAAAGGGATCTTGGAAGATCCTGTTTACAAATGAGTCCACATCCTCAAAGTTCCTACTTACAGCTGGGTCCACACCCACCACCATGCGGATGAACATTAAGGACGTGTCTTCTGGGTCAAAATATATGTACATTTCAAATTTTGATAGATATTTTCAAATCGCTACAAAAACAATGTACCAATTATACTCTCATCAGCAATGTATGAAGTTACCTACTTGCCCAATAGTCTCATCTTTACCTTGGAGATATACTCATATGCATGCAAAATAATTTGAACAAGAGTATTAGTTTTAATATTATTCACAATAATACAATACAGAAAATGAAAATCCATTGATAAAGCATAAATTTTGTTATATCCATAAAATGCTTAAAGAAAATCAGAAAATTGTCATGGTGACTTGGAAACATATTCAAAATATATACTGAAATGAATAAAAGAAATGTCCAATTAAAAAAAAATAGTAGTGTAGGTAGAAAATCCAAAGAATGTATAAGGAAATTATTCAAATTAATAAATGAATTTAGCAAGGAAAAAAAAAAAAAGAACGTGTCTTCTGCGGGGTCCATAACTCAATCCCACCACCTCCCGCTAGGTGACTGACCTCTTTAACACCCGGAGCTGCGCCAGTCTCCGGAGACTTTGCATAACTGCCCTCAGGACAGAGCGTGGAGCTCCCTTCCTGAGGGGCAGCCGGGCCTCCTCTCCCACCCCAATGCTCCCACTGCCTTGGGGTCCCAGCCCTAGTCTGTGCACACCAGGCATTCCCTCACTCCCACCCATGCCCAGATGTCCTCCTCTCCCCCTCCACCTGGCTGTGTCCTACTCACGCCTCAGGACTCGGCTCAGTCGATGCCTCCCCTCCTAGACCAGAGCTGCCGTCCAGTTGGGGCTCGCCCGGCCCCCCGAGGGCTCTCCTAGTCAAGCTCTTCCCACTCCACCCCATAACAGTCCCTTGGGGAGGTCACTCATCACCCCACATCCCTAGAACAGAGCAGAGCACCTGACTCCTGATGCCCTTCACACCCATTTCGTGAAATACCCGTGACTGCCTCCTAAAACCCAGGCATAGTGATTGTGTTAGTCAGCCAAAGGGGTGCTGATACAGGGTACCAGAACTCTGTTGGCTTTCAAAAAGGGTATTTATTTGGGGTAGAGCTGACAGTCACAAGGCCCTAAAGAGTCCAACTCAAGGTACCATAAGAGGTACTTCCTCATCAAAATCTGTTGCCACGTGTTGACGCAAGATGGCGGGTCACGTCTGCGAGGGCTCAGCCTTCCTCCTTCGTCTTAAGGCTCCGTGGGCCCAGCCTCTTCTGATCTCAGCTGTAGGCTGGAGGGCTTGTGTCCTTCTGGGCCTTCTCAGCTGCTCAGGACTCTGGTCTCTTCAGCTGCAAACCAGCAGGCGAATGGCTCACCTCTTCCCGGGGCCGCAGGATCAAAGCTGACAAGTTCTCTCCAGTTCCGTGTCTATGGAGCTGTCTCTATTCCTCTGTGTATCTTCTCTCTGTATACACGTCTGCGTTCTCCTTGAGTGAGTGCCCATTTATATACCCCACCAAGGGGGCAGGGACTCAACTCTGTACGCCCTCATACCATGGTCAAATCAAAGCCCTAATCTTGATTTAATCAAGTAAACCTAAAGCCTTTGACTTTAAATCAATCAGAGGGTATCATGCCCAGACGAACAGACCCGTTTACAAACATAATCAATATCTCTTTTTGGAACTCATCAATAATATCAAACTGCCACAGTGACCCAGGAAAGAAAAGTGGGGGTGGTCAGTCAGAGATGAGTCTCCATTTCTCTCTCCATCTCTCTCTCTCCCTCTTCCTGAAATGGGGTGACTTGGTTTTCTCGTTCGGTGGAAAGGAGTATAGAATGGGGCAGAAGTTGTGAAGGCCAGGGAGAGGGGCCAGTTCCCTTCTTGGCCCCTCTCCCTGGCCCTCACAACTTCCCCCACTGCCCAGCCAAGGGAGGAGGGATTCCTTCCTGCAGGGAAATCTGACTCCCTTATCCCCCAATTTCCCGCGTAGAGCGGGAATTCCCAAGTTCTTCGTAATGTCCCATTTCCTCCTCCTGCCTTCTGTGGTGCAATACTTGGCCATCGTCTGGGCATGGGAGAGGCCCCAGCAGAGGGAAAGCTTCCAGAGCTGCCCAGAACGATGCTTCAGAGGCCTTCGGCTGCAGCCAGTGTTGGCTCTGCTTTTGGATCACAGCCGGCCATCCTCACCACTGCTCTCATTCAGCTTTTGTTCTTGCCAACTCTTCCCTTTAATCTCCAGATGAGTGTGTTTTCTTGCCCAATCTCCAACTTCCAGAATAAATTCTCACCCAAAGATGGAATTACATTGCCTGGTGCAGTCGTTAAGTGATTTCTTGCCCATAATTTCTGCAGTAGATTTCAGAGTCTTCTCACATATTGTCCACCTCATGACCCTCAAAAACCCAGGGGTCGGGAATCTCTATGGTGAGCTTCCCGGTAGCAGAGGCTAATTTCCTATGGACAGCTTCACAAATTATCTCTATGGATAGAAAGCATCGGAATCTCTGGAGATTCGCTTCCATGTTGCACACAACGTCATTTATGCCCCCCTGCATCATCCCTTCTCACATAGCACAAACGCGATATCTTGGTGGCATCTGTTTTTCCCGTTCCCCAAAGGGTTGTCTAGGACTCAATGACATCATCTTACAGTTCCTTTTTTAATCATCACAAGCCTAGATCCTTTGGCTTTCCCATATTACTGAGTTCCCTGCGTCCCCGAATCGTTTTCACTGCTTTTGCCTTACTTTCTCTATTGCTACAATATCCTTTTTTACACCAAAGTGATAAGAATTGAAAATGAGACTCCACTGGTCCTTTTCTATAATGGTGGCATAATTCCCTTTGACTCAAATTCAATATGCTCTATTCACACCTCTTAAAGCTATGGTACATTTTTGTATTGCTTTAGCACATGGTTTCAAGTACTAGCTATTGCCATGTAGGAGCCACAGCCTGATGGAGGTTTGGAGATTATAACCCATTTGCTTATTTTGCCTCTCGCTTGGTCACATCACTGCTGTATGAAATCATACACTAATGGCATGTACTTAATATGCACTTCATTCAATATTGCAAATTTGCTATATTCATTAGGCCAGGTACATAAAGGAGGAGGCTTTTCCACTCCAAAGTTAGAGCAGGGGAGAAAAATCACATTATTGAGCACAAACGATGCCAAATGCTTTACACACGTTACCTCTATAACCCCAGGAGGCAGATCCTATTGTTACTATTACTATTGTCATGTTATTATTTCCATTTTACAGATACAGACTTAGAGAAAGAAAAAACCCTTGACCAAAGGCCACGGTTGGTGGTATCAGGCCCAGGGTTGGAACCCCGTTCTGCCCCACTCCAAAGACGGCCCTCTGTCTTCTGGGCCCACAGCCGGCCAAGCAGAGGACACAGGGCATTACTCTCTTCGGGATGGGAGAAATTGAGACCGAAAGCATGTAACTAGTAAGTCGAAGAGGCTGTATACTGTGTCGGAAAGACTTCTGTGCTAGGATTAAGGGGCCCTGAGCTGTAGAATGAGCCCTTCACTTAAACTTCTACAAGCCATAAGCTTCTCTCGAGCAGAAGCTGAGTTTACTTCATTTACCTATTGCTGTGTAATCTTGAGCAAATCACTGAACCTCTCTGGGCCTCAGCCTTGTCACCTGCAAAGCGAGGGGCTTCGAGGAGGCAATCCCTTATCTCCCCTTGCTGGTTAGTCTTGAGTAGCCCAGTCTCTCTGGGCCTTTAGTTCCCGTGTACCTAATGTGCCCCGTGTTTGTCATACTTAGCACGGGGTGCTTCTAACTTATTAATTTCTTTTCATTGCAGGGTCTTTCATTTCTTGGTTTCCCCAGAGTGAAGGAATATGGCAGAACAGGGAGCGAGAAGGCACAGCTGGCTCTGCCTCCCCATCAAGTCCCCATGCTCCTGGGGCCGACTGCACTTGCCCTGCTGTGTCAGCGACAGGAGGACGCCGGGGAGGGGCTCCCGTCCCATTCCTGCAGCTCAGCGAGTCACCCCTGACCAAGCACAACAGTTACCATGGCAACCCCTCCCCCGTGCTCCAGGGAGACCACGGCTGCCACCACAGATGCCACCACCGGCAGACACGCACTCTGCTTCCCTCTGGGGCGTACCTCTGACTCAGCAACACCTTCCACGCAGGGCCGCAACAGGCGACCAGAGGCGAGCAGCTAGTATCCAGGTGGGAATCTCGTACCCAGAATGGGCAAGGCGCGTCCACATGGCGGGAGAGACCCCAGTCCCGTGGCAAATAGGGGAAATGGTAGAAATGCAATAGGTCCTCATTACACTGTGAACTAAGAATTATCCTTTGCAGTATGGACATATGGGTGGGAAGCTTTGCAGATCCTGCTGGTATGTTTAAGATGCATGTGGGTTACTAGGGCATCCCCTGAAAACGCAGGTTCAGACGTCCCGGTGGGGTCTGCGAGTGTGACTTCCTTACGACTCCCAGGTGAAGCCAGTGCTACTGCTCCATGGCTGACACTAGCAAAGCCTTTGGTCCCACTGGCTCCTATTACACAGAAAGCTGGCCCTGTCCAAACACCGGCATTCATTATTTCAATAAGGAATCAGAGTAAATATTAGCTGGTTCAAAGCACACATTTCTACAGGGCAAAGATTGCATCTGCTTGGAATAAACATAATAGCTACCATTTACTGAGAGCTTGTTCTTTGCCAGACACACACACACTCACATGGACTTGTATATACTCCGCATAACCTTTGCCGTGTAGTTGTGATTTAACCAGATTTTCAGAGGCGAAGGCCTAAGGCTCAGAGCTGTTGCACGACTTACCCATAGTCACACCGTTGGAAAGTGCTGGAGCCAAAGGTGTGTCCAGTGGAGGTGAGCATTCCAAGGCTGGGGTCGTGGGTAAGGAGGAGTCCAGGACAGGTCGGATCCCTCTGGAGTCAGACACCCGTCCAGGCACCCCAGCTCTTCTCTTACTAGAAGCGTTCCCATCGAAAAATTATTTAGCTTTCTCTAAGCATCAGGGCTTTTTTCTGTTTTTCATTTCAATGATGGGATTAGTAAAATTCACTGTCACTGCTGATTAGTCAACTATCCCTGTTTTACAGTTCCAAGCACATGGTAGGTGGTCAGTGAAGGCCAGTTGTCTCGCATTCTAAGATTAAACTGATTAAGGTTTGCGAAAGAGCAATTCAGGGTAAAATCAAGGAGTGGAAGAAAAGGCGGCGATAGCAGGAACTGGGCTGGATAACCAGGTAAGAAGAGTAAGGAAGCAAAGACTGAGCCAGCCACATTCAATACCTGGGGCTCTTCCCGGGAAGTAAGGTGTCCCATCAGAGTTGTTGGAGAAGTCTTTTCTCTCCTTTTCCATTGCTTCCTCCCTCCCTCCCTCCTTTCTGCCCTCTCTTCCTTCCTTCCTCTTTCTGTGATGTACATGCTGTCCCTAAAAACTCCCCACCACACCTCTTGATCCTAAAAGGGCATGCCCAAGGGTGTATGGGTTCTTGCTTTCCTCCCTGCGTCTTCAGATGTCTAACTCCCCAGTGTTCAATGTTTATCCATGAATTCTAGGACATGGTAGAATTTGTATTCCCCACACACCTATAAAAGATGTTCATAAAAATATAACTTGTCTCAGACAAATGGGCTCCTCCTAAATAACCACTGGAAGAGGAGGGGATTTTTTCATGTTTCCTCTGCTCACACAGGCGGTGGCAGATTCCTCCCAGCTTATTTCCCCATCTCTCTTGCTTTCTAGTCTGGATGATGGAATGTGGGCAGAAGCCATGGATGCCACTTCTAGGCCTGGCTCGTTAACTCATCCCACACCAACCTCTGAATGAGGCCAGGGTGACCTCGAAGCCACAAAATGGCAGAGCCACAGAAAGCAAGCAGTCTGGGCCCTGATTTGATGCTTGGGGAAGCCACCTGACCCACCTGAGACTGTGCCAGGAACATGGAGTAAATGTCTATTAGGTTAAGCTCTGCGATAGGGAATGGGGGTGTTTGTTACAGCAACTAGGAGTACTTATTCTTAGTAAAGCAGAACTGTAGCTCTTGACTAATGTTTACCTTAGAACAGGATCAGTCCCTGCCTTCCTCTGTCCTGCTCAGCTTTAGGCACAAAGGATCTTCAGGCTTCATGGAAGTTCAGCCCCAGCAGCCCACGAGAGCTATTCTAGCTAAGCAGACAGCCTTTCCACAGGTTCAGGCCAGATCCCACCCAGATTCCACCCAGTTACCCCTGCCTCAACCAGTACCAAATTCCTCTGCTTCATCACTGGTCTGCCCCTTGTGCCCCAACATAGAGCCCTAGGTCACGACACCCAGCTTGGGCATTCCAGCAAGTCTAAGTGGAGAGCAGCAGGGGAAGGAGGGGAAAATTGCCCCACAAGGCATGCTCCACCCTCCTTGTTTTGATGAGCTTCACAGTGCATTTGCACCTGGCCTTTTGGACAATCTGGCATCTGAGACAATCTCTCCCTCTAGCATGAGTTTCTGATTTTACATTCCAGTTGTTTTTCAGAGTGTATTACTCAAGAGCAGGGACTCCCAAACGTTAATGAGTACTGTATACAGATTTCACGGGGATCTTTTTGATATGAGAATTTGATTCACTGGATCTAGCATAGACCCAAGATTCTTCATTTCCAACCAGCCATGCTGACATGGCTGACCCACAGGCTACACTTTAATTAAAAAGGCTCTAGAGGGAAGAAAAAAAAGTCCTGAAAAGTGAAACAGATGTACTCCTTGAATTCTGTCTCTTACATTTCTGCCTACATACTCAAATAAAGGAAATTCTACCAATTGAGCTATGACTGTCTTGTTGTGATTCCATCCCCACCTGGGAGGCTTCTACTTCTGTCTTCCTCTGCTGATACATCAGAGAGTGGTAACTAGTCCTGCCACACCAAATACCAGCACCCAGGAAGTTTCCTCTCCCATCTGCTGCACTGGTCATGAAACGTTAGAGATGAGAAGGAGGAGGGTCGCCTGCCTGAATCACAGCAGGGCAATCAGCATTCCTCTATCGGGTGCCTCAGAGCCAGTTCTGAGGTCTAGAATCTGAAAATAATGGTGCTGGGAAGGAACTTGGAGACCATGTTAGAAATCACCTAGTCCTGTAGTCTTTGAACTTTATTTTAGTTGTAAAATCCTTTCTTCCAATGCAAATATACACGAAGCTCAAAATGAAAGGAAATAAAAAGAAGGGGGTCTCAGGTTGAAGAACGGTGTGAATTTCAGAACCTGAGTCCTTTTCACAGAAATTGAAGGACTCACCCAAGTCTTGCCTTAAGTTAGAAGCAGTAGCAGGATGAGAACACAGGTGTTCTATTATACACCTTGCCGCCTTCCCCTGGATTTCCTCTATCCCCGTCCATGTAGGGCACTTTGTAGAGGAGAACATGCTGTAGTGGGGGTACCACAGGCTTCGTGGATTTAAATCATGACTGCCATGTATGTTCTGTGAATATTGGGCAAGTTACCCTCTTTGCACTTCAGTTTTCTCATTAGAAAAGTTGAGACTATTCCTGCATTTTAGTGTTGTTGAGAAGATGAGACAATGCATTTAAAATCCCCAGCCAGGCAAACAGTGGGCACCCCAAAATTAGGAGTTTTGGTTTTTTGTCCATATCTGAATACACTCAACCATAAAAGTCACCTCCATTTTGGAGGAGTTTCATTCAGTCACCTCGGAGCCCTCTCATGACAAAGAAACCCCAACCTCCAGGTATGGTCTGGGGGCTGGGGGAATACGTCACCCACCACTTTCTGACATCACTCATTCAGCCAAGACCGTGGACCAGGCTGATGATGAAAGCAGTGCTCTGACCCATGAGACATGTTTGACATCTTAAGGAGGCTTTAAGGATGGACAGATGGTGGCTAAAAGCATCTACCAAAGAAGACCTCCAGACCACTGCCTCAATTCTGAAACCCACTGAGCTCTACATGGAAGAGGCCAGTGATGGCACCTATAAAAGTCAGGTCCTGGGCCAGCTGGAGGGTGTGTCCTGGTGGGACAGGAAAGGGGGTTTCTGCAAGGCAACCTTCCCACTACGGCTAGGAGAACCTGCTTTTTATGTTTTGTAGAATTTTATCGAGGCCTTTGGATGGTGTGGCCAAGCTTGTTTTTTGGAGGAGAGGCTTGTTTTTTAAGAAATTTGAGAGACTGGGGACAAGTACCTATCACACACTTATGTGATACAAAGCTGTCAACCTGTGGCAACTGAAAACCTCATATAAATGCACACTAGATTTAGTTCAAGCCCTGATTGCTGTAGAAACCACTAGACATTAAAGATGGAAGGCAAATATGGTGTAAGGAAAGAACAGCAGATCTCCATTTGGGTTGTGGGTCATTTTCCTCTTAAGTGCCAGCACCCTGGAGGCACTGCTACATTTCTCCATGTAAGGTCTTGGAGAACCAAGGCCATCAGAAGTCCTTGGAATGCCCATTTAATGATGCAGACATCTCAATGCCATGCCGGATCTACTGAGTCAGAATCTACAAGACAGGCGACCAGGATCCACATGTCAAACAAACTCAAGAATTCCTACATAGACACAAGAACCACGTCACAGGATCCAAAAGCAGCTACGTCACAAAGAAATGTAAGTGACCCATGGTTCTCAGCGCTGGCTGCACTTTAGAGTCACTTGGGGAACTTTAAAAATTACCAAGCTCAGGGCCCCACCCAGACCAAATCAATCATATCATTGGAGATGGAGACCTGGTGTTAGCAATTTTTAAAATTTCCCAGGTGATTCTAACATGCAGCCAGAATTGAAAACCACTAGTGTAGACCAAAGATGTGGTCAGGAGGCAATCCCTGGGGAGAGAACGGCTGAAAGGCTGCCTGGCCAGTGGAAGCAAAGGAATAAGGAAAATATTCTCCGCTTACATGACCACACAATGAGTGGCTTTTTCCAGATTCTGCTGCTGCTACATCTTTGACTCCCTTTTCCCACTGTTAGCCAGTTACCCACCTGCCAATATTTGCACATAGCCTTCAGGAGTTCACATCAGCAAGGCGCCGACCTGCAGGCTGAGAGACGGCTATTATGTGGCATAATGTCGGCATGATGGCTTTTCGGCATTGCAAAATGATTTTATCTGCTGGCCTTTTCACTCTATCAGTCTGTGGGTGAGATGAAGAGCCAGAAAACTCAGAGCAAATTTACAGGCCCAGCTGAAGAAATGTATTTGCTGTTTCTGACATCCACTGTCTACTGTCAGTCTTTTCCTACTTTTAGGATCATTATTAAGCAGTGTTTTCAATTTATGTATTTTTTGCTATGGATACTTAGGGTTGCTTAGAGCTACTTTATTACCTGTTTATCACATGAACCAATGGGAGAAGTTTAGTAATGTATTCTGTTTTTAAAAGGAAAACGTCTGGCATTAAAAACCAACATATATATGTGTATATACATATACACGTATATACACACACACACACATATTAAGAAATAAAGATCAGGGAGATATATGATTACCCAAGACTATATGACAAACTAAAGCCAGAGTAATTAAAAGAGTCTAAAGGGGAACGGATGTGGCTCAAGCAGTTGAACACCTGCTTCCCACATGGGAGTTCCTGGGTTCGGTCCCTAGTGCCTCCTAAAAAAAAAAAAAAGGAAAAATGAATAATAAGCAAACAAAAGAAGGAAACAACTCAGGGGAGCCGATGTGGCTCAGTGGTTGAGTGCCAGCTTCCCTCATATGAGGTCCCCAGTTTCAATCCCCAGCCCCAGTACCTCAAAAGTATCAATAACAAAAAAAGTACAACTTTTGAATTCCTAGGGTCATCGGTTATCCCAAATGCTCTCATATTTATTTTTGTTCATATTTCATGATTAAAATACAAGACTGCTCATTCTTCGTTAAAAGAATAGGCTTTCGTTTGTAGTGCTGGTAATCTCCCTTGACTTCCTTTTATCTTCCAATCGGCTACTTAATCAGCTCTCTTCCCATAGGGTAGGTGACAAGGTGGGGAAAGGAGTTTCTGGAACTGTCAGTCCCTTTAATATATAGTGACTATTTTGATGAAGGCTTGATGTTGGGAGAGTAGAAGCTATTAATTAAATTAGTTTGGAGAATTATCTTTAGAGTTTGAGCATAATTAGTTCCAAGTTATGTATTATAGGCCTTGTTGAGTGCCTCCCCAAAATCAATCCCAATTTCCTGCCAACAGCACGTTGATTTCCCTTTGGGCCTCACACCCCTCCAGCTTTGTTCAGGCAGTGTAGAGAACTGAGTGTGAGCAAAGAATTACACAGACAAGTGTCTTTGTAGAACCCGTCTGTCAGTGAGGTATGGTGGAGGATGTCTTCCATTGTAAGCAGCCCGAAGTCCCCAGCCTCTGCTAACGGAGAATTAAAGAACAGAAGAATTTCCTCTCACACACTACCCAGTGAGATAAGGAGAAATCCTGAGAGCCATCATCCTGGCCTCTCAACTACAAGAACTTCTTGCAAATATCTGTGAGCAATAATTAAAAAGGAACCAGCATAGAAGCTGTACTAATATATTAAAACAGCAAAGCAGGAAAAAAAGGGTCAGGGAAAAGCCGTGATGGAAAATACCAGAAAAAATTTTGCCCTAAGAGCGAAAAATGTTTAATTTTTTATTTAAAAATATTTTTTAAAATTTTCATTTAATTTGTTTAAAGCATAAGACCTCAGATAAACGTATTTTGAACATTTTCTCTGACAGTGAATGCCAAGATTTTAAGACATCTGTTCTAAGAAACTCTTCCACCAACTGGAACATTTTGATCTGCTCCAGTTGTGCACTAAACTCTCTACTTGGCACTACCTCAGGGGAAGAAGAAATTCACCAGATTTAAATTTCAGTGTGTCACCAACGAAAATATCTGTTTAAAAATGCTGCTCTCTTCTTGCAGAGAGGTTGAAAACTGTCATATTGGAAATATATATATATATCAGGTGTTGTCAGACTTATTGCAGTTTCTTTTCCTCTGAAAGGAAGAATTTATGAGAGAATTGAAAAACTGGTGGCGAACGCTTCTGCTGGTAATGTCTAAGTAGCTGGGCACACAGTTCCGGAAGTTTCATCTGCAGTGTTGGAGCTCCAGCCAAGCCTGGATTGAGGGCAAGTCCAAGGTAAGAATGAGGGCGACAGAGAAAGGAGTTTAAGGGTTTCTGGTAACTCCAGATGAAGCTGTGCCTGCCAACTTTTACAAACCAAGGAGAAAGAACCTGAATTGATCCTTATACCTCGCTTTCATTAAAATCTTACTTTTAATGCATCGTCATTAACCCCAGTCTTTGGGAATATTGCTGTCTCTTATTTCTGCAAATAAGTTCTGGAAAATTCACGGGTAGGAGTGTGATGAGCTTGAATACATATCTGAGACAGGAATCTTAGCATGCTAATTACAGGTTCCATTATTTAACCTGTGAATAAACCAATTCAAATCGCTTCAGAAAACATTTATTGAGAATATTCAATATGAAGAGGCCTGTGATTTTGCAAAGTTAAATATACAAATAATGATGAATATTATTTTCTGTTAAACTAGTTAAGAACTAGAAGAGGCCCTAATTAACTCAAAGAACACAATCTTAGAGAGATAAAGAAAGAAAGAGAGAAATTTTCGTTTTTGCTGAATGATTGTAACAAATACGTCCCTAAATATCACTGTTTTATTTAAAGTCATGCAGTAAAAACTGCAGGGCTTATGGGGAAAAGCAGGTTGGAGCACAACACTCAAAAACTTTGTCCATGACACGTTATTTTAAAAAGGTATTTAAAAAGGCATCTAATTTAAGAAGTACGCATGTTAAATGGTTAAGAAATAGGCATTGCAATAAACATGGCACTTTCTCTTAAAAAAGATCCATGAGATCCAAATCCCCTCTCAATCAGAGGCTCAGTGGGATCACCATCCCAGAATCCTCAAGGCTGGGGAATGAACAGTGGACCAAAGCAGACTTACTATTATTCTACTGTAGACTTACTGTGATTCTAGCAATGGAAGAACTTTTATCATTGATGTGGAGGCAGTGGCCACTGGAGGTTCTGAGGGGAGGGAGAGGGAAAAAGAGGTGTAACATGGGGGCATTTTGGGGACATTAGAATTGTCCTGCATGATGTTGCAATGACGGATACAGGCAAAATTGCGCAGGACAGAGTATAAACTAATGTAAACTACAGTCCACGGTTAGTGGCAATGCTTCAATATGTGTGCATCAGTTGTAACAAATGTACCACACTAATGAAGGATGCTATTAATGTGGGAAAGTGTGGGAGGGGGAGGGAGGGGGGCATATGGGAATTCCTTGTATTTTTTATGTAACATTTACGTAATCTAAAGCTTCTTTAAAATAAATAATTTAATTTTTTTAAGACCTGAAGTCAGAAAGGCTGCTGCTTGCATGTTGTGAAGTGACGGAGGGTTATTGAAACTGGAGGAAAAGCCCCACCGCTGCGGTAGGTGGCAGATGTTTGAGGTGTGTGTCTTTTATGTGCTCCTACAAGACTTGGTTCAGCTGGGGACAGTTTGCTCCTTTCACTTAGTGTTTCTTCCTGCCCAAATCACGAAGGAGCCCACGCGAAATTCACCTTACGCCCCAATTGTTCCCTAACATTTCGATGGCATTGGAGCAACTTTGTGGTCTCAGAAGTAAAGTGCCAGCAGAACGGACTGTCATGTACATATTTCTTTTGCAAAACCATGTTCTTCCACGTTTACCGCAAAGCCTGTCTGGTTATTACTTTTGTCTAAGCAATACAAAAGCATATATAATATTCCAAAAACTATTGGTGGTGTTAGCAGAACTATAATGCTGATTGCTACAACTGGTCTTTAGGGAAAGGTGGATAATTGTCCGGCCCCCAGCGGTAGATTCAGCACTCCAGGGGCATCTTTAGGTTCCAAAGAACTATGCCCTAAAACCAGAGGTCCTCAGCCGCCCTGAGGGAGGTTTCCTTTCATCTCTGGCAATGAGTTTCACTCCTCCTTCACTGACTTGCAGGTATGTCTCCGTGAAACATCAGCACACCTTGGGAGAAGGGGGCTGAGCAGAGTTTCCTGTGATTTCTCCTTTCATCCATACTCGTGTTTCTTCACACAGCCCCTTAGGACCAAAAGCCTTTGCCTTGATTTATCACATTAATGTTTGTCCTCTCGTATCTGGCACAAGAAGCAGACCCCTTGGATATTTATGAAAGGACACAGCCTCCCCCATACTCCCCTAATTCTTTACCCTGACTAGGTGCATATTTTTCATATGGTCTCTTATTTCAATGAAGCACATCAGCTGTCTGGTAGCGGAGAATCCTCAGGGTGAATGGGTCCAAGGTGACCGGAGCACAGAGGCCAGGGAATTTTCCAAACACGTTTCCCTCCCAATAAATGCAAGTCACCCAAAGGACGGCATGCAGCTCCAGCGTCACTGATGCATAATCCAATGGCATTTGCCTCAAGAGAACGCCACCAACTTCCCTTTCTGCATTTTGGCTGAAATTTGCTTGGCTGTATAGCAATGATTCTGTGGGGTTTAATTCCTACTCAGAGAATATAACACAACCTTCTGCTATAAACGCAGCTACAATTTCATGCCTGTGCCAAGCAGCAGGGAGAGAAAGCAAACGTCAGCCCCCAGCGAATGAGTCTATCTGCTCCCATTTCCTAACACACAGCCCGGCTCAGACAAGAGGCTGGGTTTTAACTCCTTCTCGTCAAGTCTTCGTCATGAGCAGTCGGATTGCATTCTTCTTCTCACTTCTCACCCACTGCTCACAAAGAATCTCTTTTCCCATGGAACCTGAGCTAACACACTCGGCAACCTGTGCTGGGAGCTAGCGGCAGAAAGTCAGGTCTCGCCGTCGGAAGCACGTGAGTGTGCAAAATATTGCTATAGTCGGAGAAAAAAGTCTGTGGATGCTGGTGGCTTAGACGCTGCCACTCTCAGTGAACATGTTGACCCTCCTCTATTCTGAGAGGGCAGGTTCACGTCGTGAGGATCTCCAGCGATCGTGGGCCGGCCCCGGGCAGGAAGCAAAGGCTAAAACTGCATTCCAGGTAGACCCCACAAAAGATGGGAACCGTGAGGCCTTTCAGACAGAAATGGAGACAAACGGGGGAAACAGTTTGTTACTGTGCACGTCACAAGAGCTGTGAGTTTAAGCGAAGCTCGCTCAGTAAAGGGCGAATCCCAGCGCTCACCTGCGCTGTAATGGAGTGAAGAGAACTGGGCAAAGGAGTCCAGAGTAAAGGGAAACAGGAGTCATTTCACAACAGCCTGGATTTATCGCATCCCACCCGGTGGGCAGTTAGGCAGGCAAATGAACAGTTAAAAAGCTCCTCTGAACCATAATCTCCAATCGTTATCCTTAACTGGCTCCTCTCAGTATAAAAGTGGCTCTTCAATAACCCTAGATCTAATTTCTGTTAATTTTATACAACTTCGTGGAACTCACTACACCGGCAGCCCTCCCCCCACCCCCCACCCCCTGCTTCCCTCATTCTCCCACGAGCGTATCTCTTAAAAATTTAATTATCACCAGTGGAATTCCTGCACTAACTGAAGGCTTTTGCAATCAAATCAATAGTTGATGAAAGAGTGGTCAAAAAAAAGCCAGGCTAAATGCATTATCCTCCTTCCATTTCCACCCGTGTTACAACTAGAGACCCTCAGAATAACTTTCAGGGATTTAAGATGCCTAAGTGTTATCCAGAGGTGGCCATTATCTGTTTGTAAGGGCTCCCCGACATGCTTCTTCTGGATGGATTAAGTGCTCTAAGGATCCATTTGGCTTATACCATCAAGACAGGCTGATTTGAGAAATCAAGGAGAGAATCCTCACGGCATCTGGGCTGGCGGGGAAACATTTATGGGCATTGTGATGGCTCCGAGGACAGACGCCAGTTCTATGTTATTTAGAAATAGTCATCGGTCAGCTGCCCCCTTCTTGCTGACACTCAGCACCCCCACCTCTCTGTCCTGATGGAAGAGTCCAGACCCTGTGCTCTTTCTGTGCTTTTCCACCTATGGAGAGTCTCCAGCACAAAACAAGTCACCTTTGGGGAGAAAGGGATGCCCCGGTGTCGCCTTGTCCTTCGCTGCAATTGGCGGAGTGGGCTCTGGTGCCTTAACGCGGCCACTCTGCTGAGACTGTTACCAGAGACGGGCCTGCACAGACAGCATTTTACACCCGCCAGCCTCAGTGCTCCTCGAGGCATCTTGCAGTGCTCCCCATACGTGAGCTTTTTTAAACACATGGCACACGTGTTTATAAAGTCAGGGGAAGCTGCAAGCAGTGCAGTGCACGGCGGTATGGTGACCTGCACCACACGGCGGTATCGTGACCTAGCGGCCTCCGGGAGAGGGGAATTTAGACGAGTTCTCCAGAAAATCACCGAGTCCTTTCCTAAGTGCTGACGGGCTGAATGGGTAAGTGAGAATCCTAATAAATAGGACCAGGCGTGCAAATACAGGCCAGATCCCTCCCCACCCCCCAGCAAAGTGATATGGGAAGCAGTTGCACATTATTTGGAAATTTCAACTGCCATTACTTTCTTGCTAAATTGTCCAGATAATTACCTCAATCTTCCGTTTCACTTTGACTTAGAAACCTAGTCATGGGATAATAGCAAGTCATCGTCCAGGGCAGAAGTGTATCTGCTTATTTATTTATAAGGCCGGCCAGTCCACAAGCGACTTCCAGGTGCCTAGCGTGCCCTCAGAGAATTTCATTCTAATCGAAGTCGAAACTAAGACTCAAGAAAGATCCGCGAGCGTGGAGAACGATCCGTTTCGAGCTGCATTCTGCGAGTGGGATTAGAATTCAGTGACAGCCTGGGACCCAGGACTCAATGAAGTCTCGTGGAGGAGGTCATCTCGCCATAGGCCCAACAGGGTGCCAGGCTTTCTCTGCGCCCCACAGAGTAAATGAAATATGCATGCATCCCGGGGTAAACGGGAGAGTTTGCTCACAGCCAGCAGAGGCTGGAGCCACCAGCCACCCAGAACGGGCCTGGCAGCCCTGAGGACCGGCGAGCCACTGTCCCATCGTCCTGGTGACCCGTCCATAGCCCTCTGGTGAGACACTTGGCTCTCAAGCTTGAATAGACTGGGAATTGATTAGGCAGAGGGAAGCCATGAGTAGAGAGAGAAACATGTGAGGCAAGCTAATGCATAATTCCATGAAGAGCAGGTGTGGCTTTTGCAAAAGAGAAACGCAACGAGGAAACCACGTCTCAGAGATGGAGTGGTCCAGTGGAAAAGTGCCGGCTTTAGAACCAGACAGTCCCGGGTTTTAGACTCTGCCTTACCACTGGTGTCTGGCCTTGAGCAAATTAATTTACCAGCCCCCTGCCTCGGTTTTCTAAGGAGGAAAAAGGGGATTGTGGTAGTGCCTAGCTCTGGTTATAAGCGCTATCAGTCTGCGCTGTGAAGACTGAATGGGACTTTGTGAATGAAGCACTTTGCACATCGCCTGGCAATGGTCAGTAACCACCAGCCGTGGTATTAGTCACAGGAGTGCTGCTATTAGTGATGCCAAATCATGCTCAAAGGTCAAGGCCTGCAGTTTAGGAGGTAGAAATGAGGGTTAAAAATATGGGTTTTCAGAAACAAGGGGACGTGCAAACCTTCTGTATATTTGTTGATGCAGAAAAAAATTAAAATAAGAAAGACTTATTTCAGAAGGAGGAGCTCTGGTCAGATCAGAGCACCACGGAATGCTGCTAACAGCCATCTATAACCAACTAGGGTTCCCGCTTCCAATGGCCCATTCAACTGCAGCCCATTCTCTCTTCTCCACCGTGGGTGTCCACCTGTGCAGCTGCACAGACAAGCGGACACAAAGTCTAATGCAACTGCCAAAGAAGCCACACATCATTGACACTGTGGCTACATCTTTTCACTGAGAGCTCTTCCAAGGGCCATCAGATCAATGCCGAGAAAAGAATCACCAGATCATATTTGAGGGCCATCCAGCAAAAGTACAACAAAATATCAACTATCCTTTGTGCCGCCAAGCCTAGGTAAAAGTTAGTTATGGAATCTGAGATAAAGTTGAACTTCCCTGAACATAAGAGAACATAATTTGTAGAATAGTCAGTTGTGACACATAAACACCCATAATCTCCAGAAGGAGGAAAGAAATGACAAATTTCCAATACCTAGCATGGCGCCATGTACAGAGTAAGTGATCCATTTATAAGGGTGATAGATAGCACCTCCCTATTTGAAGGACACATTCATCAGAATTTTCTAAGGAAGAAAAAGGTTTGCAAATGAGAGAAGCCATAAATTGTTCATTTTCTCCTATTATTTAGAAATAGACGTTTCACTGCCTAAAGTGAAATGTCCATATAAAATACATTTACAAAGCACTTCATTTACAAGTCACTTTGCATCTATTTATCACTCTGAATTTCACCATCACCCAGGGAAAACTACAAGAGCCTTTTTACAGATGAAAAAGAAAAAAAGTGGCCTTAAAGAAGTTAAGTGACTGGCCCTAGATCAGATGATTTGGAAAGAGTGGGTACAAGTCTCGAACCCAGGTCTTCCAACTATTGTCCACTGCGCATCATATGCCCGCTCCTTCTTTTAGAAAGGCATTGCTGAAGATAAGGAGAAGTCAAGGCTGAGTATGAGTGGGGACAATTGTCCCCGCACAGCAGCCAGGGAAGCCTGGCCATCCCAAGAAGACCCTTCAGGAGCTTGAGCACCCTGGGCCCACTGCCAGCCATTTGTGGTTAGGGTTATGTGGAATGTAAGTCCCGAGATGCCCTAAATACCACAGTGAGGAACCTGGAATTTATTGCATAGGAAATTGTAACCCATCAAAGGATTTTTAACCAGGGGAGGGGAGGTGACATAAGCAAATATATGTTCCAAAAACATAAGTCCTGCCAGGTCGGTACCTTCGTGCCTCCAAGGGGCTGGAGGCATGAAGACAAGTAGGAACACCTCTTTGGGAATGTCTTCTATGATAGCTTGGGGTTACCTTTGACTCATGCCATTCTAGAATGCAGACACCTAACTCCTCCATTGGTCTGTGAGTCATTGTGGGAACATGTATATTTATTCATCTTCATGTTCCAATGGTGCATAGTCGTCTTAGTCTGCCAGGATTGCTATGACAACTTGACTTAAACAATGGGAAGTTATCATCTCATGGTTTTGGAGGCTAGAGGTCCAAAGTCAAGGGTTCAGCAAGCCGTGCTTTCTCTGAGTCTGCAACGTCCAGGTGCTGACTAGCCACGGGCATTGGGGTTCCTTGGTCTGCACCTTGGCCCCATCGCATGGCTTCTCCTTCTAGCTAACTCTGACTTCTGTTTTCTTTTGACTGACTGGTTCATCCAACGTTCCTCTGCCAGACAGATAGATGAAGTCACATGGATGCCGTGTGGCCTCCTCTAACTAGATGGAGGAAGTCACATGGATGCAGTGTGGCCTCCTCTAACCAGATGGATGAAGTCACATGGATGCTCTGTGGCCTCCTCTAACTAGATGAATGAAGTCACATGGATGCGCTGTGGCCTCCTCTAACTAGATGGATGAAGTCACATGGATGCAGTGTGGACTCCTCTAACTAGATGGATGAAGTCACATGGATGCAGTGTGGCCTTC